>CM055090.1:462483-1009600 GCA_029204025.1 Blomia tropicalis
AATTATCAATCTAATGTGCCAAATAGTATTGAAATGGATAAGAAGAAACAAATTCCTTGCGTCATGTCAACATTGACACGTTTGGTAACTTTCTAACTCATTGATTTTAGTTATTATATTTGCCTACTTTTTATATATTATCTACATATTATCTATATGACAAATATGTCAAGCATCTATGGTGATAGGCAACTCCGATTTGGAAAATAAATTCTCTGAAGCTATTAAACTTATCAAACGTGACATTGTTTTCGCTGCAAGTTTACATCTATAATAATAATTATGACAAGAATACTATAGGTATAAATTTATCATTATTATTTTATCTTATTTGACATATAAATACAGAGTATTGTATTGAAATTATGTATGGTTGATAAGAAATGACTTTTTAAAAGATTGTGAATGGTTAATCGGAATCTCCTTGAGCTTCTTCAATTTTGGTTTGAATCGTATCCATATTGTCTTTCAACTTTCCCCATTCATCCAACGATAAACTGATCCCTTTTTTCCCGGGACGGCGTTTTCCATTGTCGGCAACATAATACTCCCGAATGTCAACACGAACCTTATTTTTAAATGTGGAAACGGTCAAATAACGGTTCTTGCTTAATTTGACCGAATCTTTCATTTCCGAATCATCACCGGAATCTACATCTATCGTAATAAGAATTATGATTAATTTTTACCTTTATCAACTAAAATAGTTAAACTTACCTATTTCTTTTTTGTTTTTCGTTGACATGTTTCAATTTTCAACAGATTTAGCTTTAATAGACCAAATGCGATATGAAAAGATGAAAGAGCCAAATGTTTATTTCGAGCCCGAATAACTATTACCCTCACTACCAAACAAGATGTAAACATTCAATTGGACAACATGAGTCGAAATAGATAGTTTTGCGCAATTTTAGACAATGTCTCAAAAGTAACCATTTATCTATATTTTAAAAATTATTTGAGCAAATCAAAATTTAGTTATCAATTTAAAAATAAACAATCTATTATAGAAAGAAAACAGAATAGAAAAACTCGGTTTAGTTTTGATTTTATAGCTATTCAAAGTTGTTTGTGTATAAAATGCACATCCTATACAAGCTGAGTCTGTTACATGTAAAAGCAAAGAAAAAGAGGAGAAAAAGAGGAGAGAAGAGAGAGGATCGTTTCAACTGGAACACTATCACATTGTATAATTATTTATAACATGTCTTAATGTACATGGCCCATTAAACAGCTCCGCCTTCGTACATGTAAAAGCTTGAAACATGTACTATGAAATGAATTGTTTTGTATATTACATGAGACATTGTGCGTTAAGAGTCGGTCGACCCCGGCAGTTTCTGCCGGCAAGCGAGCGTTGCTGCCTACCGATTCTAGAAGTGCGTTAGCATATGCGTATTGCCAGTGATTCTGCACAGATTTCCTAAAGTTTGTGCATGTCATAGCATAACTAAAGCGCTTCGCCCAAAAATAATGGAGAAAATAGCATAAGTGACGGATGTCTTTGGTTTATGGTCACATATTCCAAAGAAACCTTTGCTATTAGGCTCGCGTCGTAACTGATTTGAATTTGCTTGGTTATGTTGCAAAAAGCTAAGCAAAAAGCTTATTGGACACTAGTAGTTGGCTTGTAAGTTTATTCTTGCGTTGCTAACGAACGATTACGGCGAAATTTAGGGTTTTGGTAACTACGTTTTCGTAAATGCCACGTAAATGCCAGAAAATGCTTAAACAAAGTGGTTTGCGCCCAAAAGGAATCCTTGGTTAAATTTTAGCTGAGGTTTTCCTATATGTGCTCAAACCCGCGTCGTTTTTCATCATAATCTCCGCTGAAAGGTGGTGAAAATAGCAAATGCTTCCGTGTTTGCGTATGCGACGTTCCTTTAAGGCAGCAGGGAAGGTAGCTGAGAAATTTCAAGCAATTGGAGTTTGTTGGCGGTTTGGTTAACTTGGCTTTTTGGTCAAGTGAAGCTAAATTACAGACAGCCTTCCTGAAGTATGAAACATGTAGCTTCATGGCCGATCAAATACGTATTGCAGCTCAGTCGAGTTGTGGTACATGATCGGTATCGGCTTTTGGGGAAACTGATGTCTGCGGTTTTGCCCAGGCGTTGATGCTTTGTTTGCAAAGTCGTATTGGGTTGTTTTCAATCCAAATCTGTGCTGCGTCTACCACTCATACGCGTATAGTATGAGATGCTTGGTTTCGTGGTTCTACGTACGATGCAACAAGTTGAAGCGTTATAAGCTGAATCCACTTGACTTTGTTAAGTGTTATGACACGTTTGATTTTGCCCAGTAATCATATGCTTGTCTCAAAAATTATACTATGCATGTCTAAGGACAAAATGCAAATGGCAATTACGATCTATCGAATGATGACCAATTACATGGATAACTGTAACTATGACTATATTAGAGCTAATACATACTCAATATCTCTGTTTTTAAAGAGAATGATGGATTGACGGATTAAAAGACGGCTACCTTATTCAAAGGAGGTAGCAGACTCTGTGTAACGGGTAACGAAGAATAAAAGTTTGATTCCGAAAAGGGAGCTTGAAAGACGGATACCCACATCCAAGGAAGGCATTGGGGCAATTAGTGTTGCCTATTTTATGCTATAGGTGTCAGAAGTGTTACCACAGGAATGCATGCTTGTGGCAGTCAAGCGTTTATAGTGACGTTGTTTATTGATTCTTTGATGTTGGCTCTTCCTATCATTGCAAAGCAAAGTTTGTTAAACGTTAAATTGTTTACTCGTTAATAAAAAAACGTGAGCTGGGTTTAGACCGTCGTGTAACAGGTGAATTTTATCCTGCCTGATCAACATGTCATTACGATAGAATTCCTGCTTAGTACGAAAGAAATTGCAGGTTCGGTGCTTGTTTGACCGAACAGTAGCACAAAGCTATTATCCGCCAGATTTTAGCTGAACGCCTCTAAGTTAAAATCTGTTTTAATTATTGTAACGGTAACGTATGTGCTTCCGTAGCTTAGAAGTCAGTATAGTGTACGTGCATCATGCTGTAATTTTATTGCTTCCAAGCAGTAGATTCAATCAATTGGTGCCACACTTTGACATAAGCCCATTTTGGAGATAGCATCCGCAAGTGACGAGGCGATGTCGCTTGATGCCGTTTGTACCTATGCAAACGATATTTTGTGAATGCAGGCCTAAAAATTTGTCGATAAAAGCCTATAAATTGTCATAGATGCCAAATAAAAGGGAATCTGGGTTCGATTTCAAAAAAGCAGCTTGAAAGACAGCTACTTTAACCATAAAAAGCAGCAGTACCTATGCAAACGGTTTTTTATATATGCTGGCCTAAAAATTTGTCGATGAAAGACTATGAGATGCCATAGTTAACAAATAAAGGGAAATCTAAGTTTGATTCCGAAAAAGGAGCTTGAAAGACGGATACCCACATCCAAAAAAGGCATTGGGCAATTATGCTATTTTGTATTTTGCCTATTTTATGCTATAGGTGTCAAAAGTGTTACTACAGAGATGGCATGCTTGTGGCAGTCAAGCGTTCATAGTGACGTTGCTTATTGATTCTTTGATGTTGGCTCTTCCTATCATTGCAAAGCAAAGTTTGTCAAACGTTAAATTGTTTACTCGTTAATAAAAAACGTGAGCTGGGTTTAGACCGTCGTGTAACAGGTTAATTTTATCCTGCCTGATCAACATGTCGTTACGATAAAATTCCTGCTTAGTACGAAAGGAATTGCAGGTTCGGATTTTTAGTACATGTGCTTGTTTGACCGAACAGTAGCACAAAGCTATTATCCGCCAGATTTTAGCTGAACGCCTCTAAGTTAAAATCTGTTCTAATTATTGTAACGATACCGTATGTGCTTCTGTAGCTTAGAAGTCAATATAGTGTACGTGCATCATGCTGTAATTTTATTGCTTCCAAGCAGTAGATTCAATCAGTTAATGCCACACTTGACACAGCCCATTTTGGAGATAGCATCCGCAAGTGACGAGACAATGTCGCTTGTTGCCGTTTAAACTCTAAGCTTAAAAGTGCCGAATCTTTTTACTATTTGTCGGACTGCAGCCGAACGTCTTTAGGCTAAAATCCCTTATAGTCATTGTAATTATGTCGTATGTGCTTCTGTAGCTTAGAAGTCAATATAGTGTACGTGCATCATACTGTAGATCACCTATTGCTTTTGGGCAGTAAATTTCAATCAGTTGGTGCCACACTTGACACAGCCCAATTTTGGAGATATGGCATCCGCAAGTAACGAGGAAATGTTGCTTGTTGCCGTTCAATCCTAAGCTTAGAAGTGCCGAATCTTTTGTAGATAACTATGTTCGCTAAGGCAAATAATACATGAATTATATTGCAATTTATTAATTCTTAGCCTACAACATTGTCTACACCAATTTCTTTTGCGCTTGGTGTCTCTGCCGTTGTGCACAATTTCAATAATCTTTACAAACTGACAGTTTTATTAAATTTAAAGTCCGCAAGTTACAAAAACGATTCATTTTTAATCATTTTTTCTGACGTTGTGCACTTAGACAACTACATCAAGAAATCAGGCATCCAACAAAATTGATGGTAACCTATTAACGACAAGATGTCCAGCACATTCTGCTCGACTGTTCGGTTTTCAAAGACTAATGCGTCGTATGTGGGATCGAGTCTGTGAGAACCCTACACCCATATAAGGACTGAGTTGTTATCATTCGTTTTGGTTCTATCTCTTCCTTTTTCCATCTAAAACTGAATGCGTACTCCACGGATGGCACCACGTCCTAATAAGTCAATTATGAATTTTTATTTTGTGGTATTGTATTTATTTTATTGTCCATTTGCCATAATCTACATGTGCTAGATGACGTTTGTGTGAAATTTTCCTTGTTTTCCATTCATGATCACCATCATCATATTTAACCTCTTTCTTCCACTATTTGGTTTTTCATTCTAGATAGTGCTAATTCTATCCATCCATTCTATCGAAGATGGTTGCACTCCGCTGAACGTTGATCTTTTACCCCTTCATCTCGAGTGTCGGCCACTGTTTTCCTGTCCGTTCTTACATAGAAACATATGTTGTGTTTGTGTATACGAAGTCTCGACTGTCTTTGTTTCAATGTTGACAGGTCGATTATTGAATTATATTCGTTCACACAATGTATTGCATGAGTGGTCTCGTTTTTGTTTTGATTTGCTTCGTTCATCTGTCCAGTTATTCGTTTCATCAGTTCCTGATTGATTTCATGTTGGTGTTGATATCTGTTTTATATATGCATTGTTCACGTATTCCCCAAACACTGGCATCTATTCCAATGTACTTGTATTCAACGATGATTTTCTGTTTGTCGATTTGCTTTACCTGTTGTATCAGCAACAAAGCTTTCAACAACAAAGAATTGTAACGAAATTTGTTGTTTGAACTTGGACATTCAATCTCTGGTGACCGTTATCGAGTGTTACTTATTTCAATTTTCGTTTTAATCGGAAACATCTCAATCAATCATATCATTTATAAATTTGTTATATGATCTTTACATTGAATACTCTGTTGCAGTATTCTTGCTACAAATATGGTCAATATCACAAAAGAAGAATTGATCGATTGCGATACCATTTTTTGATAAGCTCATCAAGCTTATTGTAGTTTGTTTTGCTCATAGAGGGAGCTCTGGTTATGATTCATGTCAACTATGAGTTTAATCAACTATGAGTCAAAACCAAACCATTAATGTTATTAGTTGCATGAACAAGCATAAATAGGCACATGTCCAATCATCACCGGATCATTTAGCTACCAGTTAACTTCGATTGTTTGTCCATTTACTCACTCAAACTTATCCTCAACGATGAAGGAATTGTAAGTTTTATTCATAATTGTAAGCCCTAATTTAACTGTAACCATTGTAACTGTTCATAATTGTACATTTATTGTTCATTATGTTACTGTCCTTCTCAACTTTGCCATTTGTTCTCCTACGATCAATCAAGGTATTAATAGAAAGGTTATTATCATTCTCTTTAATTCTAATGGAAAGGATTTTGGGAAATAGTTTTAAAAAGGGTTTTAGTTTATGCATAAGGGAAGTCAATATTTTTGCTTTTACAAACAAAACGATAATCTTTATCAGAAATCCTTTCTATTTGAATTATATATAGAATATAATTACCATTTTATTGGTACCTTGATTGTCCGTAGTGGAACAAAAATGGCAAAGCTGAAAAGGTTCCTTGGTTCAAAGTTCATACATATGATTAAATGTTTTTTTCTCTTTGAACAGGTCTTGGTATTATCGAACCAAATATTATGGATGGTCGGATGGCCGAATTTTAAATCATGATTTTAATTTTATATTTATTTGTAAACACACACACACACAAACACACCTGTGTTCTCTCTCGTTCTCTCTCTCTCTCTCTCTCTCTCTCCCGGAATCGAATTGTGTGTTTCAACTTTAACTAACTATTCTTTATTCTGTTTTTACAGTCCGACTGTCATTGGAGACACGGTGAAGACTAGTGGAAACACTAGCCCCGCTTGTTCGCATGGAGGAGCCTGGTTTATTCATGCCGTCCTGCCTCCATGCAACTAAACGAAGAAAGTGGAAAAATGGGTTGTCTGGGTCGAGCTGGCCTGAATCTTTTTACTTGATTCTGCCTGTGCCTACTTGACTTCTAAGACATAAAACACCCAAAACATGGCAGAATCGATGAGTTCGCTAGCAGGACCCTAGGTACGTTCTTCCTGCCCACCTGCTAGCAACTTAAAGAAGTTACGGGCTTAATCGAATAGTCGATCGAATTGTGGTGTGCCTAGCTTGCTTAACTGCGGGCCGCATCACTTTGGGTTTTTTGCTTTGCCTGCCTTTTTGCCCATTCGAGACTTTAAATTTTTAAAAACGGAACTTGGCGAAGATTTTTTTTAGCAAGGTAAGTTCAATTTTTAATGAGATGATGATGGAGGGAGAGAGAGAAGAGAGAGAACACATTTGAGAACACAATTAAAAACACAAAACATTTTATATTTTATTGTATATTAATAATAATAACTATTGAATTGTAATTGAAATACAAAATAATAAAAATTTTGAAAACTTTCGGGAACGGGGAAACTATTTGGGAAGAGAATATATGCAAGATCCTATGTTGTGTGTATGTAACGAGTGATATGAACGCGTTTAAGTTTCGATACTATCGTACATTCGTACACATCGTTCATCACTTCACCAGCTGCTTTTTGTTATGCATTGTTGTGGTATTATGTATCATTAGTCATTTTCAATTAAAATGTGTAAATTTTACAACTTCACTTCAAGAGAATTGTGTGGCAAAACAACGAAGATGAAGAAGCTTTTGTAAAGAAATATAGGAAGAATCTGATTCCGTTTTGCATTGTTGGTTCGAACCGCCATTAACATTGTGGGAATTATGATCATTTGATATGGCTAATCTATTCTGAATCATCAGAATTATCATTGTCAAGAATCGAAGTTATATCGGTATGATTATATTTAAATTGTTTATTTTTATAATAATCTATTTTTCATTCACTTTATTGCAACATCGAAATATGGCAGCATCGTCAAATATTCATCAAGTTATCATATATTATTTATTTCAACAATGAAAAACTGTAGCAAAATTAGTTGTTTCAAAATCGACATTCTATTTCTGGTTACCACTTTATGTTTTCAAAGATCGATTATGATCGTAATCAGTCAACAATTCAATAATCAAAGTTATATTGGTTCGTTTTTATTATTATTTATATATACTGTTTATATTTTGGTAATAATCTATTTTTCATTTACTGTAGATGAGGCTTATTTCCCCAACAAACTTAATCCAAGAATCAAATTTTATAACATAGAACTAAAACAACATCGTCTAATATTTATCACAAGTTATCATATATTACTCATTTTGACAACAAAGAATTGTAACGAAATTGGTTGTTTGAACGTTGGTATTTAATCTCTGGTGACCATTATCGAGTGTTACTTATTTCAATTATAGTTTAAATCGGAAACATCTCAATCAATCAAAACATTGTATTATTTTCAAGTTAGAATTCAAGTACCCCTGTTCCTATGGTGTTTCATATTAGAATCAGAACCCAAGTGACTATGTTCCCATCCAATTGATTGATGCGCATGACCAAATTCTTGGCCGCCATTGTGCCCATTGACTCAAATGGAACATTTGCGCAGGATCAAGTAGAACAAAAGAACTCATCCTCATTCTCGTTTGGACTCTCCTCCTGAACGGACGCCTTCTCTCTCAAGTTGCATCAACCGTTACCAGGTAAATATGATTTCGATTTTGAATCATTTATTTATTTGTCTACATACTTGTATATTGGTTCATCATACTAACTTTTACTTTATTCATTTCATTCTAACAGATCGTTAAATGTGTGGCCGACTCAAATTCTGTAAGTTCAATTTTCATTTTTACAAATGTCTCTATTCCTCTCTCCCTCTCTATCTCTTTGTTTCGATAATTACTTTTTGTGCCTACCATCGAGTGCTCTCGATTTCATTTTATTTCTAATATATCATTATCCATCTTTTCCCTTGAATATCGATCTCTGTTTCTCTGATTCGATATTGGCTTTTGTTACCATTATCTAGTGGTCTCGAATTGAGTTTTATTTTCAAATGATCATTGATCCCTTTGGCACTCTTATATCGATGTATCTTAATCGGTATTTTCTATTGTGCACTTTATCGAGTGTTCTCGATTTCAATCTTATTAGTTAGGTTTGATCAGTATACTCATTTACCATTTCTTTACTTCAATCAAATAAAACATTGTTAGAACTGTTCCAGAACATTCTTCTCCTCCCTCCTCTCAGCATAGCCACAAAACCGTTGGATTAACTCACACACACATACCATGATGTGCAAACCCACTTTTCGTGCGTAAATTGGTTTCTGCGCATCTCTCTCTCTCTCTCACACTTCGTACGACGTACGGCAAATAGAACCTCACACAACCACCGCTAGCAACTCACCCCTCCGCCATTCACACACAAGCACATTGTACGCTAGCTCATTCATTCTTCGACTTTCTTTCTAAATAGTTTGTTCTACTTTAGTTGGTTTTGCTTCATTTATTCTAATTTAATTTGTTGAATGTGAAATTTTGTAAGTTCTTTTTCATTTATAATTATGACTTTATCACCTTTTGACATATCGTTATCTATGATTCGATATTTTCTCTTGTGTCCACTATCAAGTGCTATCATTATTAGTTTTAATTCAATTCTATCATTAACGACTTTACTAACTGGTCTCTCTGATTCGATAATGTTTTTGCTTTTCAATATTTAATTTTATAAGATTCTTTACCCATTATCTATTTAATGTCTTGTATTATTTCAATATCTTAGCATTATTGTACATCATCTATTGCTATTCCTACTTAGCCAAGTCCTTGTTTGACTATCGGGTGGTGAGAGAAGAACCATACCTCATCGTGCACGCTCACATGACAAGCACTACTGACTCATTTTTTGTATTCTTTTATTTTATGAACAACAAATTAATTTTTCTTTTCATTTTAGATCAAATTCAATCTTTCTTTGGTGTTTGAATTGAATTGTTGAGCTGTGTTGAATGGATGGATGGATAGAAGCTATGCAAGAGAAAGTGGGAAAGAAGTGATCAAGCGAATGATCAATGGTTTCGTCGGCAAATTTGGTAAGTAGTTTTTCGTTTTGATTTTGAGCGAATGAATTTAATTGATTTTATTGTATTATTTTAGGAAATTTAATTGGCATTCACCATCCGATATTAGTTTTGAATTTTATTGCATTCAATGGCAAATACTCCAGGTAAGGTATTTCACTTTTTATTAGATCGCATATTAATTCCATCTTTTTTATATTATCTAATTGTTCAATTCTCGCCAAGGAGATGCTAATTATCGCAATTGAAAATTTATTTGCGATACTTGAATTGTGAGCTGTTTCGACTATTTTTTTACATTATGAAAAAATGATTTTCTATTTATGGAACTATCGTCATAATGCCGTTTCAATTTCGCAAATGAAGAGTTGTTTTGCGATTGCAATTTTTTATTTTATTACTTCGATTTCATACCAAATTGGCTTGAGTTTATACTGGTTTCCATCAATTATTTATTTATTAATTTTCCTCGAACAATCTTCGTTTTGTTTTTATTCTTATCAATCAATCATCTACATTTTACTTGTGTATTCTGCCTCTCACTTCTGATATATCCAGATTGTTCTCCAGAATTGTTAGTTTTTATTTATATTGGCTTACACCAACAATCATTCAAGATAAGTTATTTTATTTTTTATTATTTGTTCACTAATTAATTTGATCTTTTTTAGACTTTCAATATCAATTCATCAATATCACCAAAATGTTTTGCCACTTTCACCACTAGTCATCGAGAATGTTTATTCTTTTATATCCATCAACATCAACGACAACATTTAATTCATTTATTCTTGTGCTAAACAATATCATCATTCATCAATATCAACGGCTACACCAATCATATTTATTCTCGTTCTTGACCATCGACAACATTATATTCATTAATATCAACAAAATATTTAGCCACTTTCATCACTTGTCATCGAAAATGTTTATATCCTTCAACATCAACGACAACATTTAATTCTTTTATTTTACTCTTATGTTTATTCGATATCGACTACATTATATTCAACAACGACAACATTCAATTCAATGAATTCATTGTCATCGAAAATGTTTATATCATTCAACATCAACGACAACATTTAATTCATTTATTCTTATGCTAAACAATATCATTCATTCATCAATATCAACTGCAATACCAATCAAAATTTCTACCAACATTTTCGTGTGCCAGTTTCAAGTAATCAAATCATTTGCTACTTCCTTCTACGATTCAATATCATTTATATGAAACTTGTTTTATTTTATATTTAGTGTCATTTTTGTGCTACCATTCAATTGATCGACAAACAATATTTGGAATATTGATTTCCATTTCATACAACTTCGGCACATATTTCAAGTATCAAGTTCAAAGATTTTTCTTGTGTTTGTTATTTAATATTAACGAATCCAGTGTTTATTAGAATCAATTTCATACGCATCTACTCTTCACATCTCAATCAGAAAGAAAGTTTTATTGCATTCAAGTAATATTCAGACAATTTGAAATGGCAATTACTCCAGGTAAGTTATTTCACTTTTTATTAAATCGCATACTGATTCCATCTTTTTATTCTAGATTATCATTACGTTCAATGCAAATCATTTATCACTTATGAATCTTCATCTCTCAATCATCCATATTATACTGTGCTATATTATTTTTGCCAATTTCCGTGTGCCAGTTTCAAGTCTTCAAATCATTTGCATCTTTCTTCTATTTTTACTTTGTGTTTAGTGATTGGATTACGATTCAATATCTATTTGAAACTTGTTTTGTTTTATATTTAGTGTCATTTTTGTGCTACCATTCAATTGATCGACAAACAATATTTACCATTTCGTACAACTTTGCCACGTATATCAAGTATCAAGTTCAATTATTTTTCTTGTGTTCACCATTGAATATTATCCAATCCAGTGTTTATTAAAATTAATTTCATATGCATCTACCCTTCACATCTGCATTCTACATTCTGCAATTTGAAATGGCAATTACTCTAGGTAAGGTATTTCACTTTTTATTAGATCGCATATTAATTCCATCTTTTTTTTATTAACATATTGCCCAATTCTCGCCAAGGAGATGCTAATTATCGCAATTGAAAATTTATTTGCGATACTTGAATCGTGAACTGTTTCAACTATTTTTTATGTCGTTTAAATGAAAAAATGGTGTTCTGTTTATGGAACTATTGTCATAAAGCCGTTTCAATTTCGCAAATGAAGAATTGTTTTGCGATTTCAATTTTTTATTTTAATACTTCGACTTCATACCAAATTGGTTTGAATTTATACTGGTTTCCATCAACTTTATTTCTTATTTTTTCTCGATTTTGTTTTAATTTTAATCAATCATCATCCACATTTTACTTGTTTATTCTGCTTCTCACTTTTGATATATCCAGATTTGTTATTGGTTTTTATTTATACTGGCTTACACCAACAATCATTTAAGATAAGTTATTTTATTTCTTATTATTTGTTCACTAATTAATTTTATCTTTTTTTTAGACTTTCAATATCAATTCATCAATATCACCAAAATGTTTTGCCACTTTCACCACTAGTCATCGAGAATGTTTATATCCATCAACATCAACGACATTTAATTCATTTATTCTTGTGCTAAACAATATCATTCATTCATCAATATTTTTCATTTACTGTAGATGATTCTTATTTTCCCAACATACTTAATCCAATCATTACCAGGTAAATGGGATTTCGATTTTGAATCATCGATTGGTTCATCATACTAACGTTTACTTTATTCATTTCTTTCTAATAGATCGTTTAATGTGTGGTCAATTCAAATTCTGTAAGTTCAATTTTCATTTACACAAATGTTGTCTCTCTCTCTCTCTCTTCCTCTCTCTCCCTCCTTATCTATATTGTTCGATTATTACTTTTTGTGCCTACCATCGAGTGCTCTCGATTTCATTTTATTTCTAATCTATCATTATCCATCTTTTCCCTTGAATATCGATCTCTGTTTCTCTGATTCGATATTGTCTTTTGTTACCATTATCTAGTGGTCTCGAATTGAGTTTTATTTTCACTTGATCATTAATCACTTTGGCACTCTTATATCGATATCTCCCCATTTTAATTCGGCATTTTCTATTGTGCCCTTTATCGAGTGTTCTCGATTTCAATCTTATTATTTAGGTACTATCAGTATAATCATTTACCATTTTTTTTACCACAATCAGAAAGAACATTGTTAGAACTGTTCCACAACATTCTCCTCCGCACTTCTCTCAGGCTTCAAGCATAGCCACATAAACCGGCGTCCCTCACACACACACCATGATGCGCCAAACCCATTGTTCGTTGGTTTGGTTTGGTTGGTTTTTACGCATCTCATTCTCACACACACTCACACCATGGTGCCCAAACTGGTTGTTCGTTTCTAAACTGGTTTTTTCGTACAACGCACAGCGAATAGAACATCTTCACACATCCACCACTAGCAACTTATCCCTCCACCATTCACACACAAGCACGTTGTACGCCAGCTCATTCATTGTCCGACTTTATTTCTGCATAGTTTGTTCTCCTTTAGTTCGGTTTGCTTCATTTATCCTAATTTGATTTGTTGAAAGGTCAGTTTTGTAAGTTCTTTTTCATTCATAATTATACATTATCCCATTAATGCCCCGTATTATTTCAATATCTTAGCATTATTGTACATCACTTATTGCTATTCCCACTTAGCCAAGTCCTGGTTTGACTATCGGGTGAACCATACCTAATCGTGCACGCTCACATGGCACGCACTGCTGACTCACTTTTGTATTCTTTTGTTATATGAACAACAAATTAATTTTTCTTTTCATTTTAGATCAAATTCAATCTTTCTTTGGTGTTTTATTATGGAATCCTCAAGTTGGGTTTGCTTGATGCTTGGTGTCAATAAATTCAGGAAAGTTAAAGTTAAATTTCTTGTCTGTTCACATATTAATTCCATTTTTTCTTCTAGGCTACAGTGAAATACAGTTCCAATCTAGCCTTTCTTTGCATCATCCAAATAATTGTTGTGATCAATTTCCTTGTCCCAGTTTCAATTTTTCAAATCATACCTATTTTTACTTGGTGGTTAGTGATTGGATTACTAATTATCATTTATTTGATACTTGTTTTGTTTTATATTTAGTGTCATTTTTGTGCTACCATTCAATTGATCGACAAACAACATTTGGTATATTGATTTCCATTTTGTACTTCGACTTCAGCACATATCAAATTCAATAATTGTTTCTTGTGTTTACCATTGAATATTATCGATTCCAGTGTTTATTAGAATCAATTTCATACGCGTCTACTCTTCACATCTCATTCAGTTAGAAAATTTCATTGCATTCAAGGAATATTTAGACAATTTGAAATGGCAATTACTCCAGGTAAGTTATTTCACTTTTTATTAGATCACATATTAATTCCATCTTTTTATTCTAGGTTATTGTGATGTTTAATGCAATTCCTTCATCACTTATGTATCATCTCTCAATCATGCATACCCCTATATAATATTTATATTGTACTATATTAGTGTTGTCATCAATTTCCATATATAAATTGTTCATATTCTCGCTCTTTTACCACATAACTCAGCTATCTTGGAGATGATGACTTGCATCTGCAAGTAGGATCCAAGATAATTGTCCCAAGCCAATGGGGCCCTGTTCTCGGGTCCGTAATGAGGAGGGTGTGGTACGATGGAATAACCATCAAAGCCCGTAAAAATTTGCTGTTATTAGCGTAATTTTACCTTTTCATTGATCGTTAATCAATTTTCATTCCATTTCCTTACTATTTAGTTAGTTTTATATCTCTATCGTTTTTATTATTTCCATTTCCACGTATTTATTGAATGTGAGTTTTATGATAGTCATTTATGATAGAGATTTATTTCAATTTTTTTATGATCAATGAATTATTTTATTTAGTTTTGTATCTAGTAATACTTTTTCATCTATCTCTATCGATTGAAAGTTTAAATAGTTCCTTCTTGATAGAGAATTTCAGTTATTTATTTTATTTAGTTCAATCTGCAATCTTTTTCTATGAATGCTTATTTTTAGACATAGTATCAATGTGTCTTTGACCTTAAACGGTCCACGTGCATATCATTTTGCATGCATTTTGTTTGATGATCTTTTCAATATATCTTAATCATTTTAGATTTACAATGTCAGCTATTGAATGAGAGTTATAATATTTCTTCTTGATAAAGAATTTTATTTATTTATTTACTTTAAATCAATTTATTCATCTTGTATGATTGATTATTTATCCTTAGACATAGTTTCAATGCATAAGTGGTTGATCTAATTAGATTCATTTGCAATTTCTTTCTACATTGCATCTTGTATGTGAGTCGTTGATCTAATTAGATTCATTTGCGATGTCTTTCTTCATTGTTTCTTGTATGTGTGTCGTTGATCTAATTAGATTCATTTGCAATGTCTACACATCGTCTTCCGTATGATATCGTTGTATCATATCGTCGACCTCTTTGCATGTCTCTATGCATTGTATGTGAGTGTTTCTGCCGGTTCCCCCATTAGTTGGACATAACGAAGCAATTGAACCAACTTGGTGGTCAAGCTAATTGACGCTCGATTACCTGTCATCTACATCTCTATCATATTAGATTACTATTGAATGAAAATTGTATTAGTTGTTTTTGATAGAGAATTTTATTTTGTTTAATTCTTCTTGTATGATTGATTATTTATCCTTAGACATAGCTCCAATGTTTGAATGTGTTTCACTTGAGATGATCTATCTTTTCAATTATCTCTATCATTTTAGTTTTACATTGTCAACTATTGAATGAGAGTTGTAATAGTTATTTTTTTATATTCAATCTGCATTCCTCTTGTATGGTTGATTGTTTAACTTTACCCAAAATGATCTATTTGCAATGTACTTATACATTGCATCTTGTGTGTGAGCCGTCACTATGTCTACACATTACCCTCCGTATGATATCGTTTGAACATATCGTCGGCCTCTTTGCATGTCTCTATGCATTGTATGTGAGTGTTTCTCTCGCCCGCTAATGGGTTTTGGCACACACCATGCCGGTTCCCCCATTAGTTGGACATAACCAAAACAATTGAACCAACTTGGTGGTCAAGCTAATTGACGCCCGATTACCTGACTGGCGCATGCGTTCTTGTGACGAAGACCAGTGACGAGAAACAATGGAGAACGAATGGCGAGGACCAATGGCGAGGACCAATGGAGAAACCAAATGGAGAAACCAAATGGAGAAACCAAATGGAGAAAACAAATGGAGAAAACAAATGGAGAAAACAAATGGAGAAAACGAATGAAGAAGAAGAAGAAGAAAAAAACAAGTGGTTTGGAAAATGAAAAGTTTATTGGAACAATAATAAATAAAATACAAAAAAATGAAAAGTTTATTGTAATAATAATAAATAAAATACAAAAAAAAATAAAAATTTTATTGATTAATAAAAAAAGGTGTTCTCTCTCTTCTCTCCTCTCCCCCTTCGATACACTTACCTTTCTTCTCCCCCCGCGATGTCTTCGCCAAGTTTCTGTTTATAAGGCTTAAAGTCTCACGTACAGGTACAGGCAGGCTAAAGAAACCTATTGTACGTCCAAGACTACCCATTCCCCCACTTGGGTTGCGTTGCCGGTAGGCAGGAGAGGCTGGGCGAACCTATTTCCCCCCGGCGAACCCATTATATCTCTGCTGTTTGGGCGTTTTAAGTCTTGCAACCAGGCACAGAGGGAATCAAAGTGTTAAGACACAAGCCCTTTTGTTGCTCCAGACTCATTATATCTCTGCTGTTTGTGGGCGTTTTAAGTCTTGCAACCAGGCACAGAGGGAATCAAAGTGTTAAGACACAAGCCCTTTTGTTGCTCCAGACTGCTATGCGTTGCCGGTTGCTTCTTTTAGTTGCTTGAAGGTCGGCTGGTCAAGCGTACCAAAACCCTTCAAGCGAACTTCTGCGGGCCGGTGCTTCACCGGTGCATCCAAGTTGCAATCGGGCTGTTAAAACAAATAAAGAAAAGGTTAATAAATTACAACACACACACAACGATTCTAGGAGAGAACTAGAGAGAATCGAGAGAACACCGTGTGTGTGTGTGTGTTACAATAATAAAATAAAACAATAATAAAATAATAAATAATAAAATTGGAGCCATCCATCCGGTGATGATCGCCATCCATCAGCTATCGATAGCCATCCAAACTTAATGTTCATGGTCAAGAGTCTATCGAGTCCGTCATCCCAAAAACATTAAGTATTTATTTAATATAAAAGGTGGGCCGTAATCCATCCGGTAATGATCGCCATCCAAATTAATGTTCATGGTCAAGAGTCTATCGAGTCCGTCATCCCAAAAACATTAAGTATTTATTGAATAAATAGACACGTTTATTGAGTCGCAATCAAATCTTCAATGCGATATTCGTCAGCAATACAAGTCAGCAGTTTTACGGAATCACTGGTCACAGATCGAATGATTCCAACCATCATCACTTTACACAGGCTTTGGACTGTCAAGTTTGAGGTCAAGAATATAAAGAATTTGTATTCAATCATTCCAAAAACCAGGCGGATTTAAAACCGATGCTCCCTTGATGATGTCTCAAAGTGAAATGAGTATAAACATAAAACAAAGCACACCGCTGCGGCTATGTTGACATAAGTTGTTGGTGTAATGGAAATGGTGTAAATGTACAATCGATTTCACTTTAACTTCAATCATTCCAAAAACCAGGCGGATTTAAAACCGATGCTCACTTGATGATGTCTCAAAGTGAAATGAGTATGACAAGTATAGACATAAACAAAGCACACCGCTGCGGCTATGTTGACATCAGACGTTAGTGAAATGGAAATGGTGAATCCTTGTTTTTGGTAGAATCCTTTGGATTTGCGAACTGAAATTTTCAGGAATGATTTAAAATTTATCAATTAATCATCCCTGAAAATTTCATTCCGATCCAAGCAACTTCAATTTTTTCTTCGTTTTTGAAAAAACGCAAAGGCTAAAGCCTTCATTTTTGATGAAAATCGAGCAAAAATTAAAGTTGCTTGGATTCCAATGAAATTTTCAGGAATGGTTTATTGATTAATTTTAAATCATTCCTGAAAATTTCAGTTCGAAAATCTAAAGGATTCTACCCAAAACAGGATTCAAATTGATTGATCAAAAATCGACATGACACCAAAAAACCAATCAATTTGAACCTTGTTTTTGGCAGAATCCTTTAGATTTTCAAACTGAAATTCACAGAAATGATTTGTTATTGATCAATAAACCATTCCTGAAAATTTCATTGGAATCCAAGCAACTTTAATTTTTGCTCGATTTTCATCAAAAATGAAGGCTTTAGCCTTTGCGTTTTTTCAATTTTCAAGAAAAAATTAAAGTTGCTTGGATCGGAATGAAATTTTCAGGAATGGTTTATTGATCACTTAACACAAGCTTTGGACTGTCAAGTTTGAGGTCAAGAATATAAAGAATTTGTATTGAATCATTCCAAAAACCAGGCGGATTTAAAACGATGTTCACTTGATGATGTCGCAAAGTGAAATGAGTATAAACCAAAACAAAGCACACCGCTGCGGCTATGTTGACATCAGGCGTTGGTGTAATGGAAATGGTGTAAATGTACAAACGATTTCACTTTAACTTCAATTATCTCGAAAAGTGTACAAACTCGTGAACGGTTTTATTGGACTCGGAACAGGAACAGCGTATATCTCAAAAAAGATAATATCTACAAAAATGATCATTGACTTATTCGATCAAGAATACTAAAATCTATAAAATTTCAGTTAAACTTTCAATCATTTCAGTTTAAACTGCGATTTAACAGTAGTCCACGAAATGTTTAGCCTATTAGTTTGAACTTTGATACTTTCAGATAGACCATAAGTTAAAAATTAACGAGCGAAATGCGAACGAGTTAAAAAAGGTATAGATGATGGTAGAGTTGAGGTTCATAATATAACGATACTTTTAGTTGATGATAATCCATAATTAAAAAAGTTGATGTTGGTGGTAAAGTTGAGGATGGTTGATGGAGTTTGAGGGAAATAAGTTAAGAATAAACAACACGGGAATAAACATATTTATTATTTAATAAATTAATTCAATTTAAAATAATGTTATGTTAAGTGATCGGCGACTAAGTTGATGTTCCAGAGTGTCGTCCCAATGATCGGCTGTCAAGTTTATGTTCCCGAGTATCGTACCAATGATCGGCTGCCAAGTTGATGTTCCCGAGTGTCGTACCAATGATCGGCGGCCAATTTGTTGTTCCAGAGTGTCGTCCCAATGATCGGCAGCCAATTTGTTGTTCCAGAGTGTCGTCCCAATGATCGGCAGCCAATGTTGATGTTCCAGAGTGTCGTCCCAATGATCGGCAGCCAAATTGATGTTCCAGAGTGTCTCCCCAATCATCGGCGACCAAGTTGATGTTCCAGAGTGTCGTCCCAATGATCGGCAGCCAAGTTGATGTTCCAGAGTGTCGTACCAATGATCGGCGGCCAAGTCCATGTTCCAGAGTGTCGTACCAATGATCGATGGGTAGTCGAAATATACCCTCGTCTGCAGAGAGAGGCTCATTGAAAGACGATAAGGTTGTGATCCGAGAGTGATTCGAGGTCGCAAACGTGCCAGTTGTTGAGGAAAGGAATTGATTGCGAGTTGGCGAAAGTGATGTCGATAACACTATGTCTCGTGATTGCCACAAGCACGCCAACACCATTGCCATCCAAAGATATTGAAATTGGAAAATAAAAAAAATGTCAGTGAATGATCAAAGCTATTAATTTCAATGAATACTTAACTTAAATGAAAATGGTCCATCGTTTGGTGAGGTTTGGTTCATCGTTTGGTACTTGATCGTTTATCATTTGGTGCAGTTTGGTCCATCATTTGGTTCATGATTTTCCATCGTTTTGGCACCTTTAATCTTCAATCGTTTGGTTCTTGATCAATCGGCTGCCAAGTTGTTGTTCCAGATTGTGCCGTTTCAATGATCGTTTCCCAATAACCGACGGTGACGTTACCGATGCAGACCACGACGACGATTGACCCGTCGATGAGCCATCATCAATTTCTTTTCCATCCTTTGATTCAATTTGATTACCATTTGAGGATATAAGTTGTTGTTGTTGCTGCTTTTTTGTTGCTGTTGTGATAATTGATGTTGCTCAAAGACATTGCTTGCCATCCAAGAGACATTGAGGTAGCACCAGTAGATGAAGCTGCACCAGTTGTCGATGATGATGTTCATCCAGTTATTGCTGCTGATGCTACTGCGGTGATCGTATTTTTTGTCATCACATTCATGGCACAAGTTAATGCACGTCGTTCAGTGAAATAGTTACCAACAATAACCGGGAACAAAAATGATTTCAATTTGAAGCCAAGAAAACAATTGGTTATTGAGGAAACAATTGGATGCAAATGGTTTTAAAGGAGTCCAATGTAACAGCGATGTTTGTTTTTTAGTAAAATTTTCACCTTCGGCAATACGCGTCAACATAATCCAAACCAATCGGCAACAGGAAAGTTCGGTGAAACCAAGATCAGCAAGCAAATGATCAGCAACAGAGAAATTGATATTGATCCCTTTCCAAGACAGTAATGGTGAAATCCAAATCAGCAAACAATTGATCTGCAAAGGAATATTCTAAGTTGATCTTCGTTTAAGTTAAAATTTAATGGATACCAAACCAACAAACGATTGAACGAACAGGATAATCCTAAGACATTTTGACATATCAGCCATAACGAACATCAGCATCGGGAATGGTATTCTGCAAAAAGACATAGCCAAAGAACGCCATTGCCACAATCATTGCCATCCAACGATTTTGACATGAAAAATTACAAAAAAAATGTCAGTGAATTATCAAAGTAATTAGTTTCAAAATATACTTAACTTTGATAACATTCAACAACGGCATAATCATGAAATTGAAACATCGGCCTTGTTTTGCAGCATAGTGAGACCACAAAATAGACCAACGGCTACGAGAAATCAAACTTGATCGTCGTCCTAAAGAGAGGTCGGTGAAATTCAGCTCAGCAAACGATGTTCGAGAGTGTGATCCTAATGATCAGCGGCCAAGTTGATGTTCCACCTTGATCATCACCAATGAAAGCCAAGAAACGATTGATGAACTGTTTGGTTTATGCTTGAGCTTATATACAAATTTTATGGTACTTCAGCAACACATTTGTTAGTGTTCAATGTGGTGTGTTCAAGTCATCCCAGTTTAAACTGTGTTTTCAGCCACACATTTGCTAGTGTTCAATGTGGTATGTAGGGTTAAAGTTATCATCTCAGTTTAAACTTTGATAATTTCATGTTGCCAATACATGATAGGTTAAACATGAACTTCATGTCAAAGCATGTAAAACGATAGATGAGTTGGGGCCAACCGATTAATTGTACAGTGAAAGAAAGCCAACAATATGAATCATTTGTATCATGATTAGAACGATTCGAATCGAGTCAAATGTATCATCATGAGTCGAGATGCTTCATCGATGCAGTGCTATATCGGCAAACTTTGGTACTAAAACAATAAACATAAACATATGGTCGAATAAAATTTGTATTAGATTTTTTATAATGATAAATATGGATAATTTACCAAGGTATCATTTGGTTACCGAGGAAACAATTTGATGCCAACAAGCGAACAACGATTGTGGGTACAAATTAACATCCAATGAGGTTTCCAATGAAATAAAAGTAGAAGTATTCCACATGAATGAATAGTATATCATAGTGATCATAATAAACCAATTACAAATGTAGACCTATGTAAAATATGTAAGAAAGAATTTTTTTTAATAAAGTTAAAAACTTACAATAAAAATTGTTGGAATAACACTTTGTTTTCAAAACAAATTAAACGGAGGATACTTTGGTGCACTATATTTGTTCAACATCATTGTGGCCAACAATACACATGAATGTAAAACAGCTAGTTGTGTACACACGTGCATATTGGCTTCATACAATAACATTGTTTTACAACAAAACGGTGAATATTTTTAATAAAGTTTTATTTTGAAACTAACAGAAAATTTAATTTCCAATCGATTGAGACCACGATCAAGTTTGTACGATTTACCGTTTTTGAGATAATTGAGTTTTTAAACATAAAATTCAATAGATGGCGACACTAGTACTGTACCAAATAATTTTAAAATTTTTTCAGTTTTGCAAATTTTTCAAAAAGTTCGCCGGTGGCGACACCTGGTGGATTTTTAAATATTAAAAATATTTTCAAACGCGTTTTATGTAAAAACTACAGCGATTTCAACTATGAAATTGAGCAGAATTATGGATTTTAAGATTCTGAATCGATTGACACCATGATCAAGTTTGTACGTTTTATCATTTTAAAGTTATCAGCGTTTGAACACGCCCAGCTATTTTCTATGGGAAAATGCCCCATAGGAAATACATTGGATTGTTTACACGCCGATAACTCAAAAACGATAAATTGTACAAATTTGATCATAATGTCAATCGATTTAGAATCTTGAAATCTATTGGTTAAAATAATTTTATGATTGAATTCGGTGTAGTTTTCATGTTTCATGCGTTTAAACATTTCAATGTATTTCCTATGGGACATATTTTCAAAACGCCAAAAATGAATTTTTTCGATAGTATCGATAGTATTTCGTTCATCACTTTCGATTAAATTCAATTTTTTAAATTATTGATTAAATTATTATCTATGTTTAAACAAATATAACTCAAGAATTACAAATTTTATAATATTTATCATAATCTTATTTGATGAAACGTTTTTTTATCTATATTTGTGCCAAGATTGAGAATTTATTACTGTGCGGTTTTTGAGATATTGAATTTACAACAGACCATGTAAAAAATGCTTTAAACGTGTATAATTCAAAAACGATAAGATCTACTAAATTGATCGTAAACTCATTCGATCTAGAATATAAAAATCTATAAACATGAAAAGTTTCGACGTTTAATTCGTTGTAGTTACTGAGATATCAAGATTAAAACAAAATATGAACAACATACATCAAAAACGTGTATATCTCAAGAACGATAAGATCTATTAAGTTGATTATAATTTAATTTGATGAAACGTTTTCTTATTTAAAATTGTGCCAAGTTTGAAACTTTATTTCTGTGCGGTTTTTGAGATATTGTATTTACAATAAACCATGTAAAAAAAGCTTAAAACGCGTATATCTCAAAAACGATAAGATCTACAAAATTGATCATTAACTCATTCGATTAAGAATACCAAAATCTATAAAATTGGAAAGTTTCAATTTTAAATTATTTGTGGTTATTGAGATATTTAGAATAAAACAAAAAATAAACAATAACTTAAAAAACGCGTATAACTCAAAAACGATAAGATCTACCAAATAGATCATGTGTTCATTCTATCAGAAATTTTATAATCTATAAGTATGAAAAGATTCGAATTTTAGTTTTTTGTGGTTCTTGAGATATTGAATTTATAACAAACCATGTAAAAAAAGCGTAAAACGCGTATAACTCAAAAACGATAAAATTTATCAAATTGATCATAAACTTATTCAATTAGGAATATCAAAATCAATGAACATGGAAAGTTTCAACATTCATTCATATGTGGTTACTGAGATAATGAGATTAAAACAAAATATAAACAAAGTAATTCAAAACACGCATAACTCATTAACTATAAAGTTTAAAATGTTGATCATAGACTCATTCTATTAATAATTTTATAATCTACAAGTTTAGAAAGTTTCATATTTTCACATTGTATAGTTGATGAGATATCGAACTTTGAACTAAATCCATCGATAATGTGTCGCGAATCTACCAATACATTGGATTGCCTATTCCAGAGTGAGATGAGACATAACTAAGTAGGTTATTTAGCTATGACCATAAATAGCACGAAAACTGTGCATCGTACAAACTCGAAAATGTTTTCAATCAATTCAGAATCTAAAAATCTACCGGAATCAAAGTGAAAATCATCAAAATCGGTCAATAGATACAACTCAATAGACAGATCGATTCGGTAGAAGAACCGTTTGACATCGTTCACATTGACACGGTAAGAAGATTGAATAAATACAGATCAATCAAAATAATATCGGCAACAGACAATCGACGCATTCAGTCGATTTGTGTGGTCGACGACATCGAAGACAATAACTGGATTTAACTTTGTCAACAATTGGCATTGATAATGGCAAGAAAAAAGTGAACTATCTGTCCAAGCACATATTGGAATCTTAAATATGATTTTAAACTTAACCCATTAACGTCGATTACGTCCAGAATTCATGAATTGGCGAAAAGAGAAACATTACAAGGTGAGACATGACAAACACAAAGTTCAAGATGGAATAACAAATATTTTTGTAACAGATTTGATCGGTGGACGAACCGTTTGACATTGACACAGTAAGAGGATTGAATAAATACGGATCATCATAGGAAATATTGACATCTGGTCATCGACGTATTCACTCGTTTTGTGTTGGCAACGACATCAAAGACACAAATAGGATTCAACTTGGTCAACTTGATACCACAAGTAAAGCAAATCGACAAACAGAAAATCATCGTTGAATACAAGTACATTGGAATAGATTCCAGTGTTTCGAGAAAACGTGAACAATGCGAATATAAAACAGATATCCACACCAACACGAAGCATTGTTTTAGTGAAAGAGTAAATCAGCACTGATGAAACGAATAACTGGACAGATGAACGAAGCAAATCAAAACAAACACATGATCGGACCATTCATGCAAAACTTTGTGCGAACGAATATAGTTCAACAATCGACCTGCCAACATTGAAACAAAGACAGTCGGGACTTTGTTTGCACAAAAACAACATGAGTGTTTTTATGTAAGAACGGACAAGAAAACAGTGGCCGACACCCGAGTTGAAGGAGTATAAGATCAACGTTCAGCGGAGTGCAATCATCTTCGATAGAATGGATGAATAGAATTAGCACAGTCCAGAATGAAAGACCAAAGAGTGGAAGACAGAGGTTGAATATGATGATGATGAAGATCACAACGGTAATCATGAATGTAAAACACAAGCAAAATTTCACACGAACTGGCACACGTGGATCATGGCAAATAGACAATAATACAATACCACAAAATAAAAATTCATGATGATAGTGTTAAAGTTGAACAAACTTACATGTTGATGATCGTCGATGATGAGCTTAAGGGATAAAAGTTAGTGAATAAAGGTACACAAAGCAAGAAATATCTTTTTTTCATAAAATACAATAGTAAAATTTAAAAAAAGAAGTGGTTTGGTGATGCCGACAATTGTTATTGTCCTCCAAAAAAAGGTCTGCTTTTTAAACGATCGGCCTCCATCAGCATCACGACAAATTTCTGGAAACAGGAACGCCACCGCCATAACTATTAAAAGTTAAAAAAACTTGATTAGTCATTTAATCTTTAGTTTGTTAAAAACGCCATTAGTCAAAGTGACGAATGAGAAGGAAAAGTAGATAGAACCAAAACTAATGACTAACAACTCTGACCCTTATGGGTGAAGGGCATCTCACGGACTCGATCACACATATGACTTATTAGGACACGGTGAGATCCATGGAGTAAGCATTACGTTTTGGATGAAAAAAGAGAGAATGAGATAGATCCTCAACGAATGACTGATAACTCTGGTCCTTATGGGTGAAGGACTCTCACCATACACAGCCCACACATACGGCTTATTGGGCCGCGGCGAACTTCGGTGGAGTACGCATTGCGTTTTGGAAGAAAAAGGGGAGAGGAAATAGAATCCTCAACGAATGACTAACAACTCTGGCTCTTATGGGTGAAGAGCTCTCACGACACAGCCCACACATACGGCTTATTGGGCCGCGGCGAACTTCGGTGGAGTACGCATTACGTTTTGGATGAAAAAAGAGAAGAGGAGATAGAATCCTCAACGAATGACTAACAACTCTGGCTCTTATGGGTGAAGAGCTCTCACGACACAGCCCACACATACGGCTTATTGGGCCGCGGCGAACTTCGGTGGAGTACGCATTACGTTTTGGAAAGAAAAATGAAGAAAGAGGGTAAAGGATAGGAGGTAAAGGATATGGGTTTTATCAAAATAAAAATTAAATTTAACTTAGCTTTAGTATTTGTTGTTGTCTTCATTGATGACTGATAAAAAACCAAGATGAAATCGATAAAAAACCGAGATGAAATCAAGTTATTCATTTTAAAAATAAAGGAAAACCAATGTCATCACAATTCAATGACGCATCGGGAACAATGAGCTAACACGCGGACCGATAAGAATAGACAAAGGCTGAAAGACGTCCAACGTGATGAACCAAAGTCGTAGCATAAACGATTGAGCCGCTACCACAAAGTTCTGGTGGTTGGCGCCTACCGACTCCCTCCCCTATGTTCAACTAGTAAAGTATGGCGCCTAATGAGACGAATCAATAATGATCGCCACCAGTGACGCTGGTTAACTTCTACAATAAAATGATGCAATTATGATGGCGCCTATCGGTTCCCTCCTCCATGTTCAACTATAGTAACAACGATCGAACCGCTACCACAAATTTCTGGTGGTTGGCGCCTATCAACTTCCTCCCCTATGTTCAACTAGTAAAGTATGGCGCCTAATGAGACGAATCAATAATGATCGCCACCAGTGACGCTGGCGATTCAATTTTGATGGCGCTTATCGATTCCCTCCCCATGTTCAACTAGTAAAGCAAGGCACCTAATGAGACGAATCAATAATGAGCACCACAAATGACTTTGGCTATCTTCTACATCAGAATGATGCAATTTTGATAACGCTTATCGCTCCTTCCTATCGGTTCAATTAGTAGAGCATAGCGTTCAACGAAATCAACCTAGTTGTCTAAAAAGTTCTATTGAGGTTAAAGAAATGGTAAATGAGTTTACCGAACGAATCTAACTAATAAGATTGAAATCGAAAACATTCGATAAAGTACATCAGAGTAAAATAGGGAAATATCGATATAAGAGTACCAAAGGGATACAAATTGTATTTTACTAATATAATGGAGATCATTGAAACCATCGTCAATGTTAGAAAGGAGTTTTAACAGATTAAAAAACTTACAACTAAAATTATTGGAAAAACACGTCGTTTTCAATACGAATTAAAATTGCAATCCTACATTGCAATCCTACATTGTACAGACGAATGTTGAGTAAACTTTACAAAAGTTTACAATGTTTTAATTGATTGAGATAAAGTATGTTGGGGCACAAAGTATGTTCATATAGTTATTAATTTATTAGATTGGATATACCAGTTTAAATTATAGTATGATAATATTTGAATTAACATCATATGCAGAGTGAGATGAAATTGAATTAATATATTAATTACGATTCCGTCGATTCTTTGATCGTTGGACAACGCCATGTTCATAAAGCGGACATCGGAGTTGTGTGTGACCATTATCAAAACATGTGTAGCACAATGTAAATTTGTATTAGGTTAATGTTGAATAAATATAGATAATTTGATGCCAAGGGAAAAATTAATAGGAATGTTACCAAAAGACAGACCAATAATAATCGACCATAATATGTCATTGGTAGAATGTTCAACAAAATGACACAATTCGGACCCAAATTTGGATTTTACGCCATTCTCGTCCTAAGGAAAGTGGAAACCATTAGTATAATAATACAACGTAAACGATGGATAATTTGGTGTGTGGTTGACAACCTGTTTAGCAAACTTGAATCTGGTTTAATAACCAAAGCGCGATCGTTTCATTGAAGAGATACGATAATCAATAATGAGAAACGATGTCATAATGCTGATTGAATATAAACACGTTCCATTATGTCCATAACCATGATTTTGTTTGTTCCCTCGTTCCATGATTTCTTCTAGAACTTGATGGAACCTTTAATGGATGGAAAAATGTTTAATAAAATTGAATCCAATACTACTTACCTATTGAAATAAACCACGATTGATACAAAAGTTTCATACTAAAGAGTTATGGTTATCAATGCTGTAAAACAATATCAATACAACTGATTGACATCAAGAAATGATTGTTGTATTGAATAGTTAATATTAGTTTCATTTACAGGTATCAGGAGAGTCCACAATTGGCATCCGATATTGGCAACCAAATGACCAAAACCAATGATGTCTTTTACCATTTCCATGTGCAATGTTTTGCGTTCATGTGATTCAGGGATATCGATGTTCAATTCTTCCAATTCTTATTGGCATTTCTTGACTAGATGACATAGAGTTAAAGTATGAATATTATTTATGTTGAGTATGTGTTCAATGTCCATATGATTACACTGAATACTTGAAAGATGTAGAATGGTTCGAATACCTCTTGATATAAGATATTGAAAACCGATTGTACGTTGACCACAATCTCGTTCAAGCCATAGACGATTTGTCTATCATATAGTGAAATTGATTAATGTAATCGTTATGTTTTGATTGGTTCAAAATGTTACCTTCGCTTTTGATCTTCCGAGGATAGACCCTTTTGTTGATAAAAGTATGTACACTTGATATCTTTGTCTAGACCACGAAGTTTGATAAATTCTCGTACATCGTTGTCCCATATATATCGAACCTTCTTGTTTTCAAAGTAAATGAATGAATTTACATTCTCAAAATTTCTATTCACCTTCGGAATCGTAACCCAATAATCGTCACCATCGTGATCATCACGATTTTGATGATACGACAATCGATCATTGGAGATGCAGATTATATTTTCTGTAAACTTTTGAATAAAATGATCCTATCAATGAAATGAATGTTATGAAAACGTTTTGTAAACAATATTTGATGTTTCAATCTTACGATTAATAAAACTTTTTGGAATTTTCAAGCGAACGATTGTGGGTACAAATTAACATCCAATGAGGTTTCCAATGAAATAAAAGGCAAAGTATTCCACATGAATGAATGAATAGTATATCATAATGAACATAATAAAAAATAGTTTCTCGATGCACAGTTATGGCAATGGACACCAAAAGACAAACGGAACGATCATGATGAAGGTTCGACACAAACACAAGGAAAACCAATAACAAATGTAGACCTATGTAAGATAAATATGTAAGAAAAGATTTTTAATAAAGTTAAAAACTTACAATTAAAATTGTTGGAATAACACGTTGTTTTCAAAACAAATTAAACGAGGGATACTTTGGTGCACAGACAAATGTATAGCAAACATGAATCTATTTTTAATTTTCTTCGATTCTTGATTTCTTTGCATTACAATTGCATTTGCATCATTGTGGCCAACAATACACATGAATGTAAAACAGCTTGTTGTGTACACACGTGCATATTGGGTTCATACAATAACATTATTTTACAACAAAACGGTGAATAATTTTAATAAAGTTATATTTTAAAATTAACAGAAAATTTAATTTCCAATCGATTGACACCATAATCAAGTTTGTACGATTTACCGTTTTTGAGATAATTGAGTTTTTAAACATAAAATTCAATAGATGGCGACACTAGTATTGTAACAAATAATTTTAAAATTTTTTCAGTTTTGCAAATTTTTCAAAATGTTCGCTGGTGGCGACACCTGGTGGATTTTTAAATATTAAAAATTTTTTCATTTTAAAAACGGTTAATTGTACGAACTTGATCATAGTGTCAATCGATTCAGAATCTCAAAATCTATAAATCTACATGATTTTGTTGTTGAATTCGGTGTAGTTTTCATGTTTCACGCGTTTAAACATTTCAATGTATTTCCTATGGGACATTTTCCCATAGGAAATAGCTGGGCTTGTTCAAACGCCGATAACTCAAAAACGATAAATTTATTAAACTTGTTCATGATGTCAATCGATTCAGAATCTTAGAATCCATCGGTCAAAATAACTTTATGACTAAATTCAGTGTAGTTTTTATGTTTCACGCGTTTATACATTTCAATGTATTTCCTATGGGACATATTTTGAAAACGCCAAAAATGAAATTTTTCGATAGTATCGATAGTATTTCGTTCATCACTTTCGATTAAATTCAATTTTTTAAATTAATGATTATATTATTATCTATGTTTAAACAAGTATAACTCAAGAATTATAAATTGTATAACATATATCATAATCTTATTTGATGTAACGTTTTCTTATCTATATTTGTGCCAAGTTTGAGAATTTATTACTGTGTGGTTTTTGAGGAATTAAATTTACAACAGGCCATGTAAAAAAAGCTTAAAACGCGTATATCTCAAAAACGATAAGATCTACAAAATTTATCATAAGTTTATTCGATTAAGAATATTAAAATCTATAAACATAAAAAGTTTTGACGTTTAATTCGTGGTAGTTACTAAGATATTACGATTTAAACACAAAATAAACAATAAACAAAAAAAACGTGTATAACTCATGAATGATAAGATCTACCAAGTTGATTATAATTTAATTTGATGAAGCGTTTTCTTATATAAAATTGTGCAAAGTTTGAACATTTATTTCTGTGCGGTTTTTGAGATATTGTATTTACAACAAACCATGTAAAAAAAGCTTAAAACGCGTATATCTCAAAAACGATAAGATCTACAAAATTGATCATTAACTCATTCGATTAAGAATACCAAAATCTATAAAATTGAAAAGTTTCAATTTTCAATTATTTGTGGTTATTGAGATATTTAGATTAAAACAAAAAATAAACACTAACTCAAAAAACGCGTATAACTCAAAAACGATAAGATCTATTAAAAAGATCATGTGTTCATTCAATCAGAAATTTTATAATCTATAAGTATGAAAAGATTCGAATTTTAATTTTTTGTGGTTCTTGAGATATTAAATTTATAACAGACCATGTAAAAAAAGCGTAAAACGCGTATAACTCAAAAACGATAAGATCTACCAAAATGATCATAAACTTATTCAATTAAGAATATTAAAATCATTAAACATGGATAGTTTCAACAGTCATTTATATGTGGTTACTGAGATAATGAGATTAAAACAAAATATAAACAATGTAATTTAAAACACGCATAACTCATTAACTATAAAGTTTAAAATGTTGATCATAGATTCATTCTATTAATGATTTTATAATCTACAAGTTTAGAAAGTTTCATATTTTAACATTGTATAGTTGATGAGATTTTGAACTTTGAATAAAATCCGTCGATAATGTGTCGAGAATCTACCAATACATTGGATTGCCTATTCCAGAGTGAGATGAGACATAACTAAATAGGTTATTTAGCTATGACCCTAATAGCACGAAAACTGTGCATTGTACAAATTCGAAAACGTTTTCAATCAATTCAGAATCTAAAAATCTACCGGAATCAATGTGAAAATCATCAAAATCGGTCAATAGATACAAGTCATCGTTCACATTGACACGGTAAGAAGATTGAATAAATACAGATCAATCAAAATAATATCGGCAACAGACAATCGACGCATTCAGTCGTTTTGTGTGGGCAACGACATCGAAGACAACAACTGGATTTAACTTTGTCAACAATTGACATTGATAATGGCAAGAAAAAAGTGAACTATCTGTCCAAGCACATATTGGAATCTCAAATATGATTTTAAACTTAACCCCATTAACGTCGATTACGTCCAGAATTCATGAATTGGCGAAAAGAGTAACGTTACAAGGTGAGACATGACAAACACAAAGTTCAAGATGGAATAACAAATATTTTTGTAACAGATTTGATCGGTGGACGAACCGTTTGACATTGACACAGTAAGAGGATTGAATAAATACGGATCATCATAGGAAATATTGACATCTGGTCATCGACGCATTCACTCGTTTTGTGTTGGCAATGACATCAAAGACACAAACAGGATTCAACTTGGTCAACTTGATACCACAACTAAAGCAAATCGACAATCAGAAAATCATCGTTGAATACAAGTACATTGGAATAGATTCCAGTGTTTCAAGAAAACGTGAACAATGCGAATATAAAACCGATTGCCACACCAACATTAAAGCATTGTTTTAATGAAAAGAGTAAATCAGGAACTGATGAAACGAATAATTGGACAGATGAACGAAGCAAATTAAAACTAAAACGAGACCATTCATGCAAAACTTTGTGCGAACGAATATAGTTCAACAATCGACCTGTCAACATTGAAACAAAGACAGTCGAGACTTCGTATACACAAACACAACATATGTTTCTATGTAAGAACGGACAAGAAAACAGTGGCCAACACCCGAGTTGAAGGGGTAAAAGATCAACGTTCAACGGAGTGCAACCATCTTCGATAGAATGGATGGATAGAATTAGCACAGTCTAGAATGAAAGACCAAAGAGTGGAAGGCAGAGGTTGAATATGATGATGATGAAGATCACAACGGTAATCATGAATGTTAAACACAAGCAAAATTTCACACGAACTATCATATCATCTGGCACACGTGGATCATGGCAAATAGACAATAATACAATACCACAAAATAAAATTTCATGATGGTAGTGTTAAAGATGAGGAAACTTGCGTGTTGATGATCGTCGATGATGAGCTTAAGGGATAAAAGTTAGTGAATAATTGTACACAGAGCAAAAAATATCTTTTTTTCATAAAATACAATAGTAAAATTTAAAAAAAGAAGTGGTTTGGTGATGCCGACAATTGTTATTGTCCTCCAAAAAAAGGTCTGCTTTTTAAACGATCGGCCTCCATCAGCATCACGACAAATTTCTGGAAACAGGAACGCCACCGCCATAACTATTAAAAGTTAAAAAAACTTGATTAGTCATTTAATCTTTAGTTTGTTAAAAACGCCATTAGTCAAAGTGACGAATGAGAAGGAAAAGTAGATAGAACCAAAACTAATGACTAACAACTCTGACCCTTATGGGTGAAGGGCATCTCACGGACTCGATCACACATATGACTTATTAGGACACGGTGAGATCCATGGAGTAAGCATTACGTTTTGGATGAAAAAAGAGAGAATGAGATAGATCCTCAACGAATGACTGATAACTCTGGTCCTTATGGGTGAAGGACTCTCACTACACAGCCCACACATACGGCTTATTGGGCCGCGGCGAACTTCGGTGGAGTACGCATTGCGTTTTGGAAGAAAAAGGGGGAGAGGAAATAGAATCCTCAACGAATGACTAACAACTCTGGCTCTTATGGGTGAAGAGCTCTCACGACACAGCCCACACATACGGCTTATTGGGCCGCGGCGAACTTCGGTGGAGTACGCATTACGTTTTGGATGAAAAAAGAGAAGAGGAGATAGAATCCTCAACGAATGACTAACAACTCAGGCTCTATATGGGTGTAGAGCATCTCACGGACTCGATCACACATACGTCTTATTAGGACACGGTGACATCCGTGGAGTACGCATTACGTTTTGGAAAGAAAAATGAAGAAAGAGGGTAAAGGATAGGAGGTAAAGGATATGGGTTTTATCAAAATAAAAATTAAATTTAACTTAGCTTTAATACTGATGTTCATTATTGTTTGATTTCGTCATTTTAATGATTTCAATTATTTCCAGTGTTTGAGAAGTCAGTTGAAATACAACGGTACTTCATATGTTTTCACCATTTGTCTTGATGGTTGAATTGTTAAAAAATCAAATGAAATCATGTCATCACATTTCAATGAAGCATCGGGAACAAAGAGGTAACACGTTGACTGATAACAATAGACAAAAGCAGAAAGGCGCCCAAAGCCGGTGCTGAACTAACAATGCATCGACGATCATAAACGATCGTACCGCTACCACAAAGTTCTGTTGGTTGGCGTCTATCAACTTCCTCCCCCTATGTTCAACTAGTAAAGTATGGCGTCTAATGAGACGAATCAATAATGATCGCCACCACTGACGCTGTTTATCTTCTACAAGAGAATGATGCAATTTAATGGCGCCTATCGACTTCCCCCTATGTTCAACTAGTAAAGTATGGCGTCTAATGAGACGAATCAATAATGAGCACCACAAATGACCTTGGCTATCTTCTACATTAGAATGATGCAATTTTGATAGCCCTTATCGCTCCTTCCTATCGGTTCAACTAGTAAAGCAAGGCGCCCAATGAGACGAATCAATAATGATCGCCACCAGTGACGCTGGCTAACTTCTACAATAAAATGATGCAATTTCGTTGGCAAAATAGATGTAATTGTACTAGCCAGTAAATGTATTGTGATTATTATATATAAAAACGAACAGTTTATTTTGAATTTATCAAACAAAAAAAGAATTGAATGAATTGAGATGAATCAAAAATGTTTTGATGATTATTATGCCAGATAATAACAAAAAAAAAAAGTTTCAAGTTCAATCTTCCCACCAATAACCGCCACCTCCTGGTAACGGAATGGCAGTTGGAATGGGTATTGGTGTCGGCAACGGAATTGGCGTTGGAATGGGAATCGCTGTTGGCAACGGTAATGGTGTCGGAATAGGAATGCCTAATATTTCTGCAATTTGTTGCAATGTTAAACATTGACCTTGATAGCATACACGTTTGGTCTTTTTCTTTAACAATTTATCAATTTTTTCAAATGCTTCAAAATGGCAAAAAACAAAATCTGGCGCTGGAATTTGAGGCAACTTTAGGATTGATTTAGGACCATTCTTCAACAAACACTGTACCTGGCAAGTAGAATTCGGTTGTGTTGGAATCTGTATTAAAATGAAATAAAACATGAATAAAAGTATCGTTTTTATAAAAAGAAGAACACTTACATAAAACTTGTTAACCATCATCATTGTTTTAGGATATGCCAATCTAGCAACAGAATATTGATTGAAGAAGATGGTTTGACAATATAATGATTCTGTTATAAGATCGCATCCTAATTCGACATACGGCCAATCGTACAAAACGACCAATGCAAACAATGTGGCAAAGTAAGATTGTCTTCGGTTCAACATATTGTCGGTCAAACTTATGCTTTTCAAATTTGCACTGTGCTGATTCGTTTTGCAAATATTTAAATACTTTTATATCAAATAAACAAACATATCAAAGTGAATTAGGCTTTCGATTTTGGGTTTGTGGTTCATAATGATAAAACAATCATGGTTCATCTTCATCTATCATCCGATGATTATTTCATATTGCGAAATATGTTATAGTATACTTTTGCGAATACAATTTGAACATATCTCAAACATATTGTTGATCAATGTTGACTACATTTTTATTTCCACCGGATACCTAAAATAATTGAACTGTGCCATAGTTAGCCGATAATTTTCTAGTTCAACAGTTTGTAACTAGATCGAAATTTTATCCTAAATAAAGAAAATATTATTATTATATTCAATTTCAATTAAATAATTAAAAAATTACCTTTCATTCCATAGTAACGTAAAATCGAACAAATGGAAACAAGTATGAATGTGTTTCTACATATGTTTACTACCTTAAAAGCATAAATAAATTTTAGTTTAAAAATTGTTAAATAAGTGAAATGGCAATCATTGACTCATATGATCCATTATATCCATTACGAGCTCAATTTTTCGTTTCCGGAAATATATACCAATTGTTTGAGTTGGATACTTATCAATATTTGATGTCAATTAGTGGTAAAATGACTACATTCTCTATTCTTGAGTCAAGATTGGAAAAGGTTTGTTGTCGTTATTGATCTTGCACTGACTAATCTAATCTAATCTTACTTATTGTAGTTAGACATCTATCAACAAACTAATAGAATCTATCTAATTATTGCATGCATTATTATACTTTTGTGGAGCATACAATTTGTGACGATGAATTTCTTTTCGATTGATCAAGAACTTCAACAACTTCAAAATCAACGGAATAACACATCGAGAATGGACAATGAAACAACAAATGAGCGGAGATAGTCAAATTTAACGTTTAAGCTTCAATTTAATGTAAGTTTCAAAAAAATTAAAAGTTATAAATCTTCAATGTAGATTTTAAAATCAATTATCATTGGTATCAATTTGTTGAAATCGTTTTTGCATCAATTCCAATTTTTCGCTAAATAAATCCATTCGTCGATCCCATTCTGCCTTTTGAAGATTCAACTGTGTCCAATGTTGTTTCACAATCTTATCATCATTTAATAAGACTTGATTGTTTTTAAGAATCAGTTGTTGCAGTTCTTGGTACAAATGATTCATTTTAGTATAATTCATTTCAATACGAGAATCAAGTTCATTGATAAGTTGTTTGTCGCCACAAATTTGTTGACGCAATTCTTGAATTGATTCAACCAATTGTTCTTTCTGATCGATTGTTGATTCATTTGAGCCCATGTTGAACTGACAAATACACATCAAAGTACTATTATTTCGGTTTGAATTGGAACCATAATAAACTCAAATAAACTTTTTTAATCGAACACAATACAAAATCTATTCGAAAAGAAAAACAATTATTATTTTTGATATTCGCATAGATGTGAAATGGAAAATAATAAAATACAAAACCGTAAAGTGCCTAAAATTGTTCGATAATAACACAAAAACAAAACAAAGAAATGCGACAAACTAGAATGCGATTTAGGTCGATAATAAATTGGGTAAACTAATTGCCACAATCAATTTTAGTAAAGTTAAAGTGCTAGTTTGTTTCTGAGAAAATTCTTGATGGCATGCGGTGCCGATGCTTGAACAGTTCCTGATCGATTCGATGCTTCTTGCCTTGGTCCAGAACCAATCTTAAATGAGATCTGAGTACGTCCGCAAAATTAATTAGAATGGATAAGTTATTGAATCAATATTGAATGAATAAAAAATGTGTCAATTAAGCTTACCCTGTAATTGTATGGTGAGCAATCTTCATAACGGGTATCAAAAACAGAATCCACTTCAGCTTGTCCCGGCATTGAAGGAAGATAGCTACTATTCTGTACGGTATGTACAATCGACAACATCTTATCAAACAATTGTTCGTCAAATGGGGTTCGTTGTAAATGTTCCCAATCATTTGCCAAATCATCGCGAATACAATTAAATTTCAAACTCCATACTTCCCATATCAATGGTTCAACAAATACACCCCATGAACGATTTGACTTTTGAAAGAATTCCAACATAATCGTTCCAGTTGCAGCCGTTTGTGTTGACAAGAGACGATAATTATCAATGGGTGAACGAGATAAGCCTCTTTGATCATCGAATGGTGACGGGAAAAATTGTGGAGATTTAGATAGCTGATGAGATGAGGTAGCAACATTTGATGGACTAGTCGACGTCGACTTGAGGTATGCTTCGGTTCGAAGATGTTCGACAAATGTTTTCACATCACGATCGATATCACTGGCCAATGTTGGTGATGACACTCGGATCTTAGTAGTGAATAAATTATTAACAAAAGTTTGTTTAACAAATGAAACTTACATAGGTAAAATCAATGAAATCACAATATATCTCTTCGAAACCAAGATTTCCAATTAAATAATGATTTCCATTTCCATATCCAATCTATAATGGTGCACAATAAACATGTTAAAATCAACGTTATGGTATTTTCAAAGGATGAATGATAACCTTTCCATGAGTACGATTAAATATGATTGGATGAAACAATGAACAAACAATTTCATTCACATGCTTTCCCAAACAAGTCTAAAATAAAAAACAAAGATAATCAAATTGGTTCAATGATTAATATCGCTCTATATACAAAACATACAAACTCAAACGTAGTACTTCGAGCATTCATTTCTGAAATGATTCACACAATCATTTGTCTTTCGTTTTGACTATATTCAAATATGAAGATGTATGTAGTGATCACAAATAAGAATGTTGTTAAAAATCACGTTTTATATTCAATCACAATGGGAAACATTAAACAGTAGAAAAACCCAGCATGTTTTATTAACATTTACTCTCACGCTGTTCCACTACTTTACTTTCAATGTAAAGTTTCTCTTCGTTTTTAATATTGTTGCAAAATCACTTTTATGTCTAAGAAGTCAAACAAACACGCACTTAGTTAATGATTGCGAAGCTTGTTAATGTCGTACAGTTGAAGATCGTCGCGAAACCAAATGAAAACAACGAGGCCGATTGAGTTAAAATAGCTACACTCTGGAGTAGGCATAGCACTCGTCTCTCAACATATACATACACACAAAGGTAGGGTCATTCATAAACTTCTTCCCTTGTGCCTTCCTATCTGGAAAGTTTCTGGAAGGTTTGCCTTACTTTGCTTATTTGTGAACTATATTATATATATAGTATATTTGTTTTACTATAATTAAACTCTTCCAAAACGGACATAAATGAAAGATTCTGATGATTACAAAATCGAATTACATGTCTTTTGGAAGAATGATATTTAATTATGATATTTATTGGATAAAAGTAAATTGATTAAACTTGTCAAGTATATTCGTACGGCTGAAGAGATTCTAATTTTCAATGTGAATATATATAATTTAAATAAATCATCCGCCAATAATGGCACGTTTAATTGCTTTAACATATTGTGCTGGAACCCAATAGAACCATAATCGGCTTGCTTCAGTAGGTCCAACTTGAAACGCCATTAAATGATATTGCGGTGATCCATCAATCGGTTCAGAAATCACAGATTTAACATTTGCCATTGGCAACTTTTGAGTGTGTTCTTTTGTACCAATCCAAACTTCATCGGACTCAAATTTGAATGTCAATCGAACTTTATGTCCATATTTATTAACCATTCCAGTTATTGGTTCCATCGGCAATGGAATATCACCATTAACCCATGCTGGTATAGCAAAATCTGGTATTCCTTTATCTAAAATCTTCCGATGTTGCTATAACAATGAAACACAATTAAAAATGTAATACAATAACATAATGAAAAAAATAAATAATAGATACCTTATTTTGACAAAGCGGCTCTTTTGATGGTTTCTCTTTGAAAGAGACTTTTGAAGAATGTGGCTTTTCTTGATCTAATCCTTTGATATCGTCCATTTTTGAACCGATCATCATAATTTTGACACCATTTTTTATTCCAGAATCTTGTATAGTTTTTGAATCGTCTAAATTACCTAATTGATAAAATATTATGATTATATTATAATAAATTTTGGTTTGATAGAATTTTACCTCTAAAACAAAGTTTTTGCATCGATTCAGGGACATTGGTTTGTTTGAATAATTCAGTTTTAAGTTGAGCAATAGTTGAATTGAGATCAATCGTGACATCATATGATTTTTTTGCATAAACAACTTTAAATGTGATCAATATGGAATCGGATTTCGAATCTTCTAGATCATCTTGTGATTCAACAATCATCTCATTCTCGTTTACATCGCCATTTGTAACTGTCGTGGTTGCGATATCGTCCATTTCAGTTTCGTTCAAATTTAAATTTGATGAAGTTCCAAGTGAACTTGAAGATTGGGAGATTTCGTCAAATGAGCGTTTTTGAGTAGTGATTTGCAGTTTACTATCAATGGATGAATCAACGTCAACATTACCCGATGTAGTAGTGGTAATAGTAATCGTAGTTTGTAAAATATCAGTTGCCAATGTTTGTGACGATGTAGGTGATATAATGGTGCTTAATATCGGCAACGTTGACGTTTGCGAGGTCGGTGAATCGTTCGAACCCGACTCATCTTCAGTTTTGCCTATATCAATGAAAACCAATTAATTAATCATATTTTAGTTTTTAGGTTTAAAATTAAATATAAAACTAACTCTCTTTTTCTTCCAAGGTCATAATGTAATCTTAAAAATATAGTTCTAGGAAAGATAAGATGAAAACGATATTGACGTTTTATGATTGTTTATCTTAATTGTTTTCACAAATGTTTGATAAATGTTCTACTATTTTTTCTTTTAAAAATTCTATCCTATGAAATATGATCAAATGTGAACGACAGTGGTAAAAAAGATGCAAAAAAAATTAGCAAAACAAGGTATGCAAAACAATCGTCGAGGTTGTTGTCGTCGTTGAATATGATCAACAAAAACAAGATCAAAACAACAACATCGTCATCATCGTCGTCGTCTACTAAACCCGTTCACAGATGACGCTCTAATGGGATTTAAATTTTAGATAAACTTAACTTTTATTTGTTGAAATGATATAAGTTACATTTGTAATTATTTATTGTTTGTAAAATAACTGATTTTATTAATATAAATAAGAAAACAACAATTAAGGAACATAATTTCGTACAACTGTATTTGATCTTCATATACAAATTTTATATAACGAAACAAGAATCTGGGTCAAATTGGGGTATATATAATAGGATAGGATAGGATGTATATCCAAGAATATTACAAAGTAAAGATTCAATAAATAGACTAGATAAAAGATAATTAAATAGTTTGATGATGATAGACAAGTGAGAAGATTCAAGGTTTGTTTCTTAATGAGCATTAACTGTGAATGATTCCGAACAGAAAGCTGGGTCTTCGATCACTTTTGTTGAAATGAAGGACAATATTTAAAGAAATAAAATGAATGAAGATTAATCACAGATTAATCGCAGTTTGGTTTTTAGTTATCAACAAATAAATGTAATGATGATACCACGCGTAAGGACACCAGGATGGATGGCCAAGGATTGAAAGTAGTAGAAGGGAATAAGTTTGAAGCAATCGTTTTGGTATTTTTTTGGGATTAAAGGTAAACTGGCCTGTTTAAGGTAAGCAATAATAAATGTGAGTAAAGCACAAAACAAAGATAAAATGGTAAAGTGCTACCTCCATACGTATAAAGAGTTAATAGACAGTGTGAGAGTTAGAGATCCAAAAGCTTTTCATGAATTCAAAGCATAGAATAGAATTGAATGTTAAAGGAAAGACAAAACAAAATCTAAATGAACAACAATATTTTACCTAATCAACTGTCCATTGGATCCATCAGACATTGCACGTGGATTTATTCCGCCTTCCTCTTCACTATTGGATTCAGTTTGAGTTGTCGAATTGGTCATCTCCCGATTGTCATTCGATGTTGAATGATCAACATTTAATGGTTCAACATATCCGGTCGTATATTTAGCCTAAAATATATTTTATCAAAATTATTACATTTAAACGATCATTACAATACCATTTGTTGTTGCAAAAGACGAATAGTTCGATCTTTTTCAATCATTTCCTGTTCCAATAATTGAATATGTTGTTTCAAATCGAATGTCTCCTCACGTAAACATTGTATCATCTCCTTATCTGACCGATGTTGATGTTTCGAATCGGTTTGTTCATTATCGACCGATTGTTCCGAGCCATTGGAACATGATCGGTCACGATGATGATTGAATGATGATGAACGGTTTGAACGAAAACTGGATTCAAATGGATTTTGCGTTTCAGCCTATCAATAAGAAAAAAAAGATTGAATAAGAAACAGGAATTGATAATTGAAATATATGATATACGAACATTTTGTAGAACATTTTGCAATCGAAACAATAATGTTTTTAATCCAATAATGTCCTGTTGTACGGCACGTTGACTAGGCGAATCGAAACCCAACGAACCGTCTTCATTCTCAACAAACGATAACGGTCGTGGTCGACGAAAATGTTGAACATATTGTGGCGGTGAACAGCTTGATGACGACGTGTACGAATGACGTTTCCTTAGATTGGCAATACGAGGCGATCCACACATCGATATCGAATTGCTATCCTCCACTATGGTTGAATCCAATTGTTGTTGTGTTTGCATCGGTGATTGTTGATCAAACGATCTTGTTCGATCCACACGTAACGAATGATTGGGGCCATTATCAATCGATAATGGTAATGAATTGTAATCAATCGTATCATGTTGTGAGCGGCGTATCAATGATTCCAATTCATAGCTTGCCGTACGTAATGGATTATTGGTTGGCGTTGCCATTGCCGATGATGAAACAGTGGATGAAGACGATGGCGATGATCCATCGGGACGTGAACGAATCGTTTGATTCAATGGTAGATTGAATAGTGCACGATTCAAACGATGTGGATCAGCAAATAGATCCGGTTGATCAGCAATTTCATCATCGATCAAAAAGTCTTTGTTCGACTCTTGGGTGGAAAGTGTGGTCGTTGAACATGATGCCGACGATTCCGTTCTCTTACGTGTTGGTGTCGTATTTGGTGGCGTCGAGATTGGCGTACATTGCGATACACTACAACTGCCGGGCGTACTTGTACCACCATTGACCGATTCCGGGCGTCCATTCATATTTTCAAAACAAAAGCTTGATGTGGTGGACGTTGTCGAGCCAATCGACAAGTCTGAATGCATCGATTCACGATTATTCAATCCATTACCATTGGTACTGTTCATCAATGTACGACCATTTGAACCATTTGTTTCATTGGACGATTCCGATAGGTCCATTTCATCGATTATCATCTCGACATCATCGTCGGTATCATCATGGCGTCCAATTATGTTGGAATTCGATTCTTGATCATAATGATGAATGTATTCATAGTCGCCATCGCCGTTATTATTATTATTGTTGTTGTTGCCGTTTCTTAACTCTACCGAATGTTGTTGTTGTGTCAATGCAACGGCCGACTTTTGCCTATTCACCAATGCTTCAACGAACGACATCTCCTCCGTCTTTCTTTGTCTTTGCTGCTCTAATTGTTGTTCCCGTTTACCTCGTCGACGACCATGTTCATGGTACGACTCCTCCTCGTTCTTCGTTGTTGTCTCCTTTTTATTCATCATCATCTTAATTGGCGATCTTTGTTGCCTCATTGTATTATCGAGATTGTTGCTGTTGTTGGCCTCGTTGTTAACTTCAACACGATTTCGTCGTATGACATAGGTCAAACTATTACCATCGACACCAATATTATTGTTGTTCGAATGATAACTGTCGTCGTTTTTGTTGCTTTTCTCGTAGTGGTGGTGGTGGTCGTCGTCGTCGTTTTCATTTACATTCACATTACCGATAGTTGCCGACGGCAGCCCACTTGAATTCATCAAATCACTTTCATCTAGATGTAATTTTGCCGTTCTCTGTACAATTGTTTCAATCGGTGATTTATGATTTCGTGTTAGATTGCCATTATAATCGATAATACGATGATTCGTATATTTTCCAATTCCTTTCGGTGGCAATGCCGGCGGTGGCGTCAATGGTCGATTGTTGCCGCCACTTTTCGTCGTTTCAATTCCTCTTTGCTCTTGTTGTTGTTGTTGTTGATTGATATTTTTATTGTTGATCGTTCGAATGTTTGAAGGCGGAATTGTCCGATTATAGTTAGAATTGGAATTTAAACGATTTACCGCATTTCGGACATAATTTGCCGTATAGAAACCATCATTCGACGTTTGTTCCAATTGATTTACCGATTGTGGACCAATTCGTGGCGATGTCGGTTGAACACATGAAATACCTGGTCGTTTATATGGTTTCGACTGTTCCGCGTTATTGAATCCTATATGTTCAAGGAAATGGAAAACAAAAGAAACAAGATACAATTGAGGTTAGTCGTGATTGATTATTAGCCAATATATATAAAAATAAACAATATTTCTTCTCTCGTAGTAATGGTAACTAAATCAAAACTTGTTTGAAAACATGTAATTGCAAATGATTGATTCACACTTAACAAACTAAACGTGTGAACATTGAGAGAAAGTAAACGTGGTAACCTTAAAATCATTCCTATGAATTATGAAAGAGTAGCGTGTCTACTATTGGCCAAGATTTTTTACAATCTTATCAACATGATGTTTCCTGATATGATATGGAAAGATATGGAAACATTAATCAAGAAAAAAGTTATTTGAAAAACATTTCTTACCATGATGATGACTATTCAAAGGTGAATTTGGTGATTTTAGTATCGAATTTCGTCGAATCACATTGACATTTGGTGTTACTGGTATTGTGTATTGTTGAGGACGCGACTGTTGTTGGTGTTGTTGAGATGGTAATATATAACTTGATGATTGAGTACTTAGATTTTTAAAACCGGAATTGGAATTATTTGACACAGACATCGTATTTGTGGTAGCGGTATGAGGTGAAGTTGAATTCGTACATGAAGTACCATATAAGAATTGTAATCGTTGAGAATAGAGTGCCGATTGATGTTGATGAAATTTGGCAATTGATGGAAATTGTTTATTTGGTGATGGAAATTGTACGTTCGGTAAACCGATTGTGGATCGATCCACAACCGAATTTGTTGTAGTCATTGTTGAAACAGTCGACGAAATGGTGGTTGTATGGTTTCTACCATTTGTTGTAGGATTCTTCAACACATTTGATGACCTTAAAACATTGGGTCGTGAATCTTTTACGATCAATGATGGTAACATGGTTCCATTTGGTATTCGTGATGCAACCACAAGATTATGCGTAGATTTAGAGCCATTGGCCGATGTTGATGACGATGATGATACGGAATGATGACCAGAATCGGCTGATATATTCGATGATGATGATGAACGAATGGTCGATGATGACGTTAATGGTTTACCCGTTTCAGTATGATACAAACATTTGGTTGATGGAATCTTATTGTTGGTTTTCGATTGTTGATTATTACGATTGGTGACTGAACGATGAAATGAGGAGATTGACGATGCCGATGATAATGTTGAATTGGAGGAGGAATTTGCAGCATCCGAACATGAGCTACCGTTCGATTTGGTTTTGGTATTTGTACGAATGCCACCAATCAAATTATCGCACGAATTGGTTGCATTAAAATTAGAATTCTTTGCACGATAATTGATTGGAGATTTACCTAGATGATTGAGTTGATGTGAATCATCACGATTTACAGCTACTGCAACGTTTCCAATCGATTTCGATCCAACCAATAGTTTAGTGATTGAACTCTTTGCCGGTAGATTGGTCGGCGCACGAAGTTTCGATTGTTTGGGTGGTAAGGCCGGCGGTTTGCCACCACACTCGTCGAATGATGAAACATTATGAGGATTATTGTTGTTGATGTTGGTAGAATTTATGGTCGGCGACGATTTTGTTGACGTAGTGGCCATCATCGTGACCTTTGAATTGTCGGTGCACTTTGCCCGACCGTGTCGAAGACGTTGAAACGTTCTACAAATGAATGATGTAAATGTTTGTTTTGTCGATTTCAACTGTTGTGGTTCAACCTCCTTTTCGTTTGGATTCTCTTCTTCTTCTTTTTCTTTACTCTCTTCCCCTTCTCCTTCTTCGTCGTCGTCGTCGCTAAGTTCAGTAAATTCTACCTGTTCAATGTATGAAATCGCTTGATAGGAAGGCACAAAGGTCGACACTTGCTTCGTTGCAGTTTCAACTTGTGCAATCGTAGCCGAAACTGTGTTCGTTCTTGGTCGTATTTGTTGCCAATTCAATGTCGACTCGTCGACATAGACCACCAATTGTTCATCGTCATCGAATTCATCGGCAAAGATTGAGGTCGATTCCGTTTGATTATTGAGTAGATCACGTATCCAATAATTACGAACCGATTTGAAACGTTCTCGATCTAAAATTTCTCGTCTTTGTTCTAAACGTCGTTGATGAATTCCAACACTCTTCTCAGCAACCACCTTTAACTTGTTCAATATTCCACGATTTCGTTTACGTTGAATATAGCTTGGTGACGATGTTAAACTTGTTGGCGATGATCTAATTGGTGGCGATATACGTGACGATACGATTGGTGATCTAAAGTTAACTGTTTTCCTTTTCTTCTCGTTTGTTATTGTTTTATTTTTCAATACCTTTCCAATGAATCGTCTAGGAGATGGTGAAATTGATGATGAGGATGTGGGAAATAATTTGATGGGAGATAAACAAATTGGGGATGATAAGGCAACATAGGATGATTGTGAGGGACGGATTGTAGATCGATTCGTTTCAAGACTACACATCAGACGATCGTCTTTTGATTTGTCAATTGTACTTGTTCGTCTCGTTTCCAATTGATTCAAACAAATTTGTGGAAAGCGTTCTGGTGATAAGGCAATTGTTGAATAGCATGAACCCATAGACAAGTTCTAAAACACATGAATGAAATGATACAATTGAATAGGATCATCGTCGATTGAAAATTGAAAAGAAACATTGATCAAACAACAAACGATTTGTTATTATTGTTGTTGTTGAATATGATCGACGAGGTGAAAGCAATAGATGAAATGTTTAATAATAATTTCATTCAATTTTGATGGATTATATTAAGATGTGTTTCGGTAGAAAGGTTGATACTGATTGATATCAATTGGTTGTCAAGCTTTTATTACTTTTACTTCGTGTTAATGTTCCACTTTACCAATCGGAATCAATCTGATCGTAAAGAAAAGGTGAATGGGTTATTTATTATTATTGTTATCATCATCAACGATACATTTTCTTGGTGATGATGATGATGAAGAAGAAACAAAGATGAGTCATCACTCTGGTCGTCGATAGATTTGATTGCACTTAATAATCATTCTCATCATCATCATAGTTACAATAGGTCTTCTACTCTATCTTGGTCTTCATTTTTTCTTCTTCTAAATGTCTAAAAGCATGTTCATTGCCGATCTTGAAATGCGAACACATCAAATCAAAACGAAAACTTGTCTGTCTACTGTCTACTTCGATAACAACCAAAAAAGGCTCACATGTGAACATATAAACCCGATAACGAACGAACGAACGACAATTGAGGAGAAGACGAGTTGAGTTGGTCAATTGCGTTTATAATAATAGTTTAGAATGATGTGAATGTATGTCGGTATGGCTAAAGTCGTTTTCTGCAGTAGTAGAAGCAGTCAAATGTGCCAGTTGTTCAACATTAATGTAGAAGAAAAAAGTAGGGGAAACGATAATGTTGGCGATGCTGGTGCCAGTTGATGATGAAGATAGATGGATGATGATGAGTATTTGGGCAAAAGGGGTCGGATGGATAGATTGCGAAAAAGAGAAGTGAGAGAGTGAGTTGAAGACAAGACGAATCAAACACTCAAACATAGGAGACAAGTTGATTGACTAGCCATGGTTGGTTTGTCACTTTTAATCGATTGTCCGATCACTTGGTTGTCTTCTTCTTTTGGTTCTTCTGCTTAATTCAGTTCAATTCTTCTTTGTGATGAATCATAAAAAAGGTAGAAAGCAAATTAGTAGATAATCAAGTTCATCATCAATGGTAGACTTACCATTTACTTATGATGATCGAATCCTTTTGTCTTTCATCTTTCATCTTTCTTTTTCTTCAATCTCTTTATCGATTCGTTACGTACGGTTATCTGGTTATGGTCTGTTTTGAACAATAAAAGATAAAACAAAGAAAGAAAAAAGGTTAAAAAATGTGTGAACAAACACAGTTTTTATATGCATTCAATATGGCAATCTTCGGAACAATGGGACAGATGTTGATGTTCACAATCCATTCATTCAATCGGTTTCGGTCAAATGTAAATGGCATATTTTTGTTTTGTTTCTGTTTTCTTGTTTCATATTCACAAAGATGATGAAACAAGAAAAAAAAACTCGATCAATTGATCATCATCTCTATGTTGGACATTTGCTTCCCTGATGATGATGATGAAAAGAAGAAGCATTGAAACATTGGAATTCAAACAACAATTGAAGCCGATTGTTGTCGTGTTGAGTTCACTGCTATAAGATTCTTCTCACCAATGATTCAGTTTCAGTGTGTGTGTATATATATAAATGTTTCGCAATATGTAATGAAAGGGTGTCCAACTAAACTGAGATTTGATATTTGAGAACGAAGTAAGAAAATGTTCTCAAATTGTGATTTAAAACCGGTATTTTGTTTGTTTGAATTGTTTGCGGAAAGGAAGACAAATGGAAAAAGTTTTAAGAAGAAGAAGAAGAAGGGAAGATTGACAGTTGACAAAAGGAAATGAAATCATATGTTACGAATTATATTGGGGAAAAAAACTTCAATTCGAATTGATTGAAAAGACTTTCAATCGTTCCCAAATTAAGAGTTGCTTTCATTTATGCAAAAATTAACCTAATTTTGTGTATGTGTGTGTTTTTGTGTATGATTCAAAAATAATACTATAATAAAAAAACAATAATCATTGAGGATTTTGAGAATTGATTTACAAGTCATGCATCGTTGGTTTGAATTGTCATTTGTCCCATTTGAACGAATCATGTCCGAAAGGGAGAAAGATTGTCCAAGTCATTGCAATATTTTTAACGAATATATAAATATAAATAAATTGGTAACCATTAAAACAAATCAAGATAACTTAAATTTGACAAGATACTGAAATTGGAAACTTACACGAAATCCATTAATCTTCAATCAAAGTGTATCTTCATTCACGCCGCAAACACTTGACCCATTTCGGTAATTAATTAATGTTGAACAACATTTTCCCGAACAACATCAATTGGCCACTATTCTTGTAATGATAAACTTGATGATGATCAATTAAGGTGGTGTGCGGTTGGTGTTCAATTTGAATATGTGTTTTGAAGGCAATGTTCACAACGAAACCCTCATCGCAATCCCACGCATTTGAATTTATTGACTGTGGCAAGAACGTTTTTTGGATCGATCCACGTCGGCTGCGTGTGTGTTGATTTGAGTCAATTGTTGGATAGAACCGTTGCTACTTTAGTTTTGGAACATAGTCGCAATAACATTGAGCTCACATTATTATTGAAACGTTTTTGGCATTTTCTTGTTGTATGCCGCCGTCTGCAGTAGTCAGTGGCCAACTCGCCATACACGCACACGGCGCAATATCACCCAAAGCAACCAAAACATTTTTTTTTTCCAAAATACATTGAGGAGAGTTTGGATGTAGTAACTCGATTCCTGTAGTAGCAATGCATATATCCAAAACTAGAAAGGGAGAGAAAAAGAGAGAAAGATCAGAAGTCAGGATATGAGAGAAGCATTGGGCGCCAACAATATTGGCAACCACTACTACAAACCAAAACGGCGTCATCGAGATTGCTCTTCTCTCTCTTTTTTGCTATCTATCCCATTGGATGGTTGAGCGGGCGCGAATACCAAAAAAAAAATCCAACTCAACAGCAAAACAAAACAATAGATGATCGAATAAAGAGAGGGTGGAGATGAATTCAATGTTTGAATATCTGATTCAAACCTGAATTTAAACTTCATCCAATGATCCAAACTTGTCTTATCTGAATATTAGTGGACGTGTGAAGAATTGTGTGAACTATCATGTTCATTAAGAATACATTATAGAGAAGATCACGAGACAAACTTTTCATATTCTCACGTAATAATTGGGAGGAGAACATTTCCTGATTGTGATACAATGGTGAAAAATAGAGGTTTACATCTTCACGTATTCAATGAAGAAGATGGAACAATTGAATCTGTTTTTGAAATTAATGGTTTCAATGTTTCCATTCTATACAATGATTTGAAATGAGAAATTCAATTTAAAAACTGACAAACAAACAAATGAACAAAAAAGTGCATTCATACCTGTAGAAATGTATATTGTATGGCTTCTTCTTTTTTTCCTTCCTCAATTGTAGGTCAATAGAGACATGACACTTGGTCTGTTTAGCAACAGTGACGATTGCAATTAAACATAAAGATTTTGGAGAGAGATTGGCATATCCATTTCGGTTGTGTCGATCGAAAAGAATGAAATGAAAGGCCGTTTTTAGGTTTGTTGGACGCTGACAATCACTGAACAAAATAAAAAAATAATCGAAGAAATGAACAAGCCACGGTGATTCACGGCTAATGTCGCCCAGCGGCGATTACGAAAAAAAGCTTAAAGTCGATATTCAATAATAATACTGTAGTTGATGATGATGATGATTGTTTAGGTAGTGTGTTGAGATACCAAAATACGAATAATAGGTAAATCAAATGCTCACGAACACGAGACTTGAACGAAGGGGAACACAATCCGATCCGAAGATATATGATAGATATTATCTGTAAAAAGAAAAGAGAGTATTAGTTTTGCATTATTATTATTAAGATAAGATGATGATGATGTACGGACATAATGGTAGATTATTAAGGTGTGCAAGTCAACCGAAAAAATAAAATAAAATAAAATTGACCGACAGATTCAATGAAACTTTTCTCTGATGAAGAACCCCTCTTACAACTCCACCCTTTGATTATCCTCAAAAGGCACTAGAGCAAGTCGATCCGATCACTAGAGCATTTTAGTCTTTTATCATCATCAGAAACGGAAATGTTGGTGCCGAAAGCAATGACGGTAGCTGTAATGATAACAAGAGAATGCTTTTTATATTTGTTGTTGTTGGAGCACTAGAGTTGAAAAACCTTTCTTCATTGTTAAATCATTAAATGTTAAGAGACAATCAATCAATCAATTTAATCAATCTATCATTAAGTCTTTTTGTTCTTCAATGATTTTGATGCTCGATTTTCAATTTACGCTCATTAGACTTGATGGACATGTAAAATAGTTCAATGATGATCATCAATTTGTAAACTAATTTGGTTTTACCTTTGTGATTCCGCACTTTGTCTCAAACTGTATGTTTTGTAAGACGTAATGTTCTCTTGAGTGAATATTACCATTTCTTCGAATAATTAAATGTATTGTACGGTTTGGAATAATGAAATGAAACAATCCGTGACCTGAAAGGTGTTTACCTCACACAATCTCTTTTTCTTATTCCCATAATGACGGTTTGTTTTCGCTGAGCTTGCATTTTTTCTTCTTCTGCTCCTTCTACATTTCTATCTTTCAATTCATATCAATGTTTTGTAATGTTTGAAGGACAGTATGATCATAGGAAGAGAGAGAGTCTTATGGTTTGACCGTTGAGGTGATTGAGGCCAAATTAACAACAAAACGGTTTCGACAACAACGAATCAAGCCTAATGGAATGGCTAATGAAGTGGTGTTTCCTTGTCTTGTGAAGTTATATTTGCTTGGATAGTTCTCTTCCTCTCCCACTTTGCCCACCTACGCCATTCGGTTTGCTTGAATTGTTTGATACACCAAATCCGTATTTGTACAACATTTATGCCTTCAAATCACGAATGTAGTGATTCATGTAAAAGTGGTAAATGGCCAATCAAAAATGTTCATTGCCATAAGATGCACATTGTAATGGAATGTCTTCAAAATTGATGTATGATTGACATAATATTGAATGGTTCGAACATCAAATCCGAGTCTTGAGTTTGTATTCTTTAGCCTTTGACCTATCAAAACATTTTATCACGATTTAGAGTCTCTTCATCGTCATCGAATAGAAAAGGAAACCCTCAATCATTATGAAAATGATGATTCACTAATGTGAATATAAAACATGTTGTATCTTATCGATTAGAGTGGCACGAATAGGGTTCAGATGAGAGGAAGAAATCAATCGATGAAATGCACATTATTGAATGAATAGAATAAATAAATAGATAAGTAGTTTTTGTTGATAATTAATCATCAAATCAGAGTGTAAGATTGGAAACAACTGGCAACACATTGAATGGGTTCAGTCTTCATCGACGATCTTCACACACGCATGCCGACGACCCATTGACCAATCGACCAACAAACCCGGTCAAGCCAATCGCCACCTTTACCATCATCATCATTATAATCATAGCCATGGTAATGATGTCGATGAGAAATTATATTTATAAAAGTTTTCTTTTTCGCTTATTATTACCGATATATTACTAAAAGTAGCATGAAGAAAATTGAAGAAGAGGGAAACTTGTTGCACTTACATTATACAATGAAGATAATGATCCACTTTTTTTCGGTTCAGTTCAATATATGCATACATAATAATAAAAATATAGGAAAAAAAGATATGAATCTTTTGCTCGTCATCAGGTTTCTAAGAAGCAATAAAAAAACAAAAATAAATATCTAAACAATAATAAGATTAGGATGATGATGTTGCTTACATACAAATAACTTGTAAAAGTTAGATGAAGTGATGAAATCATGTTGAGTATCAAATAAACTGGTGCAAGTTTCTTTAAAATAGATGAAGAAGAATGGTTATTTACATTGTGAAAAGGTATTCATGTTTGTTGTGCGGGAACAAATTACTAAATCGAAAATAGATAATCGATGCTCTCACTTAATAATCGGTACTATCGGTTGGCTATTCGAATCGCTATTCATATATATTCTCAAGTTTAAAACCTTTCTTTAAGCTATACAAAAACAAATCTAATTTAAACAAAATTTTACCATTATTCTAAATTAATTGATAATTCAAACCATCGAACTTTGAACTTTCAAGCAAACATCGGAGACAACAAAATTTTTCAACAAGTTAGTAGAACAAAGTAATAGAAAAGAACCAACACAAAAAATAGTTTTGTAATTTTATCTGTTTAAGAAAGAGGATCTAAAATTAGCAAAAAAAAGAAAAGAAAGGACAATAATTCATGAGTTTAATTTACCTCACCACCAGTGGCTTAACACTAAAACCAACACCAAGGAAAGGGGAGATGATTGTAAATAACGAATGAACTATAATTTACACCCCTTACAAACATTGGCCTATTAAATGTAAACGAACAAAGGTGAATAATTTACCATTCTTCATTGAAAAGCGTAAATAGATCATAAATCATGTAAATCAAGTAAAATCCAATGTTTAAATGTATGTTGAGATTTGTCAATTGCCATCGTCTTGCAATGCTTAGTTCGTCATTAAAGAATCTCATCAGAAAAAAAAGAACGTCTCTCAATAGTGGAATGAACATTTAAGCTTCATCAAAAAGGTTCATATATTCATCAACAGTAGTTGATGTTTTGATGGTAGCTGTGGGTGTTTGTGTCGTTTGATTCTAACGCTATTTCAAGACATAATCCCTGGAAACGAGTAAGGAAGAGAATGAAGAGACAACATAGAAGAATTGCCTAAATCATGAAGGAAAAAAAATCTTTATTCTATTTATGAATGAAGAATGATAATAAAAGTCTTTGTGTCAAATGCGACAACATTCGTTCCGGAACGGGAAGCAATATAGAGGAGAGTGGGGGAGACAAGCGAAACGAAACGAAGAAAATAAACTTCCACCTCTCTTACACATGGAAAATTCAATTTTGGTAAAATTGAATTTGTATAAAGCAATACAATTTATGTAATCTTAAATGTACACTTTATGTTGAAATGGAATAATACTCGATTATTCGGGTCAATTGAGTACTCGATTCTGAAGCAGTTCACGGTTGACAAGAATTTGTTTTTTCCAATTGACGATCGTATCTACCTACACACAAATACTCATCAGCTTTCAACACAAATTAGGTTCATCATCATCAAATACATTATTCATTTTGTCTTCTTTGTTTCCTAGATGAGAAGAGACAATTTCAAGTGATAAATATGTCATCTTTATCAAGAAATGTCCTCTTTAAATATAAATAAAGAAAAGGAAGAAGAAGAGTAAGCTTCCTAAAGTACAAATTCACTACAAGATCAGAGCTCAAAGCTCAAGCTCAAGAATCAAACATGTTGAACATGATTGACGTTCAACAAACTAATTATTGATGATGATGAATGGTTGAATGGATAGATTCAACAAGTAAAGATTTACGATTAAGGTGAAATGTAAGACAAGACATAATTACATTGCCCCACAATTCAATTCATCCGGTTCTTTTGATCTAGAATTAAAATACAAGATTAGATTAATGATTAAAAGATGAATTCTGTACATACATGAGGAATATTGAGATACGAACATGACAGCACCAATGAAGAAGAGAAATAGTAAATTTGCCAACGCACCAAACACGATCTTGATCTATTCTTGGTCTTTGACTAAGTTTTTTGACAAATCAAAGAACAGATGAACAAAAAGCAGCTTAATGAACTCGATTCGCATCTTCAACATCAATCATTTAAAGAATGGGAATGTTGCCAACTCTTCACCATATACGAAAATAATCGTCAAAGTAATCCTAAATGGAAAAACATATGCTGCGCTACCTGTTGTTTGTGATTCACACTATGACGTTTAAAATTGCCTTACATTACCCGCCTAATGGGATGGCAAAGTACCGGGATGCATTATCCTTAATATCCTATATGGTCTAGTGGTTAGGATAGCTGGCTCTCACCCAGCAGGCCCGGGTTCGATTCCCGGTATAGGAAAATTCCCTTTTTAGATTACAAAATCTTAATCTCTTTTATCATTCAATCAATAGGATTGTACTAACACCACCAAATAGATGATCATCGAAATGTACATAAAGGTTTTTGGTCACGTATCATCGAGTGAACCAAAGGAAAATCATCAAAGATGACCTAAATCTTTTCTACCATTGCCGTTGGATCGTTAAATGTTATGTTGCCATTAAACATGATGATTATTTACACAAGACGCACTCAAAATGGGATACAAAAAAACACAATGAACATTTGTGTTTGTGTTTGTGTGACTTATCGAAGCCGATAACACATCATATTGAGTTGTTTGAATTTCTTCTTGTTAATAACTGATTCAAATCAAATATAATTCGACTCGATTACATGGATTGATGATAATCATCATCATCATCATCATCAGCACGGATCATCATTCTCAATGTCAATCTGATTGCATCAATATGGTGGCAAAGTGTATGAAATGGCAAATCAACTTGTGATTACAATCTACAATACAATTGAATTGAAAAATGGATTAGAATGAGAAATGATTAAAGAAAATACATATTTTTAAATGTCAGCAAACAAATATCTAATCTTGGTACATAGAAGTCTTGAGGAGACGTTCCAATTGACCCGATTTTCGATCTAAAAACGTTAAAACATTAAACGATATAAATTTAAAATGATATAAACGCCCAAACAGGGACTCGAACCCTGGACCCTTAGGTTAAAAGCCTAATGCTCTACCGACTGAGCTATCTGGGCTGAATCTGGTTCAACAAGGTTTCCGGTATCTGTGTCAACTATTAACAATGGAAAGTGTTTGATTACACTCAATACTAATGTAAATTAATCGTTTACAGGTAAATTATAATCAAAACAACAATTGAATGATTGAATCCAAACAAAACATTTGAATGAATGGACATTTAAGATCGTTTCAGGAACAATCAATCCATCAAGATTAAGTCAACACAATAAGACTTACCAAACAAATACAAGAAAAGTGTTCTCTTCAACGATATCCAATGTCCAATCATGAACAAAACGAAACGATTCAAATCATTCATTTCAATTCAACTTTATCATGAATAATCGTAAAATTCGACGAATTAAATGACAAGATCAACATTGCAATACAATCAGTTGAGATGGATGAACAGGCAGTTAGGTTGAGATGTTTCAATGTGATGGAAGGCGACGATCGTCGATGAAGGTCAAGTTCACCGGAATCATTGGTTTCAAAGATCAAATGTCTGCAAAATAAAAAAAAATGATATAAATAGAAAATGTAAATGAGATTGAGAAAGGAAATGTTCAACAACAACAACAACAACAACAATTAAACAAAGTTTTGTGCGTGATACGTGCAATCGAAAAAAAAGGTGTGAATTGTTAGGTGAATGAATCAATTCGAATTTATAAGTTTATATTATGATCAAGGTTATTTGTTTTCTTTTATCACACTAAATGTGCATCGTGTTCAACCAATAAACAACCATTGGAAGCTTAATTTTGTGTGTGTGTCTTCAGATCAGACATCAACATCAACAGCAAATGCAACTCTTTTCATTGTGAACCTCAGTGTTAAAGCTAAAAATAATGATCTTTACCTCGATCGTTCTTCAACTCTAACTCAAACTGGGAAAAACGAAGTCATAAATTACGTCAAATATAATAATGGACCTATACGAGTGGTGAATATTAATGTTGAAGATGTTCAATGTTTCAATTTGATACTTCAACTTACTCCTTCCACAATTTTAATTAATTTAATTTCCAACTAACTAAAAGAACACATGAAATACAAGAAAATACATTTCCAATATTGATTCGATCATAAACACTTTTTTTACCAGTGTGTTTGGAATCATCATCATCATCAAATTTACTATCATCGATGTACGATCTTACTATTGTATTGTGAAATATCAATCTCAATTGATTAATGGATCATCGTGGAACATTAAATAGTGATAATGATCGCTCAAGTTGAATGAAAAAGAAGAAGAAAAAACCAATCAATCGATTATATGTAGAATAAAAGTTTTAAAAGTTTAAGAATTGATTAATCAATCGATGGAAACATTATGTGTTTGGTTGATCGATTATTACTTAAAATATACTTCAATCGATTAATTCCAATGTTGTCCATTTAAGCTTCTTTTACATGTGAAGATTATTTCAATTGATAAATCAAGTACAAGCAATCTTAAAGTCTTTTTTTGGTTCGTTTGCCCTCGATGATATTGTTCTTCCATTACCAATTCAAGGACACAAGGACAAACATATTGAAAAGATTTCATCTTCTCACTTCTAACAATCAACTAACTAACTAACCAACCAACAGAAAACTAAACTAAAGAACTATCGCTCGACTTTGTTCAACAAAGCATTGCCATTACAAACGATGATCGATTGAATTAAAATTTTTCACACAACTTCAATCAAAACTAACAAACAGAAGAATGGAGAATGGTCAGATGATAGAAGTGTGAAATTTGACAACCGTGAGATTATCAATCCTAAAGTGTATGATGATCTAATCATCTTTTTTTTATATATATATTTATATATTTAGATTTAAACCATTCTTCTTCTTTATCATCATTATTATTCTTCATCTCTACTTCTACAATTTCACATACAAACAGTAAAACATTTTCATTTGTCCTATTCGTATACTTTTAGTTTTTGAATGGAAAGGGAACAACCTAACACAATATTTTAATCGATGATGACCTTCTATTCGATGATCAACGACAATAAATATAGACAACAAACAAAATATAATAATAAAAAAATAGAAATAGTAATAATAATAATAATAATCGGCTTTCCACTATCATTCGTGATGATGAGGTTCATAAAAATATGGCTTAATTTGCATTTATAAATGATTATAATCAAGAATATGAATTGTACATATTTTGGCCATATGGCACATAAAAAAATAATAAAACAAAACAAAATAAAACAAAACAATTCCCTTAACAATTGTCTTTGATCCACCATTCGTGATGTCTCTGGAGACCTCCTTCATAAATGCATAAGAAAGCATTTTACCATTGGAATCATGGTCAACAACAACAACAACAACAATCTTAGATCAAGTTTGGAAAACTTTCAACATTTCAAATTATAAGACAATAGAGAAACAAAACTAAAATAATAGAAAAATAAATAAACATACCTAATTCCATAATCAGTTACACGCCAACAATGATCTAAATTTAGCCAACAAATCTTGGAACAAAATTGTCCAATCGTACAAATGACACAATCTTCAATCGAATAAATATTTCCCAATGATAAACGATAGATTTGATGACCAAATTTCATTAAAATTTCAACCAAAATAGTATTCGATATATTCCAACAATAATCAAGATATATTTCACGAATATATCGATAGTTTTCATTTATGGAAAAGTGTTGTAATAGATTGTAATCATTTAACCAATAATGTTTCATATGATTGATGACGACAATCGGTTTCTTTCTATTAAATGATTGAAGATTTATGATTATTGTATATATTGTTCGTGATAGGAAACGTATCGACCATAGATGATACCAATCGAGATGATGAAGTAAACATTCAACGATTGGTCCGATTGAGATGATCGTTTCCAATGTTGGCTTGTTTCTTCCATCAATGCAAATGTCCATTGTGGACAATGTCTCAACGACAAATGATCTAATTGTTCTTTGTGTTTCAAACAGCAAACAACTAAACTTAATCTAATGTGTTCCACCTCATATAATGATTCTATGCATGAATAATTTGATTCCATTTTTTTCTTGGTCCTAAATCATCACATTAAGACCTACATCATTTACCTAAATATATATTTCCCACTTCTACTATATATAAAGTATATATATCTTTTATATGTATGAATTTCTATGCATTTTTCTGGTTCGAGGTGGATCAAGGTGTCAATTCCTGTTAGGTAGTTGATAACACAATAGTGTGAAAATGTAAATCATAATAATGAAAGGTAACAAACAAACAAGCAAACAAACAAACAAGCAAATAAAAAAATAAAGAATGAAAGTTAGTTGATTAGTGAAACAACTCAACACAATAAAGAAAGATTCTCATCTTTCATTGAAATCTTTGGAATTTTTTACTATCATTTTGTCGCCATTGAGAAATTGAAGGAAAAGCAATCGAAAGCAATATATAAAAATAATATATCACATTTAAAATGAAATTGAATCGACCCTCACCTACAATCATAAAGTTTTTGTCGATGTTTCTTCATTCTGAATATATCTTAATTGATCAAACGAAAAAATTGAATGAAATTAAATTAATCAATCATCGATCATGGATGTCGATATGGTAGGTTGAGGAAAAAGTTTTCCATTTAAATGTTTCCTTTGTCGGTGATCGGAATGGAAATTCTTTCGATCATCGAATTTCGATAAAAACAAAACAAAATAAATCTTTATCCATCTAAATCGGCATATAATAAAACAAATATAAATAACAAACAAATAATAATAATAAAAAGAAGATGAATCGATCATTATATGACAATGGGACAAAAACTCTTCAGATTACGAAACAAATTTTTTCGTTGTTGCAATCTTATCGATTCGATTGGTTCGACTCACATTTTTGCTGTTGTTGTTGATTGGATTGCAACAATCAAAGACAAACAAATGTTAAAAACTCATAATTAAATTATAAACTACATTATAAAATAAAAAAAAAGAAAATGATAAGACAAAACAAAGGACAACTAATTAAAGAACGAAAGGAATTGAGAAATTGTACGAAATATATTTTGGTAAAAAATTCAAAGTCAACAACAAACGATAAAATCTGAAATTTGATACACAATAAAGTCATTAAATGTTATACAATCATAAATTGTATCCAAATTTGTGAATCAAACAATAATAATAATAAAAATAGCTTTCAACGAACAAAGTTTGAAAAGTGATAGCAATGAAAAAAAAATGGAGATCATGGCTTAGAATACTAAATATCTCATTCGATTTCAATTTGCACAACGATATTAAGCTTCAATCGTTGATGAATTGTATTTGTATTGAAGAGAAAAAATAAATAAATAATAAAAAACGTAAATAAAGAAGCCAACAAATTGATTTCAAGCTTAAGCATCCATAATTATTGTCTACAGAAAAAATGAATGGATCGATCGATCGATCCTTTCTCAATGGAAAAACATCTTATGTAAAGTAAAAGTTATTAGCAAAGGATCAAAAACTATGATCGTTGATGATGAGGATCATTATCAATTGGTGGTTTTAATATTAAATGGAGAAAATATATTGTAAATTAATATGAGAATGAATTGGTTATTATTAACCACGGTGATGGTGGTGGTGGTGGTGGTAGATTAAATGATCGAATGGAAGATGGGAAAAATTATAATAAATATCGTCGATGGTCAATCATCAAAAATTCGAAGATCAAAGGTGAAGAAGATTTAACTCGAGGACATTAAAGATTTGCCTCGAAATGGAAGAAAACATTACACATTTTTTTTCGGACACAAATTTCATCTACATCAAATCATCATCAAGATTAATTATGGAACATTGGATTGTTCTACAACAATAAGAAAAACTTTAGAAGGAAAACGAGACGACAAACCACCAGCAAAAAAATCATTCTAATAATCTAACCTCCGCATTAAAAAAATTAGAGAGAGAGAATACAATAAAACAAGAGACAATTCTTTGAATGTTTTCGGAAATATAATTGCTCAAACATAAAACAAAACAAAAATGTTGATAAAGATAATCATAAAAACAACAACAAAACAAAAAAGGTTCAAGCAGAACAAAATTCAGTTAAGAATTTTGTACCTTTTCAATGTTTTTTTATTCTCATGTGTTCTGAATCATATACGAAACAAAGTATGTTGGATTTGTCATGCATAATCAATAATGAAAGATCGATCAAAGACGAAACTAATTTCATGATCGTTTCAACACATAAATTCTTGACACACACATACACACCTCAAATGTACATAAATTAATAGCCATTTGTGTACCAATGTTCAGATGATCAATGGATTTAAGCGGCGAAAAACACGACTTACAATTAATAATAATAATCACAATAAAACAAATGGATGAGTGAATGGTGATGGTGATGGTTGTGGTAATAAAATTAAAGAAGATTGAGAAGAAGAAGAAGAAGAAGAAGAAGAAAGAAGAAGATGAGGATCAATCTCTCAATTGTTCGATGTTGCACCTGTCTAATATCGACATCGATTCAAAGGGAAAAGGTCACTTAAAAATCAATCGACAAACTGAAGATGTTCGAGTTTTTGATTGGCAATAGGGCAATCTAGTCACGTCACATAAGCGACATGTCGTTTGGGAATATTTAATTCAAACGTATCTGAATCTAGACAATTTTTATTTGGAACTTCATTTAATTACTATGGCCCCGAACTATATCCTCCTTGATTTGGTTAGATTAAAATTCGTTCAAATTATTTTTATGATTTGATTCATTGACATTTAGCTCATTAATTATAATGAAGTTGAAGTTTGTTCAAGAATTTAACGTATCGGTCCGAATCTGATCAATGTTAGTGATAGATTCCATATGTCTTGATCAATATGGTCGAATCAATCAAAATAAAAAGAAATTAAAAATTTAACTAAGATAATATAAAGGATTTGAAACATTCACCTTGATAAAATGATAAGTAAACAAACGAATTGAAGCTTAACATTCAATTGATAGCATCTCATTTCATGGTCATCTTCAACTGATATTGAACATTGAAATTATAGTAACGGTTGGTAATGCAACCAACATTTCAGTAAATGCCTCGAGGTTTTTCTTGTTACATCGTCTCGTTGTCAAGACGAAAGAATAAGATTCAATTGATTGATAATAGGATTGAAAATGTATGATATGAAAGGTTTCCATTGATTTAGGATGGATCATGCTTTCGGACTCTCACTTGTTTTCCCTTTCTCTTACTTTCCCTTAACTTAGTTTTATATCATTGAACATATTAAGACAACTAACAACAATAAAGAGATGAAAAATGGATGAACTTGATGATGGCTAAAGATGAGCACAGGATGAGGCTGAGCCTTCGTTGCCGAAATGTTGGCAATTGTAAAGAAGAATATTGAGACATACAAAAGGGGAAACGAACAAAAAGTGAAGAGAAGGAAGGTTGGAATTGAAGATTGAAGATGAACAATGATAAGTGAGAGTGAAACAGGCCACACCGCCAACAACAACGACAACAAGTGAATCAACAAAAAAAAGATGAAATGGTTTCCATGAAGATGGATTGAACAACAACAGCAACAGGACAATAGGGGACGGATCGGTATGGTCGACAATATTGGATAAGAACAAGATTGCAATGATCGTTCAGATGTCGTTCAGACATCGTGCTTTACGGGCCTTTACATAAAAATCAACATTTTCATTCGATCGATCCATCACTTCGTTCATCTGTTTGATATTTGTGTACGCCGGTGGCGTGTGTGTGTGTGTTTTTCAATCATTTGTTTCAAATAAATTTTGTATGTTCATTTGAATTTGAAACAAAGACACAATTTCAAGTGATGAATCTTACCGAAAGGTATCTATACCACGAAAAATGTCCAAAATTCAATCAAATCTAACCTATGAATCGTTTAGAATCGATCATCCCGATTGGGATTGTTCACGATTCTAGCCGTTTTATTCTTGATCATCCATAATGTTTCAGCTCGTGGCGAACGTTTCGCATCGAGACGTGCCGAACCAGAAAATGGTGAATGGTGGAAATCGGTCATGTCGTAAGTTGATCCATTTTTTTTTTTTGGTTTAAATTCAATCATTAAAAATAATTAATATTTGTAGACAAAACGAGAAAGAATTGAGTGCAGCGGAAAATGCCGATAATAGTATCGATGAAGCGAATCAACGTTTTCCACGTTCAGAATTGTCGGAAGCCGATGAAAATGATGATGATGAATCGGAACCTGCAGAAGATGACAATGAAAAGGAAACCAATTCTCCCGATGAACGAAACATTGATCGACGTCAATCGGATGATAATGGAATGTTGTTGATCATACCAGTTGATGCAAGTCAAAATCAATTATTCCGTCGTGAAGCTGTTAATCAATTTGAACAACAATTGGAACAAGTTCGTGATGGACCCGGTGTTGAAGAGGATGATGATGCATTGGTGGAAAAAGTTCCACGCATTCCCTATGGTTCAACCCAGCCACAATCAACACGTCCATCATTTCCAGTTTTTGGTGTTCGTCCCGCACCAATTAGTCCATCATTACCGAAAACATCGGTTCAACCAGCGGTTACGTATGAAGAGGAACCAGTCGACGATGATGAGGATCAAGAGGATGGAGAAGTAACGGTTCCACAACTTGATATTGGACGAATTCAACCATCAAGTGGACCAGGTTTGCCAAGTTTACCATCATTGTCACAACCGAAAGCACCATTGGGAGCATCATATGAAACGACATCTTCATTGTCTCAACCAAAGACACCAACATTTGGTGTACAACCAGGATCGACACCAACCGGACCAAGTTATGGTGCAAGGCCAGGTTTACCATCATTGCCAGCTACGATTGGTGCAACACAACCGTTGGGTCCATCGGAACAATATCAACCATCGCCTCTATCACCGGCACCGCCTAGTCGACCAACATTTGGTACCAGAATAACACCAGCACCTGGAACGGTACCAACGGCTTCGCGTCCAACATTACCAAAGTTGCCTACTTTGGTGTTGCCCGGAACCACACAAGGTGGCGATTATTCGGTAGTGGGTGGCGGTCCAGAAACACCACAGCAACCAGGAACAATCTTCACTCAACCACAATCAACACGACCATCATTTCCATCGTTGATTGGTGTAAAAACTTCGACAACAAATATAACAGAATCACAACTGCCAGCATATATTGGTCAACCAGGTTTGCCTTCACTTCCGAAACCAGCAGTACCAACATTTGGTGCACAACCATTGCCAACGGGACCTAGTTATGGAGTACAACCAGGTGTTCCAACATTTGGAGCTCAACCAGGTTTATCACAACCGACTGGACCAAGTTATGGTGCTCAACCAAGTCTTCCATCATTGCCACAATTAGCTGTACCAAAACCAATCGTTCCAACATTTGGAGCACAACCAGGATTGTCAACAAGACCTAGTTATGGAGTTCAACCAAGTTTGCCATCATTTCCACGACCAGGAACTCCAACAACAATTGGAACAAAAACAACTGGTGTGAAAGGAGCTAAACCAACAGAACCAAGTTATGGAACTCAACCCGGTCAGCCATCACTTTCTCAACCATCTGGACCAATCCGTGGAGCACAACCGGGATTGCCAAATCCATCAGGACCAAGTTATGGAGTTCAACCATCTGGACCAGCCTTTGGAGCACAACCAGGACAGCCATCAGGACCGGCATTTGGATCACAACCAGGCCAACCATCAAGACCAAGTTATGGTGCTCAACCAGGTCAACCATCGCTAACTCAACCATCAGGACCAATCTTTGGAGCTCAACCAGGCCAACCATCAGAACCGGCATTTGGTGCACAACCAGGCCAACCATCAGGACCAGCCTTCGGAGCACAACCGCGATTGCCTAAACCATCAGGACCAAGTTATGGAGCTCAACCAGGTCAACCATCAGCACCGGCATTTGGTGCACAACCAGGACAACCATCAAGACCAAGTTATGGTGCTCAACCAAGTCAACCATCAGGACCAAGTTATGGTGTTCAACCAAGTCTACCATCACTACCACAACTAGCTGTACCAAAACCAACTGTTCCGACATTTGGAGCTCAACCAAGTTTGCCTTCATTCCCACGACCAGGAACATCAACGACAACTGGAATAAAAACAACTGGTGTTAAAGGTGCTAAACCATCAGGACCAGCATTTGGGGCACAACCTGGATTGTCAACACCATCACTACCAAGTTATGGCGCTCAACCAGGACAACCATCAAGACCAGCATTTGGAGCTCAACCTGGATTGCCAACACCATCAAGACCAAGTTATGGTGCTCAACCAGGACAACCATCAGGACCAGCATTTGGAGCTCAACCTGGATTGCCAACACCATCAAGACCAAGTTATGGTGCTCAACCAGGCCAACCATCGGGACCACATTTGGAGCTCAACCAAGCTTGCCTTCATTCCCACGACCAGGAATTCAACGACAACTGGAATAAAAACAACTGGTGTTAAAGGTGCTAAACCATCATCAACCAGCAAGTTATGGTGCTCAACCAGGCGAACCATCGGGACCATCATTTGGAGCTCAACCTGGATTACCAATACCATCAAGACCAAGTTATGGTGCTCAACCAGGCCAACCATCGGACCATCATTTGGAGCACAACCTGGATTGTCAACACCATCAAGACCAAGTTATGGTGGCGCTCAACCAGGCCAACCATCGGGACCATCATTTGGAGCTCAACCTGGATTGCCAACACCATCAAGACCAAGTTATGGCGCTCAACCAGGTTTGGAGCTCCTTCACTTCCTCAACCATCAGGACCATCATTTGGAGCACAACCAGGTCAACCATCAGGACCAAGTTATGGTGCTCAACCAGGTTTACCTTCACTCCCCAAACCAACATCTCCGGCATTTGGAACAAGTTTTCCAACATTTCCACGTCCAGGTGCACCAGCACAAATTGGAATAAAAACGCCAACTGGAGTAAAGGGAGCTAAACCAACTGCTCCAACTTTTGGAGCACAACCAGGTTTGCCTAAACCAGCAGGACCAAGCTATGGTGTCGTACCAAGTCTTCCTTCTCTTCCGAAACCATCAGGACCAGCCTTTGGAGCACAACCGGGTTTGCCAACTCCATCAAGACCAAGTTTTGGAGCTCAACCAGGTCAACCATCAGGACCGGCATTTGGAGCACAACCAGGCCAACCATCAAGACCAAGTTATGGTGCTCAACCAGATCAGCCATCGCTTCCTCAACAATCAGGTCCAACCTTTGGAGCACAACCGGGATTGCCAAAACCACCAGGACCAAGTTATGGTGTCCAACAAAGTCAACCATCAGGACCAACCTTTGGAGCACAACCGGGATTGCCAAAACCATCAGGACCAAGTTATGGTGTCCAACCAAGTCAACCATCTATTCCAAAACCAGCTACACCAACCTTCGGAGTACAACCAGGTTTGAAAAAACCAACTAGACCAAGTTACGGATCTCAATTTAGTTTTTCATCGTTACCAAAACCAGCAGGTCCAAGTTATGGTGAACAGCCAAGTTTACCATCATTACCAAAACCATCTACTCCAACCTTTGGAACGCAAACTAGTTTTCCAACATTTCCACGTCCCGGTGCACCAGCACAAATTGGAACAAAAACACAGATTGGAGTAAAGGGAGGTTTACCAAAACCAGCAGGACCAAGTTATGGTGCTCAACCAGGTCAACCATCTACTCCAGGTCATGGAGCACAACCTAGTCTTCCATCGTTACCAACCGTTCCAACTTTTGGAACACAACCAGGTTTGCCAAAACCATCAGGACCAAGTTATGGTGCCCAACCAAGTTTGCCATCACTTCCTCAACCATCAGGACCAACCTTTGGAGCTCAACCTGGATTGCCAACACCATCAGGACCAAGTTATAGCGGTCAACCCAGTTTGCCATCACTTCCTCAACCATCAGGCCCAGCCTTTGGAGCACAACCTGGATTGCCATCAAGACCAAGTTATGGGGCTCAACCAAGTCTACCAACCTTTGGAGCTCAACCAGCTTTACCAAAACCAGCAGGTCCAAGCTATGGCGCTCAACCTGGTTTACCAAAGCCAGCACTCACCCTTGATGAACAAGAACAAGAACGAGAACGATTGAATGAACGATTGAGTCCACTTTCTTCACCACGACCAACATTACCGGGACTTCCAGCATTGCCAAAACCATCTGGACCAAGTTATACAACACAACCAGGTTTGTCACAGCCAGCTGGACCAAGTTTCGGATCGCAACCAGGTCTTCCAAGACCAACAGGACCTAGTTATGGTGCTCAACCAGGTCTTCCATCGCTTCCAACCTTTGGAGCACAACAAGGTTTGCCAAAACCAGCAGGTCCAGCCTATGGAGCACAACCGAGCCTTCCATCGCTTCCAACCTTTGGAGCACAACAAGGTTTGCCAAAACCAGCAGGTCCAAGTTATGGCGCTCAACCTGGTTTACCAAAACCAGCACTCACCCTTGATGAACAAGAACAAGAACGAGAACGATTGAATGAACGATTAAGTCCCCTTTCTTCACCACGGCCGACACAACCGGGACTTCCAACATTGCCAAAACCTTCCGGAACTATTTTCGGAGCTCAACCAAGTCTGCCAACTCTTCCAAAACCATCTGGTCCAAGTTATGCATCCAGTCAAGCTGGTTTACCACAACCGGCTCGTCCAACATTTGGAACTCAACCCACCGGAATCAAGATCGGAACTAAAGGAAAACCAATTGGACCTCGACCAATTGGAATACCACCAGCACCAGGCTCATCATTTGCTCGACCAACTTCGCCATTAATTAGTGGAACACAGCCGAGTCAATTTGGTCAACTTCCATCACTTCCAAAACCATCAGGTCCGGGATATGGTGCTGCTCAACCAGGTCAGCCATCTGGACCAATTTTTGGTGCTCAACCAAGTCAACCCAGTTACGGAGCACAACCTAGTTTGCCGTCACTTCCAACCTTTGGAGCACAACCAGGCGCTCCGAGACCATCAGGACCAAGTTATGGTGTTCAACCAGGTTTGCCAGCTACTCCCTCGTTTGGAACACAACCAGGATTGGACAGAAAACCAGGAAAGCCAGCACTTTCTCTTGATGAACAAGAACAAGAACGAGAACGATTGAATGAACGATTAAGTCCACTTGCATCACCACGACCAGGAGTTCCAGCATCGCCAAAACCTTCGGGACCAATCTTCGGTGCTCAACCAACCGGATCTGGATATGGTGTTCAGCCAACTCAACCGAGTCAACAACCATCACTTCCAAGTTTACCGCAACCAACTCCTGGATCAAAATTAGGAACTAAAGGAGGTAAAGATCGATCGCGTTCAAGGAATCCAAATTATCCATTATTCAATCCACGAGCCGCACGATCATCAAACAAGGAGAAAGCCACTGCTTCAGCAGCATAAAAACAATTAACCATTCTTGACGCACATGAAGTAAACCCACCAATTATTCATACACAAAACATCGACAAAACACAACTCAAGAATGGCTTGACCAATATTTTTGCGTTCATATAAAAGAACACTAGCCTTTTTATCACTTACCATATGTTGCTTGTTGTACCAAATAGTATCATCAAATAAATGAAAATCAATTTTTTTTGCCATAAACACATAGTCTCATTTATCGATATAGATCCTAACATCATAATTAAAGTTAACAATACACTAATGTCACATACCATTTTAAATTTCCGAAAATTGGTTCCTTGAATTCGTTGTACTTCCTACGATAGTGGAATTGTTGATTTAATTTGGTAATGTGAAAATTCATAAAGAAAACGATGATGTGAATGTGATGATGATGAAAACAAAGTGTGAAACGATGATGAAAATGTAACTTTAAGGAGAACACTTGGGAATAAAATGTGCTTTTGTTGAGGTCTATTGTTCACGAGTGTCTGGTAGTGTTAAATGTGTGCAATTTCGTGTCGATGAGTGTCCGATGAGTGTCCGATGAATGTATTTTATCTTATCTTTGTGGTGAAGCGTGAGTTGTTGCTGTGATGACATATTGACGCACGATCAAGCATTGTGAACAATGCGCGCGATAACAATTGTTAACACCAATCAAGCGCGCAATTAAATGCGCTTTTCAAAAAACACGTAATTTTTTCATATAATTTTTTTAGTAATGATTAAATAAAATTAATTGATAAGTTTATTTGTAATAATTAATTAATGATCATGTAGTTGTAATATATTTTACAAGAATTGTATAAGTTTTTTTTTTGTTTGTTTCAATAAGAATCGGATGAAAAAGATTGTTACACATATATATATTTATAATATATTTATATAATTAATCAAGTTTTAAAACTATTAATAATATTTAAACTTATTGACAAGGGTCACAATGTCGGGGGTCATTGTCTGGGTATGTGGGCACGTCTATGTTCAATGTATAAATTAGGTGGGCGACTCGGGACCCAGCCTGGAAAATTGGTTGGTCAACCTCTCACTTATCGATTAGGATGGTTTGCTCGGTAGAATAGGGCCCTTTCATTTATCATTTTCATCATTGTTTAATCAATTTTTACTGTCGAATAAATCTTACGAACAAAAGCTCGCGTTCCTACATAACCAAATGTTCCTAAAATTTTAAATCAAAATAAAATTATAGTTATCAATCCATTTTAAAGATGTGCTTCAACTTACCGCACATAATACCAAGAACGGCGGAAAACAATGCCATATTTCCGAAATAAAATACGGTTTGAAATAATCCATACATCTTTGTCTTGAAGAAGAAATAATAGAATGAATATAAATACACGTAACCAGCAGTTGATGCGCCGGCCATAAAGCTTGTCCATTGCCTGAAATAGTGAGATTAGATTAGAACACAATTCAATTTTAATTGAACTCAATGAAACTTACCATCGATAATCTTCGGCATTCAAAAGGAAATAGGTACAAACGATGGTAACGCAAGCGGTAACGGCGGTCAATATTAGGAAGACCAACATCATAAACCCGTACACATAATAGATCTTGTGATAGGCCCAAAACGAGGTAAAGATGAAATACATTTCAATAAAGATTGAACCGAATGGAAGTATTCCGCCCATCATTACAATGATCGATGGTTCCATGAACCATTTCTTCTCTGGAATTGGTCGAGGAACTGCATTCACCCGACAAGGATTGTCCGGATGACCGGAAATGTTTCGGCCGAGTACGGTACCGACCAATGTTAATGGAAGTATGATGAATAGAATGATTGAGACTACAGCAAGCTAAAGAACGTAATAATAACAATAGATATAAATTTAAGAACTAAGTATAAAATGTTATTTACCATTGTAGTAAATTCAATTGCACGTGATGCATGATAATAGATTGAGATAAAGTTGATGAAGAATGCAGTTCCACAAACCATTGTTGGAAGTGCGAAAGCCGATAGGAACATTTGTTTAATCCATCGGCGTCCACCGAATCGAGCGTACAATGATCCACCAAAGTATCCATTGACTGGAGCAGTAGCAGCATATGCAAATATCGATGTACTTAACATTGATCCTATATCCAAATTATTGTCATTAAACATCATCTAAAATTATTAAATTGACAAACCTCGACTAGTATAAAGATCGCCCATTATTTGAAAGCAAATAACCAAAAATGTAACGGTCGCAATGTGCCAACCAGTTCCAATCATGATCGTAAATAACATTGGATAGGCTGGTGGTCGGAATACATCGCCATGAACCTGTTTCCATCCATATTCATCGCCCAAATCGCGATCCATGTCGTCCATCTCTTCATCACGATTATATCGAGCATAATCTTTACGTAATGTTCGCATTAGAATCATTGTGACCAATCCAACCAAGAAGATGACCATCATGAATGAGTTAAAGATTGAAAACCAATGGATTCGATGTTGAAAGAAGTTTGGATCCAAATATTTATCAAAACGATCCTCAAATTTTACATTGGATGGACGCCAATTGACCTCATAAGAGAATTCCAATGTAGAACCCAATTCCAACTTCACTTTTTGTTGTGAGGTCATATTTACATCAACGATTCGATTTCCATTGAAGCCAATATCAAACTTCTTATGTGTATATATATAAACTGGACCATTCTTATCGGTTTCTTCCAAATCACCAACGGATCCAGTGATGGGTAAATCATCAATATACATTTGGTAATAATAATAGTTACGAATTGCATATTCAAATGATTGAACGTCGAATTTAGTCAATTTAACTTCGCAAAACTTGGTTTTATCGACGTTTACTGTTTAAAAAAATTAAAACAAGTTAAAATTAAATATAAAGGATACAATTTTTTTAATTAACCTTTAAATTGAATATCCAATTGAGAGAACTCTAGTTCCACTCCTTGTAATCGTTCACCCAAGGTTTCATGGTGATGGGATATTCCTTTCTTTGGCCCCTTACAAAATGGAAGCGTATAATAGCTGTAGGTTTCTTGTCGATTATGGAATGGTCCGACCGTATTCATCCATAAAACAACTTCATCATTTGAGGAATACTATGGAAAAAAACATTAGATATCAAATAAAAATAATGCAATTGTAAAAGACATACCAAATGATCATGTTCGTCACTGGCTCCGATTTCACAATGATACAAAATAATCGTTGCAATCAAAATAATGTTTGCTAGTGATAACGAACCGGCAAATTTGGTTCTCATCGTTATCGGTCTTCTATGATGTTTGGTACGATTATTGAGATCATCATCACCATTATTTTGTTCCATTTTAGATGATGTTATCGTTGCCACATGTAAACGATCCATCATTGAAGGCACGTTGTTTGTTTGCTACGTGTAAACCAAACACTTTGAATGTTTGGTACAATAATTAAACGAATTGATCTTTTCAAACGATATAATAATGTTGAAAGAGCAAAGTTGATAAAATTGGAGAAAATTGAAAGAGAGCGAAACTTCACCGTAATACTATTGAACAACGTTGTGTATGGATTGATAACCAAATTGTGGTCGTCGTGGAGTAGACTACGAATGATTGTGATTAAAATCAATTGTCGTTATGCCGATACCAATGAGTTGAAACAAGACACGTATCATACAGACATAAACCGACAAACAAGTGATAATCAATATACTTCCAGGTATAACGTGTATAAGGGCATGAACCTAAAAATAAATACAAATTTTAACATTCTTGCTTTGCAATGATAAATGTAGAATGAACCTTACCTATAGAATTTTGTGAGATCGATTAAATACTTTTATATCTCGATAATCATGGAAGAAACGTATATTTTCAAAACACAACCAGAAAATGTTGATGTATCTTTGAGATGGTAGCAGCAATTGTTGTACACCCTCGAAAAGTGACAATCAAGGTTGATCTAATGACCGACCGTTAATATTGTTGTTGTTATGTTCAATGTTGATGAAACAAGATCGATTCTGAGGAATGTTATTACAACATTCAAATACAAACACCACACTCATCAATTGGCTGAGGTGCTCAACTTGATCTTCTACAAAAAAAAATATAAAGAAAATGATGAGAGCGTGACAACACAACGTTACCAATAGGCATACATGGCTAATGCCGCTAGCCCAAAATAAACGCCGGCCAATTGTGGCGAACTCCACGTCAGGCTTCACTCTTGATCATCACTTGATACTCCTGAGCCACAATAGATGGCACCAAGTTCTTCATCTATTTCAAATTTGAAATGTAAAAATTCCAAGATATCAAAATTCCTCAAACTATATAGTTTGACTATCAAATTCTTATCTATTTATTACCCTACCAAAATGTTGGCTTCTCTGTAATGTATTTTGTATAATTTAAATTCAGAATCATCAGATACATGTGTCTTACATCATATAGTAAGTTTAAAAAGTGAGGAAAATTATTAGATGACGAATTGTGATATGAAAAAAATTCCAAAATTGTACAATCATACAATTAATTCGGTCCATTCCATATTCCGCTAACCAGAATATCGAATGCCGGCTTACGTTGAAGATCGATATACTTTCCCACCAAGAGGTATACGAATGGACGATTTAATGAAACAAAATCATCGATCGATGCATCAGCAGGCATTTGTTCATCATCGGATCGTGGTTCCAACGATAATTTAGTTTCCTCTTCCACAATACCATAATTATAGATTTTGATCAATTGTTCGAACGATGTTTGCCTCAATGATCCATTATAATCGATACGATTTAGATTGAAATGATCCAATTCATTTGCATGAAGTAATGGGCCAAGATTATAACGTCCAGAGAAGATAAAACGTGGTAGGGTTAGTACAATATGTTTTTGATCTTCACCAGCCACCAAACGTTTAAGATAATAATCCAATTGCAATGGTTCCAATGTATTTAACATTTCGGTTACATTCGATCGTATATCTGGTAACAAGATTAGAAGTGAATATTTCGTATTTTCATATGGAATACGTATCACCAAATGGGAACGATTTTGGTTTGGATCACGATGTTCAATTGTACCAAAATGATCGTGTTTAGCAATCATCTCCAATTGATGTACCGAACCATTACGATCATAAAAGTTCCAACGACCATCCAAACGATAGAATGAATGATTCCATTTTTGATCGAATAGGACAACATTCAACAATGAATCGGCTTTTGGTTCAAACTTTAGTTGATGTGTCCACAATTGATCTCTATATAAATAAAGAATTAATAGTTAATGACGATTTAAATAAACTGATAAAATTCTTACTTTTCAAATTGTTTCCATTCTTCCATATCAACCGTACGACTTAGGTTGAATTGTTTCATTGCAAACCAATCGGCCATCTTCTCTAATAATGTTTCATATTTGGTTTCAATATGTTTTGAGAGGAACATCAAACGGTGAAGATAGCTATGGTAACCAAACGATGGAATCGAATCATCACGTTGTTGTACAAGATCATGAAATTGTCGTACAACATGCCATGCCAACTCTAGATCAGTATATGAACGATTTAGATGATAATAATCGATATAATCATGTGTCGATTGATCTTCACAAAAATCGGTTAGATCACCCAAAAATGTAGTTAAACATTCTTCCGTATCATCGAGTCCAAATTCGTGGCAAAGTTTAATCTTTTGATAACGTTCTAATTGATATTCAGAAAGACGACGATTGGCACGTGCGGTCAAACCCAAAAATGATTGTGGTTGAATTGCAATGAATAAACATGGACGAATTGTTCGTTCATCATTGTTGAAAACATTTCTATTGTATGAATCAAAATCAAATTTCCAATTTTGTCTTTCAACATCATTGATATTGGAACGATCAAATAGAAAACGATTGATACGATCGGATTGTGTTTGATCACCAACGGAACTCAATGCAAGAAGTGTAAACTTTAAGGCAAGTGGTGAAAAGATGACATTCTTTGAATTTGATGCCAATGTTAGATTCATTTCCGTTTCAGCAGTTATTGAACGAAGTAATTTAAGAGCATATGCTAAACCAGTTCGATCGAACCATGATGCTTCTTTGATTTGCCATTTCTCCAATTGTTCTGCAGTTGGATTCAATGGTTTGATCAATGGTTTCGTTTGTTGAATTGAATGACCAACAAAAAATAGTAGAATAAGTGTGACATGTTTGATGTTTAACATCTTGAGATCAGTTAAAAAAAATAAACGATCGATCCAAATTTTGCACAATAAATAATGAAAGAAAGAAAGACGGAAAATCGTCTTTTGTTTCGGACAATATAATATTCGCAATCAAGAGGGAAAACACTTTTGTTTTCAACATCAAAATTGAAACTGATGACCATAAGATGAACGATAAAACTGGTTTTCGATCTGCCAAAAGATTGAATGGAAACAAGTTTTCGTATTCTTGACGGACCGGTTCAAAGGTTAAGTTGGCCGCATCCACAATACCCTCCTTCCATTTCAATGGTCGACAATGATGGTAAATCCATTTGTTAAGACTTGATATTAAACAATTTTATTTTCGGACACATTATTCTTCAATAATAGATGAAAATGAAACAAGGTCACAAGCCAAATATGTTGACAATTGATTAATAACACATGATTCTTGTTTGAGGCAAAACGTTAATGATTAATTAAACCAATGACCATGGGGAAAGTTGAAATTGATTGAGTTAAACCATCGGTTGATCTGTAAATATAAAATCAAGTGTTAGAAATGGTATTTCATTAAATCAAAGAGAGTTATAATGAAGAATTCAATCAAAATCTCATTTATAACATTGTTACTTTTGTTCCATTCTTCGACGATGATCGATGGCAATCAACGATCGACAGAATCAACAATTCGTACCGAATTATTCCATAATCGTGGCTATGAAAGACGATCACGTTCAACATTTAGCGCATTAAATTATGGTTCAACATTTCAATCGTTATCATTGATACTTAAGTTGATCTACATTCATGATTATAGTCAAGATACGAATGTCTTGAAAACGATTGGTCTACTTGAATTGACCTGGATTGATGAATTACTTCGATGGAATAAATCAAATTATGATAATATTGATCAAATTCGTATCCGATTGAATGAAGTCTATCATCCTGATATAATGCTTCAAAATTCGGTTGATAATCGTAATTTGTTAGATAAAGGTGAAGATTGGCACAATTCCGATCTATTTCTCTATTCAACTGGAATGGTCTATTGTTTGCCATTGATAACAATGGAAACCATTTGTGAACCAATTGATGATGAACAGGAAATCATTAATTGTCCATTTATGTTTGTTTCATGGATGATTGATATTAACCATTTCAATTTGACATCGACCGATTTGTTGCAAACCAATTCAAAAGTTAAACAATATTTGCTTGAATCCAATCCACCATTTCTGATTATCAATTCTAGTATTGAATTACGAATAGATCCACTTTTAGACAATCCACAATTGATCTATCATTTCCGATTAAGAAGATTGACGAATCTTAATGTTAAATCTTCCATAATGTTGGTGGTTGATTGTATTATCATAATAAATTGTTTTTCAATCTTCTTGTTACGATTAGAGAAGAAATCTAGATCAATAATACAAAATCTTACAATGATAAGTTTAGTTATAATACTTGTTTACCTTGGTATTGTAAATAACGCACATAAGATTGGTAAGTTTACCAAATTTCAAAGATTTCATTCTATCTTCTTTATTCCGCATTTTAGTTATTTATGTCAGCAAGATTATCGTCTTGGTTTCAGTTATAATTCTATGGTCATCAAGTATAGAAAATGGACGATTAATAAAATTGATTTCAAATTACCGTAAAGAAAACGTAAACAACAACAATAATGTAGATCAACTTACACGTGACACGAATGATGGTAAACAAGACCGATGGATCAAGATTATCGATTTTATCAATGGTTTCCTATTTTCATTATTTGCATTCTGGTTGCATCCATAAACATTGATAATATAAATACAAAATAAAATAAAATTTAATTGTTTACTTCACAAAAATGGGGTCATTCACAAACAGTTCATCTGTTCTCTGCACGTTGGGAAGTTTTCCACCGGGAACTATTCTCCATTGAAAACACCATTAAATTTGTTTAGCATTTCGTTGACTTGCTGAAACTTTATTACTTTTCCGACTTTTACTGGTACTTTTACGACTTTTATTACTTCTTGAACCTTTTCGGCTTCCACCGCCACCGCCACCGCCACCGCCACCGCCACCGCCATCATCGCAACATGTCGAATAGCAACATCCACAAGCGCACATTAAAACCAATAGGAAAAGAATAACGATAACAAGACACAATACGATGATTATAGTCCATTGCCATGGTTCGAATAAAGAAGTGGTCACTTCCAACGATCTATTTGATCGATGCGGTAGCTCATGAGGAAAATGGGTAGGTGCATGTTTTTTAGGTGGAACTTGCTTAGGTGTAAATTCGGTTTTACCAAGCATCATTTAAAAATTAGAATGAAATATGAAATGAACCTTATCATTGGTTAATGTGGTTTCATTTATTCGTTCAATCAAGTTCGAGTTTCCGAATTTAGCATTACACACACACACAAATACAAAAACTTCATATGAACCTTAGGTTTAATTGATTAATATAAAAATAGGTTCAATTCTCGAACAAACGTCAACAAGGATACGAATTTTATTTAATACTTTTTTTGCTTGTAGAACTTTTCTTGCTTTTGGTACTTTTGACACTCTTGCGGAAACTTTTTTCACCACCCCCACCACCTCCGCCGCCGCCACCTTCTTGGCCACCACCACCACCAAATGGGCAACATCCACAAAACCAAAGAAGAATGTACAAAAGTAGAAGAATGACCACAGCAGACATGATAATAATTACCATCCATTGCCATGTTTCAAATGTATCACCATCTCTAATGTTATTGATTATGGAACGTTGACGTTGATAATACTGATCAGTCTTATCAAATGAATCGGTCGGAGACTTGATATGATCATTGGGACTTGGTGGTGAATTATCAGTATGAATATCATCAGTATGAGTTGGATTTCGTTGACCGAGATAGTCATTAAATGAAAACTTTCTTCGTTTTGCCATGTCGACATATATATAAAAAACAATGAACATAAACTGAAATCTTGGCATTAAATATGAGATTGAATCGAATAATCGAACTAAATATAAAATGTTCTAACCAGGATTTATAGTCCATCAATGTTGGTTCACGAAAGATGGCGACAATGGATTCTTGTTCGAGTCTGTACATTGCTGTGCCATTCACATACCAATTCTGGTGATCTAAATGTGGAGGCACAATGGCAAATAGTGTGTTACCTTTCTTTACCATTTGGATCTATTGCTGTCGCGTATTGTATGAGAACGTCACGATCAGAATAAAAAGACGAGGGTTGGGATACCTTTCCGGTAGGTGGGTACAATGCGTATGCCTATTGAGTGGACGATGTTCAATATTGCGTTGCTCGCATCAGAATGCGCCAACCATTGCGTTTCGGGAAGGCAACATCGACGGCAACATCGTGCGGCGGCACATTCTGAGCATCCGCCACACACAGCATCTCGTCTATATACGGCTTCTAGGTGTGCTTGCTTGCTTGCCGCCTGTATGTGTGTGTGTGTTCCAACCAAAACCAAGCCAGAAACCAAAAAAATGAGACACTGATGAGGAGACCTATAGGTGCTCTAACGTCGACGTTCCACTCGCATAGTGAACCTTCGGATCCATTCCAACGACGACGACGACGACGACGTCGGCTCATTGAAAATATCAAACGACAACTGAAAGCAGCCATTCTTGTGTTAGATTCAAGCCAGATTCATGTACACTTTGTTCGCCATTCTCAATTGATGTGTTCGCACAAGAGTTACAATTTGGTGTGCAACATTTGCTAATCAATTCTTCATTAGTGCCACATTGAGTACAATATTGATCAAAATTCCTTCCATCAAGTTATCATCAATGAAAATATGTTTGTGATCCATCAATTCTTCATATAATGTAGCCGATCAATTGGAAATTGTATTTGTAAGGCAACGATCCATTCTGATTCTGGTACTCGTATCGTGTATATCAATATATAAAAACCAAAGTAATCCAGAACATTTCACCATTGTAAAGTAAGTTTGAATCCATTATTTTTTCGTGGAAGTTTTTTCCATATGAAATTACCTAAATAGATAAACAAAGAATTATGTAAATGAATGTATGAGTCATCATAAGAATGAAATAGTTACGATGAATCTGGTTCTGATCATCCAATTCGAGAATTGTTGGTCCAGAATGTAGCAGACAGAGAGATGAATGGCAGAAACAATGAAAACAATTGACCCATGTCAAACTATTTAACATTGTCAAATGATAGCAATTAAGTTGGTACCGTTATACCTGAAAATTTTGGTAATTGCCCTTCGACCGAAATTGACAAAGGTCGACATAAAAAAAACGTTGCCCGCAGCTTATTTTATGAACAAGAGTTGGTGACGTTCTTTCTCTCATTTGCCAATCCATCAAAAAACATTTGGCCTCCCGTTCGCACGCATTCTCGTTCCTCCATAACCTCTCTCCTTCATTTCCATTGACTTTGTCCCCGATTGTGTCGACTATTACCGTTCTATTGATGACTATTGTCTTCAAATCCGCCCATTTGACGCAATACTCGATTGGACGGTCTGTGAGATACATTTTAATTAGCAAACCTAGGTGGCACGCACCGTTCCGGCGGTGGTGCCCAGTGAGGCACGTCAATGACACACGTCCTGTGCCGCCTGTGTCCGTCTGGAACGGCAATTGACAATTGATTGTCACACAAAAAAAGGAACAACGATCAAATGGATATCATAAGTCAAGATACAAGAGTTGTGGAACCAATTGCCGAATCATTCAGTTGAGTTGAAGGTTCAGAGAGAATCTGGTGTCGTGTGGCGATTGTCGTTTCAGTTTGAAATGTACCGGTCTAGGAGAAACAAAAAAAACATTATTACAGGTAAAGATAGATTCGTTTGGCACAATACCTCGAACACTTCGCACCACTGGGCACGTGTCTCCTGCGGTCAACACACTCTCTTTCGATGAAGCAGACGGTCGGCTTGAACCTTTTCATCAAGGGCTAACATATTTTGTCATTAGAACGATGATCAAATTTTTTTTTTTGGTTGTGATCGGCAGCGAAACGTGTCGCACACATGTCGACGACATTTTCATGAAAGATACTAAAGGGAATGAGAGAGAGAGAGAGAGAGAGAGAGAGAGAGAGAGAGAGAGAGAGAGAGAGAGAGAGAGAGAGAGAGAGCGATGGTTTGGATGCGGGCATTGATGCATTTCCATATGATAAACGATTAAAACTTCAACCCAAATGCTGGTGGTATAAAACTGATCCTAGTCGATCACCTGGCTTTTGAAATTGAATAGACCTTGAATTAGATAGATCGAAAAAAAACATAAAATTAAAATAATGTGAACAAAAATAGTAAACCCTCGAATTGAATTGACACTTTTCCTCCCGTCTAAGCAGGTAATGTCGGTGACAACCACCAATTTTCAATATTCCTCCCTAAAGTGGCGTGAGAATGGCGGCGACCTGACTACCAATCGGTCAATGATGATGACAAATAGCAACAGCAATAATACAAACACAACCACGACCACCACCACGACCAATACCAGCGAACCAGATCTGGTATCATCAAATGTGGACGATGGCCTAACCAGTTTAACATGGTTACAAAACCTAAACATGTGTATGACCCGTTTGGGAGCACCCACGCCGCCCACACCGCCAGCTAGTCCAATTTGTTTTGGTGGCGTTCCAATTATGGCCGTCCAATCATCATCAACATCATCAACATCATCATCATCAACCTCGATGCAATCAATTCAAAGCAATCGAGGCAATCGAGGTACGGCACAAGGACACACAACAAATGGTGCCAAATCAAATGGTACAATGGTAGATGAATGTCATCATCAAACCAATCGAACCCGTTATAACCAACAATTGTTGTCGACATCAACACCGGCGACAATAACAACAACGATGACGTCGATTGTGCCCGATTCGTTATCGTCACCGAATACGACGGCAACGAATACAACGATCGCAAACACATCATCGGCAACGGTAATAGCACAACAGAATACGACCCAAAGTAAAACGGAATCGGGAAAGCAGAAGCGTGTCCCGCATTCGGGTAGGCAGTCATGCTCGAAACAGGCAAGAAAGACGTCGACATCGGGTACGGCGTCATCGGCGACGGCGTCAAACTCAATGTCGTCCCATTATAGTCAGTCAAATTCATCGTTATCATCATCGGCGTCGTCGTCGTCGGTGGTGTGCCATGATGTGGTTGTGGTCGACTACAAATCAAATGGGAGCATCAAGCCGCCATATTCGTATGCCACCCTAATTTGTATGGCGATGAAGGCGAACAAGAACAAGATGTCGCTCAGTTCCATCTACAAATGGATTAAAGAGAATTTCCTTTACTATCGTAACGCCGATCCAAGTTGGCAGGTATGATTAATCGAGAGTGCTTTGTGCGGTCGCCATTTTTTCTTCTTGGTTCGGTTGCAGGTCATGTGATTTTAGGCAAAAAAAAATTCTGGGAACTAATTTTAACCAGAAAAAAAGAGAGAAGTAAAGGCATAGAACATCCGAACCGATTATATAGTCGCACACAAATGGGAAATGAGGGGGAAGGATACGGGAACAGGACAGGCAAAATGGATCGTTAGTGTTGCCAATCGATACCAAGTTGTCGCGTCCGTTTCAATGGAAACGGTTCAACTCAATTCAATGGTAGTTTACATTTAATGGTTCTGGTTACCAAAGCGACCACAACCTCCAAAAACTTACCAGAAAACAGTTTGGTTGACGCCTTCTTGATTCCATGACGAACCAATCGTATGTTGCCAACTCCATTCTTCTTTTTTTCGATGTGAACCTTTGCTGGCTGGCATAGTATTCCATTTAGAATGACAATAGTCACGATCATCGATGGCAAACACGTAAAGTTTTTGTATCTGTATGTTCGTGAGAATAGTTTACCAGAATATGTTTATGGATGCGATCGATAAAAATGTAATTTGAACGAATACGGGCAACAATGTAAAAGTTGTGAAACGAAAATCGAGTTGATTCAGTTCAGCATAAAGTTCTAGAATCAAATGATAAAAAAAAAAAAGTTAGCAAAGCTTTAATCAATAGGATAACTTTGTCTTTTGGCAAATTTGATTCAAGTCTTAGATCACAAATTGTTCATAATAAAAATAAAAAAATGCTAAATTGATGGAAACTTTTTTTATAATGATTCTCTACAGAATTCGATTAGGCACAATCTATCATTAAACAAATGTTTCATCAAGGTGGCTCGCAACAAAGATGAGCCGGGTAAGGGAGGCTTTTGGAAGTTGGATCCAATCTATGCCGATTCATTGGTCGATGGCGTTTTCAAGAAACGTCGACCATACCATAAACCTGGATCAGTGTCCAATGGTGACGGTTCGATGACCAATGGCGTTGGTGGCGGAGGTGGTGGTGGGGGTGGTGGTGGTGGTGTTGAGGTTAAACCATCAAAAAAGAAGGCAAGTACTAAAGTAGTAATAAAACATTCGCCCACGAAATTCGAGAGCAGAAAAAACTAATTGAGATCGATATTTGTGTTTGCGTACCTAATTTTTCATTCCTTTTCATTTCCCCCTCTCAATTCCATATTCTTATCATTTCTCTAGGCACGTAAGAAGAGTCAAACGACGGCTTCTGGCTCACATTATATAGAGATACAATTGCATCAGGAGACGCCGCCAAGTTCGGCCGAATCGTACACATATAAGGAGGTAATGGCAAACCAATTGTGATCGATTTTTGATGAATAGTCATTTATTAATTGACAACAAACAAACAAACAAACAAACTAATAATTCTAACCAATTAATCAATCAATTGTGTAGACAAAAAATGAAACCAACGAATTGGTGGCAGCGGTAAACAGCATCGACAATGGATGTAACTATACATATGCATTACAAACGGGTAATATGGTCGAATGTGAACCAAATAACTTGGTTCATGGATTCGCAACCGAAGTTTGCATTGGTGGAACCGGTAACAATGAATGTATCATTGAATCAGATGGAAATGATATATGTTGGAATGCAATCCTAACCGAAGCTGATCTAAATGAATTGGTCGATCCGGTTAACTATACGGATTCGGTGGCACAGATCATACATCCGATCGATACATCCGATATGAATGGATCACAATGTCGTGGTACGACAACAACAACGACGACAGCTCAATTGACGGCGGTCGAACCGCATGATCTAGAAACAATTACAACCAATGGTGGTGGTGGTGGTGGTTCGGTTTTAGATGATCATCAACAACTATTCTATCAAACAAATCAATTGCATGATATTGGCTATGAAACACATTCGACAAATGATCATGTAATTACATCGACATCGAATGTGGTAACATGTATCAATGATACATCGATCGGTACCCATTGGTCAACATGGAATCCATATCAAACAACTGAAACGATGCGTATTGATTGTCAATCGCATAATGATGAATTAATTCTTAGCCAAATTGATCATAGTCCTGAGCATCATCATCAACATCATCATCATGTCAATACGATAGGAAACAATACTGGTCTCGCCTATCTTGCCGATGCAACACAATTGATACCACAGTTGAATAGCAATAAGCAGCACAATCTAGTCCATTCGATTGTGGTCGAATCGGTGGTTCCGGTAATTGGTCCCGGCACCTCCGATCCATCACACAGTCCAACTAGTTATGAAACGACCAATTCGTTACAACCATGGGTCGAGTGTAAGACAACGTTGCAAGATGCAGCACTCGATCTTGATTCATTCGGAAACATCGAACAACACTTTTGAAAGCAATACATTATAATACAATTCAATTGGTAATTAGGTAATCTTAATCTGTAAATAATATTATCGAAGTATATTATACTATCACCATTGATCATCAATCACAAATGCCATAGTTTGTACTTACATGAAGACATTCAAACAGATTCCGAAAGCATATTCATTTATTCATTGCATTCTCTTATTCAAAATTGTCTTCTCTTCAGAACATAACGTGTACAATCGTGCTGTTAGCTCATTTATATCACTTTTACAGAAAACACTTATTTATTAAATAATTATAGTTGATATTTTGATGATAATGGAACTTCAAAGTGAAAAATGAAAATGTTTTTTTCCAAACTTTCATTTCGTACTCATGAAAGGAACTCGCCATCTAGTGGCGGGAGTTTGGAGCTTATCCACTATTTTAACCCAAGCTGTTCTAACTTGTTTACAAATTATCATCAATTGTCTTTATGGTGAATATTCTTGTGTGAGAATTCAATTATAATCGATTCAATGTTAAATGTGATAAACTAGATCTACTTTAAAAAATCATGAAGATCAATGAACGTACCTTGATTCATATTGCCCAATCACCAGAGAATCCAATCGATCAATCGGGATGGTTGTTGAAGTTAAACGATGACAAGAAAACGTACCAAAAATGTTGGTGCGTTTTGAAGGAGAATATTTTCTTTTATTATGAAACAAAGGTTGACAAAGAACCGACCGGTGCTATTATATTAGAAGGATATCGCGTTGAGATTGTAGAGCGAAGCAATCACTTTGCATTTAAAATCGATTTTGGAACAAGTCAAGTTGGTTTAAAACTTAAATCATATATATTTGCTGCTGAAGATCAAACCGAGCTTGAAAAGTAAGTTGAACATGAAGACATTACTTATTTATACCATTTTTAAATTGAACTTTTACTCATCATAGATGGATTAAATCGATAAGCTGTGCTTCATACGATTATCTAAAGATGGTTGTGTCTGAACTGCAACATAGACTTGACGAATTGAACATGTTGAAAGCTAATGAACCGATGACCACTTTAATTTCTGGATCAATCGATAAAGATGGTGATGTTATAAAACGAAACAATCCATTCAATGTATCCGAAAGTGAACAAATAAAAGAAACGGATTCTTTCTTTCAACTTCATGAACAATACGGGCAAAAGCTAAAAAATTTTCTGGGTAAATCTACTGAACTTGAATCTAATTGAATAACTGAAAATAAATTATTCTCATTTGAAAAATTGTTTTATTATTTACACTGATACATTTATTTACAATAGTAGCAAATTATATCGTTTAAGAGGAAGAGAGTATATCAAAATGTGATCAAATCGTGTATTGATCTTATAATGTGTTGTGAAAATGTTGTGATTGAATCGTTGATGGTTCGCGTGACAAACGATGGACAAATTTAATTGAATTAATAAATAATCTTCTGAGGGTTTTCCATCCATTCAAAGCACGTGAGTAATGGGTCTACTATACAAAATAATACAAAATATCTTCGCAACATACAAGCACATATGTACAATGATGATTGATGCCGTGTTTTCGTCACATATTGAATATATAAATAAATAAATAAGCAAACACAATTGATTTTAGTCTAAACATTTTCAGATGACGGTATAGGAATCGTCGGTCATATTAAGGCTTGAACACTGTGATAGAGCTGCATAAGTGCTTGTATATGCAACGGAAGACATGACATTCGATCATTTGAGACGGGATTCAATGTTAGCCATGATAATGAGTTGTAACCTTCCAATGCACATCTGAAATAAATAATCGGACAATTGATTAATGATTGAAATGATCAATTCTAGATGCAAACATACCTTAGAACATCAGTTGTCAAACTTGAGTCTAATGGATGGCAATCACGATTGTTAGAATGTAATAAATCGTCGGTGTTTTGTTGCACAAACGGTGTATGGATAAGTAGAGCAGACTGTCATTTGATAAAATGAACGAGTAGATTAGATTAATGTCGATTTAGATAAAAGGTCACAAAAAAATACCTTAAGAAAAACGGGACAAGTATTCTCCAGATGAGGACTATTCGCCCAAAACCATCGAGGTAATGGACCGGTTCGTGCAGTCGACACATAGAATGCAAGAGCCAATGGTTGTTGCAACAGTTGAGCCGGCTCGTCTTGATCGTCCAAAAGATTTGAATTCTTAAAGCAAAAAAAAAATTAGGATTAGAAAACAATAAACAAACTATTGAACTAAAAAAAAATACCTTGTGATTGGACGCACCAAACGATTGCCGATTACCGGGACTGTCCGGTTGTGGACCATCGCGACCGTTACCATCGGCAAGGAGAGCATCATTCCAAAAGTTGTCGAAATCAAGATCATCTTCACCAACCTGTAGATCAGTTTCCTCAAGGCTGGTAAAGAATTCTTCACCAAGATTGGCGCCGATCGCATCCATACCATCCATCAAATTGAAATTAGCATGTGACGATTGAGTGGTGGCCGAGGTAGGGAACACAAGAATATGGGTACATGATGCATCTTCAGGTGTGCTAAGACTGCACGTATTACACGAACTACTGAAACGTTCATCAGGTGTAAAGTAGTTGGGAAAGACTCGTAACGATGTATCGGCTTCCAACGAGATGAGACACGCCGAATAGATTGCCGGCTGATCGTGCGGGCCAAGATCGCGACACTGACCACAAAGTTCACGAAGTTGTCGACTGTACTTAAGTAGTGATTTCTTGCTCAACAATGACGTCCAATCTTTCAATTCACCATGTCCGATACGGCCTAGTCGGCCAATGACCAATCGCCACGGGAGTACCGATTCGGACATTACCGTTTGTACAAAGTTCATCAACTTATCCAAACCGAACCTTCGTACGGAGGCATTCCGTCTTAAACGTCGATTTGGTATGTTGATGTTGATGATCTTACTTTGTACGATATCGCCCTTATCATTGGTACACGATACTAGTAACCATTTTTGATCTTCACTTAAACAATAACAACAGTACAGTATTTGTGATTTTTCCCGTCGATCGCCAAACATTTCCCCCAATTCGGTTTGTTTGTCCTTCAATGGTGCCAAGATGAATGGTGTTGTATACAATTGTATCTTGTTATAATCGGCATCCTTCTCCTTCAAGAATACTTCGAATGAGGCGGCTGGTCCGAGACCCGTAAGACTTTTAACATTTGGTTGAAAGATCAATTGTTGTTTGCATTGTGAATAGATGGAGAATGATAATTCTTTCAATTGATCTTGCCGAGAGATGTTTCGAAAATCTTTATCATCGTTGAGTATCGTATCGATCGATATCAATTGTAGATGTACATTGTTACGTATATTTTCCGGTAAATATTTCACCATATTGGAGAATGATTTGAGCAAACCGATACAACCTAATCGAGACGCCTCTTTACCATACGCAGCAAATGGATCGACAATATAGATGACAATCACCGGATATTTGTGTTCATCGTCTTCATCTTCATATGGTTGAAGTGCAGTGGATACTTGACAAATCGAAGGATCATTTGCTGAGGACGTATGATTGTCAACTTCTGATTGCCCACGATCCATTGGATTATCAGAACTATTATTATTATTATTATTGTTGCTGTTAATGTTGTTGCTGCTGCTGTTCGACATGTATGGATAGTTGTTCATTGGTCTTTGTGAACTGTTTCCGAATGATGATGAATTGTTCGATGATGATAACGATGGTGATGAAGATGAATTAGACATAAACGAATTGGACAAATTGCCGTTCATTGATGCCGGATTGTTGTTGTTGCTGCTGCCCCCGCTGCTATTATGGTTCATATTCATATTCGAATGGGACGAATCCGAATGAACCTTATTCGGTGGCGATTCGAAAAGACTTCGTTCATATACGGAAAGATTTGGAATCAAATTGTAACACGATTGAGCATATTGCTTGATCTTAGCTGCCAAATTGCTTTCACCTAAATTGTTGTACCATTCTTCAATTTGTACCGATTCATTCTTCTTGACACCGTTTCCCACCACACAGAATCCGTCCTTGAATAGTTTTCTCAACGGAAAGTGTCGCCCGAAACGTAACAACTCATAGGTGGTGGAAAGTTCTTTGAAGAAATTCTTCACCGCCGATTGATGATGGTCGTCGAGTTCGGGCACAAGTACAATATAGCCGATATCACGAACAATGGCATATGGTTCCAAGGAAAGATATTCCCAATATTTAAGTGCAAAAGGTGAAACGACCACACAATCTTTATCGTAACCGGCCAACAATGATGGAATCGGTTGTGGTTCACATTGATATTCCGTACCACGACCAGCCAATCGATGGAATTGTCTCCACGTAAGTGGACCCTTTACGGTATTGTACGTAACCTCATTACTGGATCCTTTTCGTTGTACGGCTTCTTGCATGATCGGTTGAAGTGTCTTCAACATGAACATAACCTCTTGATTACTAACAGGATGATTTGAGCTACGGAATGTCCAATCGTGTAGAACGGGACGTGACATAAACAATGGATAGTTGTGCGAATTCATCAGCAGACTATTCGGCTTAACGTTAGCTGCCGAATCGGAACGGGTCATATTTAACGACATCAGAACGACTTCAGATAAATCCTTGTACAATAGTTTAAGTGGATCACGTTCGTACAAGCGTAATGAATTATCATTCAAATTGAACGTCTTGAATGGTAACTTATTATCGCAATGGATCAATTTGGAAAACGTTGATGTCGATGGATAGGTGGTGGTTGATAATGAGATGATTAGATTAATAAAGTTTTCATCCAAATCGGTTAATGCCTTTCGCAGATCTTTATCGAATAGTTCATTCGATTCGGTCGTTTCGGCACCCTTCTCCGATGGATCATAGAATATGTTGGTAATTTCAACTTCATCTTCATAGAACAGGCCAGAAAATTGACTGAGATGTCGATTTGTCAATGCACTGAATCCACATGTGCACGGATAGTAATCATAATTGGATTGTTGGGATGAATCTGGTAAATAGATTCCCGTATCACTTCCCTTTATGTTCATATTGCATACACAGATGGAACAACTTTCAAAGTTGTGATCACGAAACAGGTTAAACATTGAGTCGGAAAGTATAAGATTAAACATTAACGAATTGATTTCAGGTGGTCCGGAATTGGCATTGTTTTCAACGTTTGTGTTCATATAAAAAGTTGATCCCACCATTGGGGACATCTTTTGAGACGGCATTGTACTGTTATAACTATTGTTCATCGGGGAGTTCGGTATAAATGGATTTGTACTGGATGGTGAATTGATCGACACCTGTCCAAAAGGATATGGCGATTTGCGATTGTCGAATGAGGCAACGGGACTTGACATGAAATTGTTCGGCATCGGCGACAACGACGGATCAATGTTTATACTAGGTGAATTTTGTCGAAAGTTTCCGTTAAAATTATCCGGAGGAAAGTTAAACATTTGCGATTGCATGTTGAGCGATGGTCGAACACGATTCATAAAGTTTCCATTCATTGTCGGCATGCTCACATTTGGTGGACGAACATTTCGTATCATTGAATTAGGAAATGACATCTTATTTGTGTTCATGTGCATGTATGGTTTCGGCTTATTTGGAACGAGGTTAGAATTTAATTGTGAACTATTCGCAGCTGAAATCATGTTGAAATTCTTCATCGTTTGCTGCTGCTGTTGTTGTTGTTGTTTCTTAACATTGTGCTTATAGTAACAATTTGATGGTAATGATCGATTTACACAATCAACATTTTCCAATGGTGCATATTTGTTTGATGTAATAAACAATGATTGCATTGGTGGCCTATAAACATAGAATCCATCCTGAAACAAAACAAAAATAAAAACAAATTAATAATTATTGTCAACAATCGATTATAAATGGAATACCTTAGAATCATCTTCGATGGCGTTTGTTGTCGATGTTTCCCGTTTGTCGGAAACTTCCGGTGGACATTCAACTTTGGATTCAACTTTAGTTGAATCAGTTGCAACAAATGTTGAATTGTTACATGGCGATGAAACCATTCCTTCCAACGATGGTGGTGTGGGAAACATTCGTGATAGTTCGGCAGGACCAAGAATGCTGGTATTGTTCAATGTTGAGGAAAAATTATCGGTACCATCATGATGAATTACGGTTGACGTTCCATTGATATTTTTTGGAGTAAAAGGTGGTTGAAAATTATCATTACTTTCATCACCGGAAGAGTTACAAAAATCAAAATCGAAACTAGTTCCATAATCATCATCGTTACGGGAATATTTTGAATTGGTAACACTTTTCAGTATGGACGTTGTTTCATGGTCGGATCTTATTTTGTTAACTAATTTGTTTATGATCAAATCGTTGGCGTTACCATTCATAGTATTTTCCGGTATTTGTTGTGGTACATTCTCTTGTGTTACTTCTTCTTGTTGTTGTTGTTGTTGTTCGGTGTTGACTGTTGTACCATTGACCTTGGAGACCAATGAATTAAGTTCATCATCGATATAAGCGTATGATGTTGTGTGTTCTTGTTGTTGCTTCAATTCGGGGAGTTGTTCGTCGACGATGTACGAATCGGAAAAGTCCTTGTTCAGATCGATTAAATATCCGTTAATGTTGCAAACATCCTTCGTACGACGATTCTTAGGTGGTGGCAAATCCCATGACTCCGATTCGGAAGTGAAATCATAAAGAAGTCCACCACGTAAATCATGTTCACCTTCGTACATATTCTTCATGAGAAGTGATCGTTTCAATATGTTGCCCAATTTACCGTTCGAAATATCACTAGTAGTATTTGTTTGCGTCAATTGACCAATAGTTACCGTTTCCGATTTAATTGGATCACCATTTTGCGTTATATTTTCATTAACCTTTACATTCGTATTAACATTATCCAGATTGTTGTTCAGATTCATGTTTGCAGAATTATTCGGTGAAACAGTTTCCAATCCGATCTTATCTTTCGGACTGACGATATTCGTTGGAGTACTAATTGAAACGGTCTCCTCTTTGGGTACATTCGGTGACGTATTATGTTCCGTTGATTCAAGATTAAAGTTAGATAGTGGCGACGACTCAATGCCGGGAGTATTCAATCTCGACGATGTGTTTTCCGGACTTTTATATGACATTGTAACAGGTGTAGCATTCGATTGTTGATTCATATTAGAAATGCCGTTTACCGTACTGCTGACGGGTGATGTTGTCGATTGTTGCGTCGATTGTATCAATGAACATGTCGTAATGGCAAACTCTACATTTTGAGCTAAGTTTATCGATGATCGATGATGAAATGGTGTCGAACTTTTCAAATACTTTCCCTTCTCCTTCTCACTACTTCGATCCTTTCCTTTACCGGTGAATGGATTATAAGATGAGATGCAATTTAAGTTGTTTGATTTTAAATGCTTCTTCATATTGATGTGCTGACATTTGGGACAGTTACATGATTTCCTTTGTAATAGTTCATTCAAATGAGTATCATTCGAACAATCGTCCCTTGTGCCGTTGTTCGTGCCCGCCAAAAGTGAATCACAAAAGTTATTTGATTGATTTGTATTGCTCTTCAAACAATAGGTATCGGTCGGAATATCAACATAATAAGGCGTCGATATCAATTTAAAACTATCGAATACTTGGTCTGATCGTTTATTGATTTGAGATATTGTTTCAGTGGCATTACCATTCAACTTCATATTCGACTTGTTAATTCGTAATTTTCGATCTCGTTCGGTGATGAAGACAAACCATAGTGGAAATTTGGCTCGAAAATCACCAATGATAACCTCGACCATTCGATCAAGAAAATCTGCTTCTGTACCTTTCTTATTTTCATCAGAATTGAAAGTTGACATGTTTAAGTTTCCATTCTCCTTTGAATAACGTGATATTAGACTTGATGGAAAGAGTTTCTTCCATTCCGAAAGTAACTTTTGTATTGCTTTATCATTATCTTTGTAAACAACACCGGTTAGGTATGCTTCTACACCAAACGGACCGAGAACAACTTTAAAAAAATAATGAATGTAAACAATTAGTGAATTACAATCACAATGATCTAGTTACCTCTTAATCCTCCTTGCATTTGTTGGGCAGCATGCAAATCTTCTTTTGATATCGTATAAAGAACAGATAAGCGCCGAAGATCGACATTTGTACACACGTTGCTATCACCATGAAGAAAGAACTTGAAAGAAAATCCAACCTGAGCTTCATCGTTTAATTTATCACTGAATAAAAACAAAACAAATAGAATCAATTGACCAATGATTGAGAGATGTTGACAAACCTTTTAACTTTTAAATCGGCAGTCCCGGATTGTTTCACTGGTAAGAACCATGGACCTATCCGAATGTATCCGCTGGCAAGTAAAGACCTGTGTCGAATCATGTGATGATAATCTATTATTAGTAAGTGGCAATAAAATGACAACAACTCGGAGACGTCACCTTTCAATCAAATTATGCAAAGCTTTGAAAAGAAGGGTTCGACATTCGTATGATAGGCCACTTTCCCAAGAACCATGTTCGCCAACTTCATTGTTGTTATAAAATGTGTCATAAGGGCATGAGAAAAGGAAAGAATGATGATGACGATTATAAATTTGACAAATTTGTAATTTGAATTGTACTACCTATTAGTTTGGATGAAATAAGGTCGCCAAAGTTTGGCTCTTCTCCATACCAAAATATCCACAGTTCTTTTGTACATATTTCCTGATTGATTCGATTCGAGTGTTCTTGAGTATTGTTCCGAGTTCTCCGCCACACACACAATAGATCAGCGTTAAGACAGTTGATATATGAATGTAGCAAAGGATCTTCGATGTCATTCAAATGTTTATCAGTGGAATATTGACGCCACTTGATTCCGCACAAATCAGCCTAAAGAAGAATAAATTTCGGTTAAAATAATCGTTTAAATTTAACATCCAATTATATACCAATGCAAAGAAGTTGGTGTGACAATCTTCTAAGCTTGAACCATTTGTTAGGAAGTATGAAGATTGAGTCATGTTGAATTGAATGAACTTATCGTAGCCATGACTAATAATAGTTCATAATTGAATCGACCATTGATGTGGATGTTGTTGATTGGACTGAAGAAACCTAATCACACAATCAAAATAAATGATCAAAAGAAACAACAAAAAAGGATGATTAGTTGATTGGTTATGGCATTCAAACACACACACACGGCGGTATAGATCAACGGCAAAACAAGAGAAAAACAGTGGGAAAGAAAAAAAACGGTGGAAGCCGCTCATAAAGGCAACCAACACATACATGGGACAGTTCAATTGTTGTCGTCCGAACGTGATTGTGTCAATCGGAGAGAGCTTCAAAAGCCTGGCAACAGGACCGAATGTTACAAGGCCACTCGGTAGTTGTCGATAAATCGTTCACAAGTGTAATGATTATGTGATGAATGGGGCGCCACCGATATTGATGATGTTGGTGGTGTCCACAAGCCGGGAGAATAGGGGCCGCACGGGAGCGATGCACTTGCAGCTAGGTTCGAGTGAGAACTTGAGAGAGCAAAAAAGGAGAGAGAGAGAGAGAGAGAGAGAGGTAGACCGACGCCGAATTGAGCATCTGTCTGTGAAGGGAAGACTCGCACCAAAACTCTATGCCACAACACATACAAAATGAGCTCAAAACAATCGTTTACCACTACCTGAATGAATGGAGAGTGGTCAATATCGTTACGATGTTGAGGGAAAGAGAGCGAACGCGGCGACGGCGGCAACGACGATCGACGACGACAACGACGATGATGTTGATGATTGTAATGGTAAAGCAGAGCAGTAGCAGTAGCGCGGCCATTGTACATTTTGGGGGTTGTGCCAACCATTAACCGCCGACCGTGCCGCCACCAAACTGCAACATACTTGCCGCGTCGACGACGTCATTCATATTGTGTTATGTGTGCATGTTTCCAATGTAAAGTTGAATGAAAAGGTGTCCGCGCTTTCAATGCGCCAGCGCGCTATTTACCCATCATTTATTCACAAATTCAATTCAATCGGTTTGAATACTATTGCCATCAAATGTAGCCTCAAACATCATCATATCATATCGAAATAATTCAATCATTCTCATAAATCTTATATTCTTATAGTATGATGATATGATTTGCATATTTAAATGTGATAAGGAACCATTCTTTTTGTTTGTGGTAGTGGTAATGATTCAGATATACTGATTATTATACGTTATAGATCATAAAAATATTTATCGATAAAAGTTCGAAATATATCCATTTATTGTTAATTGATGTATTTGAACTTTAAAATGATAAGAATAATTGATGCGAAGGATGAACATCGGTCAAAGTTGATCTATGCCTGTTGAACTTGTATTGTTTTATAAATATTCAAAAAAAAGATACGCTTTATATGAAGAGGCAATTTAAAGCCCCATTCGGCGGCAACCAATAGGATTGCAGGAAAGCTCAATCGAATCAGTCTACTGGTCGCATATATGTCTTCAACGTTTTGCATTGAAACATTTTGATCGTCCGTTGCTTTCAATATCATCTTTTGTTATCAATTCGTCTCGTCATTATTGACTCATTGTTTTCACCAATCCTTCTCACAGCAAACCACGTTTCCAATTGTGTGTATACATTTTACAATTGACATCACTGGTCCACAATGGTGGAAAACGAAAATGGTGGAATCTTCCCGTCACTCAGCCGAACCGAATTTGAATTTGAGGTAAACAAAGAGTTGGCAAGCCTTCAAAACAAGATGGAAGATTGCAACAAGTTTAATGAGTCGGTAAAAGAAAATTTGAAAAACATTAAAGTTGATTTCGATTCGGCAATATCACGTGAAAATGTTCTCAAACGTCGACTTGAGCAGGAGGTGAACAAGCACAACAAGCGTGAAAAAGAATCAGCAAGTTTGATCTCTGAGTTGAAGGATGCTTACGATCGAAACATGGTAAAGCTTCGAGAGCATCACCAAAAGAAAATTTTTGAAATTCTTGACAAGCATAAGCTAGAGATGCAGAAATGGAAGTCTAGGTATGAGAAGCTCAAGTTTGAGAAGAAAGTTGATCAAGGAGATCATGATGATTCGTTTGCTGATGAAAAGTTACATGCTGAAAACAAAACACTTAAATTACAAAATGAAACGCTTGAACAAGAATTGAAACAAACAAAAAAGGAAATGAAAACTATTCAAGATAATTATAAAAGTCTTCAAAAGGATTACGAAAAACAATCTGCTCAATTGATTACTAAGAATAAGGATTTATCGGAAAGTAAACAGAAGATTGAGGAATTTGAGCAAAAGATTAAAGAAAACGAATCAATTATCAAGGAAAAGACCGATAAACTTAAAACTAAACAAGAGAGTTATTCCGAATTGAAATCCCGATTTGATAAGGTGTCCAATGATTATGAAACATTGAAAGGTCGCGAAAATAAATTTGATGATGATTCAAATGCAAAAAGACAAAATAATGATTCTACTTCGAGTGATATGACCACAGCTGATCAGAAAAATTGGGATTTAACACGTTATAAGGAAGAACTGGCTATACTTCGAGTCGAATTGCGTTCTGTCAACGATAAGTTTATTAAAAAAGGAAAAGTCGTTGAGTATTTACGAGACAAAAACAGTGAAATTAATTCGGAAATGTCTAAACTTCAAGAATTGTTTGATGAAAATAAAAGAGCTTGTGAAGAACATATGAAACAGATTGAGAATTTTCAAAGTGACATTGATCGGAACAACAACGAAATTGTGGCTCGAAATGATCAAATCTTGGTAAGTAAAATTTTAATCTTTTAATTACTTTTTTATTTACAATTTTTCATTTATTCCAGGAACTTAAATCCCAGATTGAAGATTGCTTCCAAAATATGGATTTGAAAATAAAGGTCAATACTTTTGATTGTTTTGAATTCATCCTAAATTCCAAAATACTTTCCGAGAATTAATTTTTAGCTTAGCAATATTTTTTTCTAACTCTAGCCTTAGTTTATAAAATATTTATATTATTATATATAGTGTAGGAATGCAATATTATTCTTTTTTTTTATTTTTACTAATTAATAAATTTTCTTGCACATTTATGATCTTTATTCTCATTGATTTAATTTATATTCCTTAGGAAATTAACGATATCAAACGTAGCGAAAAGAAATGGAAAGATAAATGTAGTGAATTGGAAAAGAAGCATCAACTTTTGTTGAAGGAAATCGAAACTATCAAACGGAAGAATGCGGCTCTACAAGTTGAAATTGATCGTCGAAATCATGAAAATGATAACTTAAATTTGGAAAAGAAAAAATTGACACGTACAAATGAGACATTGAAAAAGCTTTGCACTGAGCTTGAAACTCAAGTTGATACTTATAGTAAAAAATGTTCAGAAGTTCTTAACGCAAAGAAATCATTGATCAAACAAAAATCTTCACATGATGATGAGTTGTCATTCCTTCATGAAGAACTTAGCCGATATAAAGAGATGCATGGACAGTTAAAACAGGAGAATGAAGAATATCTTTCCAAACTTAGTCAAACTGAATTAGAAATGAAAAATTCTTTCACGGAACAAAAAATTCAAGTTGATAAATTGATTCGTGAAAACCAATTAGAGCAGGAAAAGTGCAAACAATTGGAAGATACGGTCGATTGGCTTCATGAGAGCATTGAAGATTTAGAGCAACAATTGGTTTCATTGAACGATGAACGTTTTTCAATTACAGCTGAATTATCTCAAATTAAAGAAGAAGCTTCTAAACATATAACCAAAGTCTCTGAACTTGAACAGGAGAAACGACAGTTATTGGAAGAGTTACAGGTTAAAAGTGAATACGAAGAGGAACTTATTGAACGAATCAACTTTCTTCGCGATCATCTTAAATCGAAAGAAGACGAAATGAACCGTAACCAATTTGCTCTTGGACAAACATTTTCTCAACAAATGAAACTGATTAAACTGTTACAAGAGAAAGCTGAATGTCCTAAAAAGAAGGTATTGATTAGTACATTTGTAATCAATATGCTAATCTTATTTCATTCTTTCGTTCTAGCCGTCTTTCTTTCATTTATCTTCACCGAAAATTTTGAGTCAAAATTATCATCAAAAGTTTCAAGAGGCTCAACGATCTTATAATTTAGAGAAGACGAAAAACTACAAGTTAAATGAACAGTTAAAAGAAACAAATTTGGAATTGGAACGCAACCTTGTTGAAGGTAAAATTGTTGTTTGTTTACAGTTAACATAATTAATTTTCTCCATTTTACCTTTAGTTAAGAACCTTAAAATGCAAATGTATGAACTTCAAAAACAGTTTGCGCAAAATAAGCACGAATCACAACAAAAGGTTCAATCAAGTCATTCTGGTTCGTACAAGTATACACATAGTTTTGTACCGATCAAAATAACATTCCCAAGTGAGTGTGTATCGTGTTTGAGGAAGATATTCTTTGGACAAAAGGCTCGAAAATGTCAAGATTGTAAATCGATTATTCATGCTACTTGCAATCTGGCCAACAATTGTGGTATTCCAATTGAGGAAGTTCGTCGTAGACTTCATGAAGATTCATCTATGTGTTCATCTAGTGAAGATTTTAACAAATCGGACTCAATAGAACCGTCGGCACCAGAAATCGCCCTCGATACATTTTCCAATGTTGAGACGAAAACATTGGAACAAGAATTAGATAAAATACTTTCTTCACCAAAGAATAAATCAAACCAAGAACACTTTTCATTTTCGGACTCAATGATGGAAATTCTCAAGCAATAACCTCAATTTATTAACTTTAATATGCTTTCTTCAAATACATGATTATTTGCGCCACCTGTTTGAATGAAGATATTTCCCATTATTATCGATATATGTTTCTTATTATAATCGTAACCGCACAATACTTACAACTTTAATATCTTGTCTTTTCCGCCACTGGCAACTCTCTCTCCATCTGAACTCCAATCAAGCGAAAAGACCTGAAATTAGATTTATTTTTTAAAATAAAAAAAAAACGTAAGTGTCCTACATAATTTTTGACAATATAAAAACTGAATTTTGTCAACTGACCTCATCAGCATGTCCAGGAAGGTCGCACATTAGTTTGCCCTTTCGTACGTCCCACACTTTTAATGTTGAATCGGCGCTACCACTTGCAATGATGCGATTATCAGCTGACCATGCAATTTGATATACAGCTTTCACGTGACCTCTCAACGAAGTCAAATATCTGAAACAGTCACAGAATTATTATATAATTTATTTACACTTAATCTACTTATTATAAAATAACTGGTCATTTTTTCCTTAATATACTTATACGATCAAATTAAAACTAAATCTTAACCAAAGTACGTAAATTTTGTATAACTATAGATGAACATACTTTCCCGTTTTTCCGTCCCATAGTTTTATTGACTTGTCGAATGATGCACTAGCAATCAGACGACCATCAGGAGAGAATTTAACATCATTGATTAATTGTTGATGGCCGGTCATTCGACAAACTGGTTTCTTTTCTGATTCAGGATTCCATAATATCAATGTAAAATCATCGGAACCGGAAACTAGCCGTTCACCTTGTAATCGAATGGCTTGATATCGTTGTTCCACTTTATCACGTAAATCTTCTGAACTATTTGATGAAAGTATCGATTTACTTGCTGGATCATAGATTCCGATTCTTAATGTGTATTCAGTTGAAAGAGCCAATGTATTGACCCAATGAGCATGGCCTTCTAATGTACGACAAAGTACTCCCTTTTAAATAATAAACAAGGTTTATTTGAATGATTAATAACATTGAAGTAATTCATTACATTATCACTTCGCCAAACTTTGATCGTCCGATCATGAGATGCGGTGTAGATGAGACCCATTCCACCCCATTTCACACAGGAAACTCGTTGAGTATGACCATTAAGTGTAAATAGTAATCTTTGTGTATTGGTATCCCAGATTCGAATTGAACAATCTTTGGATGCACTGGCCAATCGTCGACATTCAACATTACTAAAAGAAAGTAGATGTTTAACATTAGTTCATAATAAATCTAATTAATCATTCAATTTACCTGTGAAATGGTTCCCATGCTAAACTATCGACAAATTGTTTATGTCCCTTCAAGGTACCAATCAATTCGCCGTTACTTCTTCTCCAAATGTGTATCATACCGGCTTTATCAGCTGATGCGAGTTTCGATCCATCCGGAGACCACGAAATCGCAAGTACCCATTGTTTATGTGCGCTACATGTTTTGAATGGTGTTTCGGTGTTTATGTCCCAAAATCGTACAGTTGTATCGCCCGAACCGGAAGCCAACAATGATGAATCGGGACTAAAAGCAACTGAAACGATCGCTGAAGTATGACCAGCAATAGATCCACTACAACGTGTCACTGATTCCACATGGAAAATGGCTTGAGGTGCACAGATAATATCCAAACAGTTTTCAAGTTGTATGGAATCATTTGTAAATGAATCTACAGTTTGTCCTAATGAAGTTTTAATTTCAATATCGTTGAGAAAAAACAGATATGGTAATTCATTTTCATTTTCTTGAATGCTATTGCATATAAGCTGTAATTTATCTGGTGTGATATCTATTGGAACATCGAATGGAGCACCATAACATTCGCCGGTTTCCGATTTAAATTGAACCAACACTGACGAACACATAGAATTCATTTTGACAATAAATAAAATTACAAATTTGAACAAAGAATTGATTATAAATATTGAAATTAATCATCTGAAACTGAATCTTGAAACAGTATTGACACATTGATTCTTCCTCACGTGACAATTTCTGCTATTTGCACTCTGGTGGCTACCATGTTGCCGTACAATTGGTTCATATAGCCGATTTGTTTTTTTCTGGTGTTTCAAGTATCATCTTCAAGATTTAAATCAAGATCAAGATGAACTTCTTAAGACTTTCCAGTAAATGTAAAATTGTAAATAAATGTTTAATCCATGAAGTTGTATCTAATTTTACGACAAATTCGCTTGCACTCCGAACTGGACGTAATTTAAATTTGAATACATCACTTTTACGCGTTTCAAAATCAACCATATTCCACCAACAAAATGTTCAACTTTCAACTTCAAACAGACGAATATTTTTTTCATGGAAATCATTTTTTATTTCCGGCACCTTATTGGCATTATTTGGTGGAACATTGTTATACTTAAAAGAAGAAAAGATGAAAAAGATGGAGAAGCAACGAAAAAAAGCTCTTGGCCAAGCAGCAATCGGCGGAAAATTTGATCTCATTGATCACAATGGTAAACGATTTACATCATACGATCTTGAAGGAAAATGGGTGTTATTGTACTTTGGATTCACCCATTGTCCCGATGTATGTCCAGATGAATTGGAGAAACTAATCAATGCTGTTGAAATAATCGAAGGCAACAAGAATGCTGATCAAATTCAACCGGTCTTTATCACCGTCGATCCAGACCGAGATGATGTGGCTGCTGTTCGTGAATATATTCAAGAATTTTCACCCAAATTTATCGGTTTAACTGGAACAAAAGAACAAATTAATCAAGCTACACGTTCATATCGAGTCTATTATTCGGCTGGCCCACGTGATCATGAAAATGATTACATTGTTGACCATACAATCATTACATATTTGATCGATCCTGAAGGAAATATGGTGGATTATTATGGTCAAACGAAGACGGCTGAGGATGTTGCAAATGGAGTAGTTAAATCGATGCAAAAATATAGAAAAATGAATAGTCGTCTTGGATTCTTATAAATCAAATAATGTAAGAAATAAATTTATTTAGTATATATTATGAATTTATTAGACAACTAAACGATATGAAATGTATCGACCAGCTGTTTCAGAGGGACGAATGATCTTTACTACGTGACCACGTTTCAAGCCAAAATATCGTGCTACTGGATCGCTAGCTTGAATTCTCATCAATTGACTTTCTTTCAATTTATAACGAGACAACAATTCTGCCTTTTCGTCAGCTGTTAAAAGAATGTGTTGAGGTACTAATTCATGTTCGGTTATGTTGATCAATAATTCAGATTCAAGAAACTGTTCCAGAATATATTTGGGAGCCATATCAACCAAAGCTTGTTTAGCTGATGGTGTCATGCCTTGTTGTACAACAATAATAGCACGAGTAATATTTTCTTCTTGCATACGTTGGCAATAATTTTTAACTGTTTTGATACCAATCTTAGGTTCATCAGGAAAAAAGACAAACATTTGATCTGAAAAAATAAAATTCAACCCAATTAACATTGGTAAACTAAAGTCGATCAATACTAACCCGTAGGATCATCAATGTGTGCTACCAATACGATCAAATCACTTCTTGATGGATGGTTTTCCGATGGTTTATCGCCATATTGTTCTTTGAATTGATCCAAAGTTTGTTCCAATTCGTCTTGCGTGACAAGATATCCACGATCGTGACATAATTGCATTACAGTTTTACGTACACGCCACAACTTATAAGTAACAGCTTCGTCAGATTCCATTATTGATGTTTAAATTTAGATTTTTAAAATAGATTAAAAGTTTGGAGAAGAATTGGATGACATATGAGGGATTAGTTTACATGCTCAAAGCCCCATCAATAGGAAACATACACACATGTTAGCGATGAACAACTAACGATACTATCGATATGAATTCAAATTTTTCCGTTGTATTGTTTTCAATGGCGCCACGACAACATTCACTCTAGTTCGAACATCGAGAAACCTCTGACTCCCTATTCATCGTGACAAAACTTCTTTGGCTCGATCACTAGTTCCTATTTTCATCTGCTAAACGCCCCAAAACTCAACATTGGTGTTCCAAGAACAACAAATTAAAAGTTAATGTAAGACAATACAATATTATTAATACATTCATGTCGATGTCCTTGTCCTTCCCATTTCCCATCATCCATGCTTCATCATTATCATAATCAAATGGGTGGGTTATTCTTTTGTTGTGGATGGATCAAAAAGGATGTTGTTCAACCAATTGCAACTTGTGACATACAATATGGCACAAACAAAAACAAAATAAACTTCAACGGTAAATGTATCATTGGTTTTGTTCCAACATTGATTTTAGGTATTAAGCTTTAAACTCCGCCTCGGCAGGTGTGATTGGTGAATGGAAACCACGGCGATGACGACTGGCCGACAAGAAGAAGTCTTGCTCGACGGCTATGACCGATGGAAGCCAATAGCTAGCCCGCCAGTCTCTTTCCATCTCTTTCTCACAATGTCTCTACTACCTGACCTGTTTCATACTTATGTGTGTGTTTGTGTATGTTGTCTCTTGAACGATATTATCCCGTGCCCTTCGTAAAAGTGAGCATATGTTCACCATTCCATTCGATTCATTTCATTTATTCATTCACCATATACACAAGTAGCGTAACATGGATTGACTAGAAACATTGGTCTCCACACCGTCATCGTCTTCGTCGTCGTCGTCGGCGGCCGTTTGTTCATTTCATATATGTTCACACAATCACTTTCGCCAGTGTATTCGTATATTGCAATCCTGGCGTACATGTTTTTTTATGTGGTTGCACCACCAACACCAATCTTTTTTTCACTTTTTGTGTATGTGTGTGTGTGTATATTGCTGGTTGCCACAGTGATTGGTCGGTGTCAGTCAATCGTTCATTTCAAACAATCCATGGTTTTTACTAACTTTTGTTATTATTGTATGATTTCAGAATTAACTAACCAACATTGCTCATTGCCATATTACATTATGATTTGGAAAATCGTCATCACACGCAAATAATCGATCATAACATATTTAGGTTTGGTCAATTTGTTCCATTCTAATCGAGATGAAGATGATTGTCCACACTCATTTTGTGTGATGGCACCTACAATTATTAACCATATATTCAATTGAATTCAATTCACGCATCATCTAATTTCATCTTTTTCTTTCTTTCTTTTTTTCTTAGATCTTTTTCTTACTCTTCAACTTGTTGTTGTTTATGTGATCCTTTATCCATCCATATTTATATGTTTATTTATTTGTTTGTCTGTTGAAGCATGGAAAAACATTTTGACAAGTTCACTTCAAAGTTCTTTTAGAGTCGGATCCACCATCTCTGTCATCAATGTCTATTTGCAGTGTGTTTGGTGTGCGGTTTTGTGACTTCTTAAACTTATCTGCTACCATCTTAAGTGTGTTTCCTCCCCCCATTTTTATGTTGTTTCGTTTTGTCTTCTTCATCATCATCTTCGAAACCTCGTTCTTTTCTTGCCGGCATACAATCTGCAACAAACGACAATCACCGTCTTTCTTTTGTATTCAAGTGTTTGTCTAACTTACGTTTGAAGTTTATATATATAAATAATATATTTGTATATAAGCCTTCTATTCATCAACAATTGTATGATTCAACACAAACATCTCTTTCCTTATCTTTTTCTTTATCCTCGTCATCATCATCATCATCATCCATTTTGATCCTGTTTACAAGTGACAACCAGAAAAGAACTGGACAATCAAACGAATTAAAACAAACCACAATCTCATTTTATGATGATTCGAAACCGATTGAAGACACACAAAATTAGTCTTCACACATATTCAAGTTGAACATTTAATCATAAATGTAAACACACACACACACACACACACATCTCATTGAATGAATGCATTTGAATGGATTGTCCAGTTGTGAATATCTAAACAACAATGGTGGTCACCTTGTACAATGATCGTGCTGTCGAACATAAAACATTCTATTGATTGGCAAGTGTCATTTGCCATGACTCAATAGTACAAAAGGTGACAAAACAATGAATGTAAGAAGGAAAATTGTGTCGTGTCGATTGCCACTGAACTGAATTGTCTATGGTTTCCACTTTTTTTGTTCATAATCCTCAATTGTGTTGCAATCCTTACTTCAATGATTGAAGAAGCCGATTCGAAGTTGTCAATGAATTCATTGGTTCCCCTCAAACATCACAGCATATCTTCCATTATTATTTGATGATTGTTTCATTATTATTTCAACCGCGTGTTGTGTCTACACGTCATCTTGTTTCTCTCATTTCAATTTATGATTAATATGATCGTTGAGACAACGATGAAATCGGCCACAATCACATTAACAACCACGACCATTCGATATATTCAATCACAAGTGTCCAGTACAATTCAATTCATCTCATCAAATCACATGATTAGTCATACAAAGAGACAATTGTTTTCTTCTATTCCTAATACAATTTCAATCATTAAACCACGAGTTTGATCTACATCTTTCAAACAGAAACGACATGGATTAATCTCAACTTCCTCAATCATCATCTTTATTATATAACAATAATTTATCAACTTTCTTTTTTTTGTTGTTGTTTAATCTTATCAAAATCGATGTATTGATTAATATTGATGAAGTTAACAATACTTGCAAATGTCACATCGTAGAGAAATGTTGCATCATCATATGCGATGAGATGACGACAAATCGTACGACTATGCACGACTATGATCAACGAAATTATGAATCAAAAACGAATGGAAAGATTAGTTTGGATGATTTCATCTATGAACTCGAACTACGCAATGAAGAGATGTCAAACGAAATTGAACGACGAACCGATTCAAATGGCCATCATGATCAATCGATTCATGGAAAAAATGGATCAAATTCTAGTCAACAATTACATCCACCGACAACGATATCAAATGGGTCATCATCCACTCCAACAATACAGAATGATCATCAAATTCTATTGGAACAGTTGGCCAAGAAGGAGAAAGATCTTATATTGGCAGCCGAATTGGGCAAAGCATTGCTTGATCGGAATGAGGAACTTACACGAACCAATGAACAAATCAACGAAGAGTATACGCACAATCTTGAGGTATTGTTCTATTCTTTTTCCTTTTTTTCTTTCTTTATCTTTTATTATTTATGTTATTGAGATTATGATTTGAGACAATTCACTGACTTTGTTATAAGTGGATGATCATCCATTGTATATATATGATATATCAGTCAGCCTTGGATAATGGAACATGAAATCCATGAAAGACAAAGACTAAATAGACGAAGTGTCGTAATTTGCGAGTGTCACCTAAAGAACAATCATCTAAATAGCTAGCTTATCTATCCCCCTTTTCTGTTGATTGTTCTTCAACAAATGGTCTCAAAAAACTTCTTCTTCGTCAGCTTCAGCTTCTTTATCATCAAATTGTTTCTAATTTTTTATATTTTCCTGTTGTTTTAAACACAAGCTTATCTTTTGTTCAATTATTGTGGTTGTCTCCGGTCCCTCTCTCCCTCTCTTAATTTAGTTAAAGGTAAATTTTAAAGACTCGCCGTTGTTGTATCTCCGTGAAAGACTTGATGACTGATTACCAACAACAACCTCTTTGGTCTCTCTCTCTCTCTTTCTCAGTTTACAGTTTGTGTGACAAAACCAAAAATATAAAAACGAAGGTGGATGATGATTCCAACTTAGCTCGTTAATAAATAGGTGGGGGAAAGAAGAAAGAAAGATCACATTTCCTGCCTCAAACACTATTATCATCATCATTATTATTGCATGGGTCGAATATATTTTTTCGTCCTCTTTTCTTCATATTTTTTTTTCATCTACCTCTCCAATTTGGTGTGTGTAGACTTGACTCGACTCGACTCGACACGATTCATTCATTCATTCATTCATTGTCTTCCGATTGTCTTCTCCCTACTATTTATAAACCATCATCATCAAGCATTGGCAAAGTTCTGGTTTTGGCGTGGTCAAAAGACTACCACAATCACATGCTGACTTTGTCGCCATCAATTATATATCCGTTATATTTATTTATATATATAAAAGTAAACTATTACCTTCAATTATAACTATTTGTTCTCAAATGTGGCTTTCGGTAGCATTTTCCTCTTGTCTATGTTTGTAGAGAGATCGATGCCATCAACTAAACAATGATTAGCCACATCATAAATTGTTCCTTTACAATACAATACAGAGAAATCGTCTCGCATCTTTTCATTGATGAACAATTTGAATTATCCACTTCATTTCACATCAAAATTTTGAGATTCGCACTCTTGTATTCATTTCAATATAGGGTAAATCCCCCTTCTGTTTTGGTACAATCGACCATTGTTACCATTTACCTATTTTACTGATTAATTGAGATCAAATGATCGTTTTTTTATTATATTGTAAAGAACAACAGAAAAAAAAGATTGATTGTTGTATCAAGTGTTTGAAATTGGAATGTACAATTCAAGTACAACTTTCAGTGTATTTAAGTAATACTTTGATTTGCTTTCTCTATTCAATCTATACTCTACATTTCAAATGAACTAGAAATGAAATTAAAGAGAAAAGAGAAGTAAGGAAAAAAACAATTGATTAATCGTGTTGTACGGATTGGTGGTGGTGGTGGTGTTGGTGGTGTTACCTGTACAATTGTATACAACTTGAAAGGCGATAATAGACGGAAAGAACGAAGAGTGTGATAGAGAGGAAAAGACCGATTCCCAAGTTTACGATTTACCCTTAGCAATAATGAACTCCATTTTAGTAGCAGTTATGCCTCAGTTCCGTTATGGGACGAGGTCAACAGGGTCATGAAGCCGACGCAGCCACCACCATATGGACCATCTGTCCCATTCTAAATCATTGGGTTTGTGTGCAAAATATAGAATACACACAACAACAAATGTGAATCATCAAATCTTTATGGTGCAATGAACAAGAACGCAAGATGTAAGCCAGGAAATGGTGATGATTATTATTATTATTATTATTAGTTGTTGTTGCCACACTTTGTTGCCTGTTCGCCGTGACTGTCAAGTTTGCCTCTTGTTATATGTTCGACCTTTGTTTTTTTTCTTCTTGCTTTATGCTTCAGTCTATCCGGAAATGAAATCGTTGCTTCGACAATTTACTTTCTGTTTTTCGCCTCCCTGTTGCTATTGCGTCGTTGATACATTTTGGGATTGGGATTGTCGTCGTCGTCGTCGACGTCGTTGAACACCTATTGGAACGTAGATTTTATGCATAATAATTGTACAAATCAAGCAATGAGATTCATTCGATTGTTCTCGATCGATGCTCATTTGGGAGTTGGCTTCATATTCTCTCTCTCTCTTTCTTCCTTCAGTTCATTCAATCGGTGGAATCCAGAAATACATTAGACCGTAAAAGGCTACCACGAATCCATTATATATAGTTAATAATAATAATAAGCTAATGATTGTGTGCTAGAATATAAAATGCCATAATGCCATATACCTGTTATATGCCCATTGAAAATGAATGGGTGAGTCATTGTGAATATTTCAAATCTCGCTCAATTGACTTTGATGATTTATTTTAATTTTTTCTTCTTTCTCTTTACAATACTTTGTATACTTTTCCTTCATATTGTATTGTGCTAATTAATGTTAACATTTCGAGTGGCGTGACACGAATCAATCGGGTTGAATTAGGCGACAAATTTGCCCTCAAACAAAACAAAAACCGGTACCACCCCAATATACCGAAAGTGTATTTGATCGAATGAATGAGATGTGGCTCATTTGCCTTTTACTCTCTTTCAACGTCTTCAACAATCAAAAACAAATGAGGTTAGTTCATCGTTGAACTAAAACCAATGATCATGTGGTGCCCCGTCATTTATCGATCATCGAGAATGGACACACAAACAATCGATGACGAGACACCAACAAACAACAACAGTAAGATGAGAAAACATTGAAATGATTGATCGAACTTTAATCAATTTAGATCGGCAAACAATTAGGAAGAGATTTAAACCATTTGAAATTAGATTTGAGAGAGAGAGAGAGAGAGAGTAAAGATTCGTGTTCCCTATGTGACCGCCAGTGTCCTGATCTCATGTCGTGCTATACAACTTGTATCTCTCTCTCTCTCTCTCCCTTTTGTTCCGTTTCCCTTCTTCCATTCGATTTGATTAAATAGATTCGACCGATTTCGATCTAATCTCATTTCTCAGCAATTTACCTTTGCACTAACACTTGAAGCCACACACCATTCATGTAATAGATGTAAAGACAGTTAACTATAGTTGCCCTTGCTAATGCCATTGATATAGCCCGTAAGTGTTTGCCATTTTGGCTCCCATATCCAATCGATTGTACATACCAATGTAACCAAGTATCTTCTTCTTCTTCATCTTCTTTTTTATAGATGATGCTTTCACCTATTAGTTTGTCATGGCCCCAATTCAAAAAAAAAAATCCAAATGTGACTCACGCTCTCGCTCTCGCACTCTCTCATCAAAAAAAAAAAAATGTTCTCAACATCATGAAAAAAGTGTTTAGGTGCGAAAGGCGAATAATCGAGGTTGATCACAATTAGTGGCTTATCTAATTATGACACGACTCCGACACACAAGGGGAACTCTTTCATAATTTTAGTTCGATGTTGATGATTGTTGTTATTAAAGGCACCAAAAGAAGAAGAAGAAGAAGAAGGTTGATTGAGGTCAATGGGTCCAAATTCGTGCATCCGGAATCGGCACGAATTTGAACATTTTTTAATCAATGTTTAGATCCATAAATATGAAGGCAGATGTTTTGATATTTATAAATTTCCTATTGAACAATCTTTTACAGTTTGTTCTCAATGTTCAACAACCATCAATTAGTGAGGTAAAGATCGTTTACCATCATGTCAGTTGATCGAATAGAGCCAATTGAATGAAAGAAAAAACTATCAAATATTATTGATAATGAATTGAAGATCTATTGACAAGAAAATGAAATTTCCGCAATCAATCTTTTACCCGGGAACATGGGAACAGGCTTCAATCAATATCGATCTTAATGGATGAATCCATCACATACGAAACATATTTGAAATAGTGTCAATTACTGATGACGACTTTATATGAAAGGAAATTTAACCATTTTCATTTCTCAATTGACACGAAACCGTCCTTAATGTCAAATTGTTGTTATTGTTATTGTCATATTTTTGAAATAGTGTCAATTACTGATGACGACTTTATATGAAAGGAAATTTAACCATTTTCATTTCTCAATTGACACGAAACCGTCCTTAATGTCAAATTGTTGTTATTGTTATTGTCCAACCTGATGATCTAATGTCGATGAAGACGATTTGAACTGCCAATTTGTCCGTTTCCGTCTTTCTCTCACACTTTTCGAACAATTATCTTACCATTCTCAAAAATGGTATAACACACACACACACAAAATCAACAGAAGTAAACATTTATTACTTTTTGTTGTTGTTTGAAAGATTTTCAAATTGCACCGAAAAGTGACGATAAGACACGGCAATAATTCAATGGGAAAAAGAAAGGAACAAAATCATTCTTCACCAAATGCAATCATACGAACACTTTTTCCAATTGTTCAGATTTTTTTTCTTGCCGTTGTACGATTAAGTCTTTCGTTCTTTGTGTAATAGACAAGCTTTGATCACAATGATCGATATCACCACCACCACCAACAACAACAACGAAAAAAAAGAGAGAAAGATCCTTGGAATATTGTCTAACGAAAACGTTGAAACCAAACCGATTATGAACTGAAACTGTAAATTTTCCAAAACGGTGATCAACACCAATTACCAATCGACATCGTATCTGGTACAAATGGTTGTCAATGTCGGAACAGAACAACAGCAGCAACAACAACAACGAACAAATTAATTCAATTGCTACTTTCACCTATTATGGACACTGAAAATGATGATCAGCATTTTATTGTATAAATGTGTGTGTGTCGTAATTTAGATTTTGTGGTCACACATTATTGCGTATAATCGTACAGGAGGCCGTATGATTGAATGTCGTGGACATATTGGAAATATATTTTTTGTTAAAGCATGATACGACAATCAACATTTGTTCGATCATCATCAACTTTTCTTATTTTAAATGGTACAATTAGAGAATGTAGTGAAGATGAGACAAACCCGTACAAAGGCTATACAACTCACGTGCAATGAGAATGAATGAATGGATGAACACGTGTAAACGTTCAAGTAAAAGCAAAGTCCTTCAACAATTGGCCACTTATATGTAGCACTACAACCACTTTGTATACCTAAAATTATTTATGATTGCACCACTGCCACCAAACGCACAAAAAAAAGTTAATAAGATTATGAATAAGTTCAAATCAATGTTTATGATCAAATTTCGGTTACAAATTTGGTGCTATTGTAACAACAACAACAACAACCACAGAAAAGGTTTCTTTTATGTCCACGATTATTGTTGATGCTTAGCTATTGCTGCCACACAGATTTGAGGTCAATCGGTCTAACTCTATATCGACCATGGCAATCAATGGGACAATGGCTACTACTAACGTTAAAGTAAACTGTTCGTCATCGTCTTCAATGATGAATAGACTGGTGGAGTATATTTTCGGCATCCAATTAGCCAATGTGACATTAGTGTATTTAGGAAAATTGTCGCGTGATAATAATTGTTCCTTCTCTCTCTTTTTTCACTCACAATTCCCCATCCTCACCACCTCCCATCCATTAGCTATTGGAACAAGAGAAGTATGCACTACGGAAAAAGCTCAATTCCATCGAAGTTGAATATGAGAACAAGGTGATTGAGTTACAAGCCGATTTGACTGTACTACGGGAAAAGTTAAGCTCCCATTTGGAGATCAGCAAACAGAACGAAGCCGAAAATAGTCGCATCATCGACGAACTCACCGAACAAAATCAACGACTCACCAGTGAACTAACAAAGGTAATTTTTCTTTTTTCTTCTTTTCGTTAATGCTTTAGTTGACTAATTTAGGATCAATGCTTTAATTGTTGTTGTCTTTAATGTGTTAATGTCGTCTTCTTTCGTTCTTTTTTATTATTATTATTATTTCATTTAGTCGTCGACTCGTGAATCGTTGTTGGAAAAGGAGATACAATCGTTAAAAGAACAATTTCAAGCTAGACGTACGAACTTTACTGATCATATCGGCCAATTGGAAGGTCTTCGCGATGAGGTAATCTTGTTGTTGTAGTTTTGTTGCCGTTCACTCAATCAATGATTGATTGACTAATTAAGACTACAAAACGTTGTTGTTGTTGTTGTTGTTGTTGTCGTCATTGTTGTTTAACCAATGTTTCTTTTGTATATTTCAAAAAATCAGATCAATCTACTAAGTCGCCGTAAATTGGAATTAGAGGGAAAGATATCGTTCTTGAACGATGAAAAGGACTCAATCACGATCTCGTTGGATGAATCACAGTATCGGATCCTATCATTAGAGAAACAAATACACGAGAAGGATCTATTTATACAAAGTCAACAGAAAGATCTCGATGAGCAGCGTCGTATGAATACGCAATATCAAAATCGGCTCGAATCATTTAATAAGATAAAACATTTTGAAACATATAAAGTAAATGGCTCATCACTGTACAATGAGATTGAGATGTCCTCACATTCGTCCGGTGATGAACATCTTCATGCATCGCCAAATTATCTCTCAGAGGAGGAAAATGACAATATGGGTTGTCAGTGTGCCAAGGTTAGTATTTGAACCAACGAATCATTTGATGCACTTTGATTGACATTGGTTTCTTTTTTCCTCCAATAGCAAAAACAAGAAATGTTCGATCTTCACCACAAATTGAAATGCATTTATGATGATCTATACCGTAGACGACCAACGGATCATTCGAATACGATACAGATGAATGTATCATCCAGTTCAAGTCATGATAGTGGTATTCAAGCCAATCTAAGTTGTGTAGAAGAGTTGAACGACATCATTTGTGATATTCAAGAGCTTATTAAGAACATTGACTTGCTGGTTAGTAATTATTGGCCAATTATTGTCTTTAATAATCAAAAAAAAACAATAGTGGCCGAATTGTTTAAATGCAAACCAATTTATATTTAAATCTACTTTCTCTTTTTTTTTTGGTTATAGCAATGTGTCACATGTCAAGAGTTTAATCAAGAACGTATCGAATTGGATCGTATCCGAAAGGAAAACCATTCGAATAAGGATCGTGCACAAAAGTTGAACAATGAATTGATCAATCTAACATCGAAATTAACCATTATGGAAAGTGAATCAATTGCATTGAATGAGGAGAACAAGATACTCAAGGATGATATCGATTCGATGACCGATCTATCGAAAGATGAAATTGTTCGACGTGCATGGAAGATGCGTGATGATACAATTGCACGAAAGAAAACGGTTGAAATTGAATTAGCCAAAGTTCGAATTGAGTTGATGCATGTCAATAGTCAATTGTTGGAAACGATCCAACAAAAAGTAGAATTGTCCCAACAATTAGAGCAATGGCAGGTAATGTACCATATTTATTTTTATAATATAAAAGTACAACCAACGTTTTTTTTCTCGTGTGATAAAACTAATCTTTATTCGTTTTTTTTTCGGTTTCGGTTCAGGTCGACATGGAACAGTTAATCGAAGAGCAACTCAAAAATAAACTTAGCTTACAGGAGAAGACGAGTCGACCGAATGTGGTTGCTGAGGTGACTCCAACCAAGAAGGAGAACTTATTTGATCGGATACGATTTCCCAAATTTCCCAATCCACTCCGATAATGTGATTCAATTGTTTAATTTGTACATATTTTTTTAATTATTAAATTGAAATCGAAAATCGATAACGTCAACCATGAGATGATTGTTTTATCATTAATACCGGTAATCTACTTGAACTATGTTCTAATAATTTATTTTCAATCCAACATGATCTATAGGTGGGAATCGATATGCGTCACCAAAATTGCATTATTCTAATGTAGAAGTTAGCCAAGGTCATTTGTGGTGCTCATTAGGTGTCTTGCTTTACTAGTTGAACATCGGGGAGGGAGTCGATAAGCGCCCACCACCAGAACTTTGTGATAGCGGTTCGATCGTTTTTACTAGTTGAACATGGGGAAAGGAGTCGATAGGCGCCATCAGAATTGCATCATTTTATTGTAGAAGTTATCCAGCGTCACTGGTGGCGATCATTATTGATTCGTCTCATAAGGCGCCATACTTTACTAGTTGAACATAGGGGGAGGGAGTCGGTAGGCGCCAACCACCAATACTTTGTCGATCGTTTATGCTATGACTTTGGTTCATCACGTTGGACGCCTTTCAGTCTTTGTTAGTGAGTTGTTAGTCATTCGTTTTGGTTCTATCTCCTTTTCCTTATCATTCGCTCCTATCACTTTGACTAATGGCGTTTTTAACAAACTAAAGATTAAATGACTAATCAAGTTTTTTAAACTTTCAATAGTTATGGTGGTGGCGTTCCTGTTTCCAGCAATTTGTCGTGATGCTGATGGAGGCCGATCGTTTAAAAAGCAGACCTTTTTTTGGAGGACAATCACAATTTCGTTTAACTAATCGATTGTTGATTTGGATTTTATCAAACCTTGTCTTAGACGGGAATCAAATTTAATTTTCTTTGGCCGATAATTGTTATTCTGGCTTCTGGTTAACGTCTGGCAACTTTCCGTGGTCGTTAAATTGTTGCTTTGGAATCCAATTGAAACCTTTGGTGACCAATTTGGTTGAAGACATTTTTCATCAAAGTTAATTATTCTGAAAAACAATAACATTGATAACTCATTAACATTTATTCGTCTATCAATCTTATTGAATTTTTGATGGCTACAGCGATTGCTATTCCTGTTTCCTGTAATTACTTCTTGTGTTGGCGATGATCATTCCGTTTCCAGAAACGTCGTTGTTTGTCTTGGAGCTCGTGATGGTTGTTGATTGACTTTATTTTAAATATTTTGTTTTGTGTTCCTTTATTTCACAAACTTTTTTGATCATTTAAGCTTCATCATCATCATCGGCGATCATTTCTAATGTTACGAACTTCAATGTTTTTCTTGTGATCATCATTATAAATGACATCAACATAATCTTATATAACTTGTGCTAAACATCTATTCCATTGATCATTTACAACCATCTTCAAAGTTGTCAACTTTAATTTTTTAAATGTGATTATCATCATCGTCTTAATAAATTACAACACCGTAATTTATTTCAACTTGTGCTAAACATCAATGCCAATTACCAATTTACAATGGTCTAGGGCAAACTACAAATCTCGAATGTCGAAGTCTAATCTTGTGATGAAAAAGATTAACAAAATTATCCTTTGGTATGTTATTACATTTCTTTGCATCATGTTTACATTTTGAACATTTCAATTTAGTTAATATACAAGCTCGACAATTCTTCTATTCTTATCAATTAGTCTGTTTAAGCTTTTTGGGTGTATAAAATAGCCTCTTTTGCTACTTACCGATTTTGATAATTTTTGTATCGATTCCTGTAAATTTTGTGATTCTAAGACGATTAAAGCTATTTTCGAGTTTGTACAATGTACGGTTTTTGAGATATTCGAGGTCAAAGATCATTCATGGGGTAACTCTACCTTGCAGAATTTCAATAAAACTAAAATTTGCAAAAAAGTGACCTTCTTAGGCCGATTCCACTTTTTGAATAAGGAATTCAATGTATTCTCAAACTATACTCAAACTATACACACGAATTCACTAAAATTTTGGTTTTCAAAACTGAAAAATCGGAATTTCTCGAGAATGATACATATTTGAATTCTGAAACTTGGCACACTCATAGATTTTGAGATGCTTGATCGAATGAACTCATTATCAATTTTCTAAATCTTATCAATCTTGAGTTATCGTTTAATATTTTTTTGTTATACAAGCTTTGTTTAAACTTTAATATCTCAAAAACTATTTATAGTTAAATGTTAAAACTTATGATGTTAATAGAAAAGTAAATGATCTATGAATTGACATTTTCTTTATATTTGTAAAACTTATCAATCGTTAGTTATTAATGCTTAAAGTTGACCTAATTTTTTTTAGTTTTTAATGAATAACTCAAGAATTGTACAAAATTAAACACTGAAACTTTCTAAACTTATAAATTTAACAATTTCTGATCGATTGAGACTATAATCAAGTTTGTGTGACTTATCATTCTTGAGCAATAAGCGTTTTTATAGTTTTTTGCTTACTCTATGTTTACAAACTGATAACTTAAGAACTATACAAGTTTAAATTTGGAAACTTGGCACAATATTAGATTATTAAATTTTTAATTAAATAAGTATTTGATCAATTTTGTGTGATTTGTTTTTCTTGAGTTATAGCGATTTTTAACAAAGTAAGCACTCAAATTTAGGTCAACTTTAAAAATTTATAACAAACGATTGATAAGTTTTATAAATTTAAATTATATATTTTTTGATTAAGCATTTATTGATCTATCATTGTGCCAAATTTCAAAGTTTGATTCTTTACGATTTTTGAGTTATTCAAGTTTGAACACACAATGTTAATAAAATTACAAATATGCAAATAACTTTAAAATGATAAGTTGCATCAAGTTGATTATAGTTTTAATCGATCAAAAATTGTTAAATCTATAATTCTGGAAAGTTTCAAAACTTAATTCTTAGTTGTTTTTGAGTTATTAATAAAAAACTAAAAATTTTAGGTTATCTTTAAACTTTTATAACTAACGATTGATAAGTTGTACAAGTGTGATCAATTTGTCATTTTATAGATCATTATCTTATCTATTAACATCATTAGATTTAAAATATAAATCATTGTAGTTTTTGAAAAAATGAAGTTTTAAAACATGTTGTCAAATCAACAAAATCCGAAATTTCACCGTTTTCCCCATACTTTCCCATTGAAATACACTAATATTCAATATTCTTATGGCTATTTCCATAAGATTGTATTGCATTTGCCAATTGTACGTATAAATGCCTATGAAATCAATGGTGTTTCAATCTATACGCACCTGACATCCACGGACACTCACATTTATGGTATATTCCATTGAACGATATTATTTTGGTTGATTTGTAATTATTCAATCTTCTTACCATGTCAATGTGAACGATGTCAAACGGTTCTTCTGCCAAATCGATCTGTCTATTGACTTGTATCTATTGACCGATTTTGATGATTTTCACATTGATTCCGGTAGATTTTTAGATTCTGAATTGATTGAAAACATTTTCGAGTTTGTACGATGCACAGTTTTCGTGCTGTTTATGGTCATAGCTAAATAACCTACTTAGTTACGTCGCATCTCACTCTGGAATAGGCAATCCAATGTATTGGTATATTCGCGACAAATTCGGTATTGATATATTTAGTTCAAAGTTCAATATCTTAAGAACTATACAATGTTTAAATATGAAACTTTCTACACTTATAGAATATGAAATCCATAATAGAATGAATTTATGATCAACATTTTAAACTTTATAGTTAATGAGTTATGCGTGTTTTGATGTTTATTGTTTAATTTTTGTTTTAATCTCATTATCTCAATAACCACAAATAAATGAATGTTGAAACTTTTCATGTCTATAGATTTTGTTATTCCTAATTGAATAAGTTTATGATCAATTTGATAAATTTTATCATTTTTGAGTTATACGCGTTTAACGCTTTTTTTACATGGTCTGTTATAAAGTTAATATCTCAAGAACCACAAAAAACTAAAATTCGAATCTTACAATATTTATAGATTATAAAATTTCTGATTGAATGAACACATGATCTATTTTGTAGATCTTATCGTTTTTGAGTTATACGCGTTTTTTAAGTTATTGTTTATTTTTTGTTTTTATTTAAATATCTCAATAACCACAAATAATTATAAATTGAAACTTTTCAATTTTATAGATTTTAGTATTCTTAATTGAATGAGTTAATGATCAATTTTGTAGATCTTATCGTTTTTGAGATATACGCGTTTTAAGCTTTTTTTACATAGTCTGTTGTAATGTCAATATCTCAAAAACCGCACAAAAATAAATTTTCAAACTTGGCACAATTTTAAATAAGAAAACGTTTCATCAAATTAAATTATAATCAATTTGGTAGATCTTATCATTCATGAGTTATACACGTTTTTTTTGTTTATTGTTTATTTTGTGTTTAAATCGTAATATCTTAGTAACTACCACGAATTAAACGTCAAAACTTTTTATGTCTATAGATTTTAATATTCTTAATCGAATAAACTTATGATAAATTTTGTAGATCTTATCGTTTTTGAGATATACGCGTTTTAAGCTTTTTTTACATGGTCTGTAGTAAATTCAATATCTCAAAAACCGCGCAAAACTAAATTCTAAATCTTAGCACAAATGTAGATAAGAAAACGTTTTATCAAATAAGTTTATGATTAATGTTATACAATTTATAATTCTTGAGTTATATTTGTTTAAACATAGATAATAATAAAATCACTAATTTTAAAAATTGAATTTAATCGAAAGTGATGAACGAAATATTATCGATACTATCGAAAAATTCATTTTTGGCGTTTTGAAAATATGTCCCATAGGAAATACATTGAAATGTTTAAATGCATGAAACATAAAAACTACACCGAATTCAATCATAAAATTATTTTGACTGATAGATTTTAAGATTCTGAATTGATTCACATTATGAACATGTTTAATAAATTTATTGTTTTTGAGTTATCGGCGTTTGAACACGCCCAGCTATTTTCTATGGGACATTTTCCCATAGGAAATACATTGAAATGTTTAAGCGCGTGAAACATGAAAACAACACCGAATTCAACAACAAAATCATTCAGTTTTATAGATTTTGAGATTCTGAATCGATTGACACCATGATCAAGCTCGTACGATCTACCGTTTTTGAAATAAAAAAATTTTTAATATTTAAAATCCGCCAGGTGTCGCCACCAGCGACCAAGTTGAAATTTTGGTCAAAACTCGCAAAAAATTAAAATTAATTTACAAGGTACTAGTGTCGCCATCTATTGAATTTTATGTTCAAAAACTCAATTATCTCAAAAACGGTAATTCGTACAAACTTGATCATGGTGTCAATCGATTGGAAATTAAATTTTCTATTATTTTCAAAATATAACTTTATTAAAAATATTTACCGTTTTGTTGTAAAACAATGTTATTGTATGAACCCAATATGCACGTGTGTACACAACGAGCTGTTTTACATTCATGTGTATTGTTGGCCACAATGATGTTGCAAATGCAATTGTAATGCAAAGAAATCAAGAATCGAAGAAAATTAAAAATAGATTCATGTTTGCTATACATTTGTCTGTGCACCAAAGTATCCCTCGTTTAATTTGTTTTGAAAACAACGTGTTATTCCAACAATTTTAATTGTAAGTTTTTAACTTTATTAAAAATCTTTTCTTACGTATTTATCTTACATAGGTCTACATTTGTTATTGGTTTTCCTTGTGTTTGTGTCGAACCTTCATCATGATCGTTCCGTTTGTCTTTTGGTGTCCATTGCCATAACTGTGCATCGAGAAACTATTTTTTATTATGTTCATTATGATATACTATTCATTCATTCATGTGGAATACTTTGCCTTTTATTTCATTGGAAACTTCATTGGATGTTAATTTGTACCCACAATCGTTCGCTTGAAAATTCCAAAAAAGTTTTATTAATCGTAAGATTGAAACATCAAATATTGTTTACAAAACGTTTTCATAACATTCATTTCATTGATAGGGTCATTTTATTCAAAAGTTTACAGAAAATATAATCTGCATCTCCAATGATCGATTGTCGTATCATCAAAATCGTGATGATCACGATGGTGACGATTATTGGGTTACGATTCCGAAGGCGAATAGAAATTTTGAGAATGTAAATTCATTCATCTACTTTGAAAACAAGAAGGTTCGATATATATGGGACAACGATGTACGAGAATTTATCAAACTTCGTGGTCTAGACAAAGATATCAAGTGTACATACTTTTATCAACAAAAGGGTCTATCCTTGGAAGATCAAAAGCGAAGGTAACATTTTGAACCAATCAAAACATAACGATTACATTAATCAATTTCACTATATGATAGACAAATCGTCTATGGCTTGAACGAGATTGTGGTCAACGTACAATCGGTTTTCAATATCTTATATCAAGAGGTATTCGAACCATTCTACATCTTTCAAGTATTCAGCTGTAATCATATGGACATTGGACACATACTCAACATAAATAATATTCATACTCTAACTCTATATCATCTAGTCAAGAAATGCCAATAAGAATTGGAAGAATTGAACATCGATTTCCCTGAATCACATGAACGCAAAACATTGCACATGGAAATGGTAAAAGACATCATTGCTTTTGGTCATTTGGTTGCCAATTGTGGACTCTTCTGATACCTGTAAATGAAGTTTCTTGGTTTCTTGCAATCATTCCTTGATGTCAATCAGCTGTATTGATATTGTTTTACAACATTGATAGCCATAACTCTTTAGTATGAAACTTGTGTATCAATCGTGGTTTATTTCAATAAGTAAGTAGTATTGCATTCAAGTCTATTAAACATTTTTCCATCCATTAAAGGTTCCATCAAGTTCCAGAAGAAATCATGGAACGAGGGAACAAACAAAATCATGGTTATGGACATAATGGAACGTGTTTATATTCAATCAGCATTATGACATCGTTTCTCATTATTGATTATCGTAACTCTTCAATGAAACGATCGCGCTTTGGTTATTAAACCAGATTCAAGTTTGCTAAACAGGTTGTCAACCACACACCAATTAATCCATCGTTTACGTTGTATTATTATACTAATGGTTTCCACTTTCCTTAGGACGAGAATGGCGTAAAATCCAAATTTGGGTCCGAATTGTGTCATTTTGTTGAACATTCTACCAATGACATATTATGGTCGATTATTATTGGTCTGTCTTTTGGTAACATTCCTATTAATTGTTCCCTTGGCATCAAATTATCTATATTTATTCAACATTAACCTAATACAAATTTACATTGTGCTACACATGTTTTGATAATGGTCACACACAACTGCGATGTCCGCTTTATGAACATGGCGTTGTCCAACGATCAAAGAATCGACGGAATCGTAATTAATATATTAATTCAATTTCATCTCACTCTGCATATGATGTTAATTCAAATATTATCATACTATAATTTAAACTGGTATATCCAATCTAATAAATTAATAACTATATGAACATACTTTGTGCCCCAACATACTTTATCTCAATCAATTAAAACATTGTAAACTTTTGTAAAGTTTACTCAACATTCGTCTGTACAATGTAGGATTGCAATGTAGGATTGCAATTTTAATTCGTATTGAAAACGACGTGTTTTTCCAATAATTTTAGTTGTAAGTTTTTTAATCTGTTAAAACTCCTTTCTAACATTGACGATGGTTTCAATGATCTCTATTATATTAGTAAAATACAATTTGTATCCCTTTGGTACTCTTATATCGATATTTCCCTATTTTACTCTGATGTACTTTATCGAATGTTTTCGATTTCAATCTTATTAGTTAGATTCGTTCGGTAAACTCATTTACCATTTCTTTAACCTCAATAGAACTTTTTAGACAACTAGGTTGATTTCGTTGAACGCTATGCTCTACTAATTGAACCGATAGGAAGGAGCGATAAGCGTTATCAAAATTGCATCATTCTGATGTAGAAGATAGCCAAAGTCATTTGTGGTGCTCATTATTGATTCGTCTCATTAGGTGCCTTGCTTTACTAGTTGAACATGGGGGAGGGAATCGATAAGCGCCATCAAAATTGAATCGCCAGCGTCACTGGTGGCGATCATTATTGATTCGTCTCATTAGGCGCCATACTTTACTAGTTGAACATAGGGGAGGAAGTTGATAGGCGCCAACCACCAGAAATTTGTGGTAGCGGTTCGATCGTTGTTACTATAGTTGAACATGGAGGAGGGAACCGATAGGCGCCATCATAATTGCATCATTTTATTGTAGAAGTTAACCAGCGTCACTGGTGGCGATCATTATTGATTCGTCTCATTAGGCGCCATACTTTACTAGTTGAACATAGGGGGAGGGAGTCGGTAAGCGCCAACCACCAGAACTTTGTGGTAGCGGCTCAATCGTTTATGCTACGACTTTGGTTCATCACGTTGGACGTCTTTCAGCCTTTGTCTATTCTTATCGGTCCGCGTGTTAGCTCATTGTTCCCGATGCGTCATTGAATTGTGATGACATTGGTTTTCCTTTATTTTTAAAATGAATAACTTGATTTCATCTCGGTTTTTTATGGATTTCATCTTGGTTTTTTATCAGTCATCAATGAAGACAACAACAAATACTAAAGCTAAGTTAAATTTAATTTTTATTTTGATAAAACCCATATCCTTTACCTCCTATCCTTTACCCTCTTTCTTCATTTTTCTTTCCAAAACGTAATGCGTACTCCACCGAAGTTCGCCGCGGCCCAATAAGCCGTATGTGTGGGCTGTGTAGTGAGAGTCCTTCACCCATAAGGACCAGAGTTGTTAGTCATTCGTTGAGGATTCTATCTCCTCTTCTCTTTTTTCATCCAAAACGTAATGCGTACTCCACCGAAGTTCGCCGCGGCCCAATAAGCCGTATGTGTGGGCTGTGTCGTGAGAGCTCTTCACCCATAAGAGCCAGAGTTGTTAGTCATTCGTTGAGGATTCTATTTCCTCTCCCCCTTTTTCTTCCAAAACGCAATGCGTACTCCACCGAAGTTCGCCGCGGCCCAATAAGCCGTATGTGTGGGCTGTGTAGTGAGAGTCCTTCACCCATAAGGACCAGAGTTATCAGTCATTCGTTGAGGATCTATCTCATTCTCTCTTTTTTCATCCAAAACGTAATGCTTACTCCATGGATCTCACCGTGTCCTAATAAGTCATATGTGTGATCGAGTCCGTGAGATGCCCTTCACCCATAAGGGTCAGAGTTGTTAGTCATTAGTTTTGGTTCTATCTACTTTTCCTTCTCATTCGTCACTTTGACTAATGGCGTTTTTAACAAACTAAAGATTAAATGACTAATCAAGTTTTTTTAACTTTCAATAGTTATGGCGGTGGCGTTCCTGTTTCCAGAAATTTGTCGTGATGCTGATGGAGGCCGATCGTTTAAAAAGCAGACCTTTTTTTGGAGGACAATAACAATTGTCGGCATCACCAAACCACTTCTTTTTTTAAATTTTACTATTGTATTTTATGAAAAAAGATATTTCTTGCTTTGTGTACCTTTATTCACTAACTTTTATCCCTTAAGCTCATCATCGACGTTCATCAACATGTAAGTTTCCTCATCTTTAACACTACCATCATGAAATTTAATTTTGGTATTGTATTATTGTCTATTTGCCATGATCCACTTGTGCCAGTTCGTGTGAAATTTTTCTTGTGTTTTACATTCATGATTAGCGTCGTGATCTTCACCGTCATCATATTCAACCTCTGTCTTTCACTATTTGGTCTTTCATTCTGGACTGTGCTAATTCTATTCATCCATTCTATCGAAGATGATTGCACTCCGCTGAAGGTTGATCTTATACCCCTTCAACTCGGGTGTCGGCCACTGTTTTCTTGTCCGTTCTTACATAGAAACATATGTTGTGTTTGTGTATACGAAGTCTCGACTGTCTTTGTTTCAATGTTGGCAGGTCGATTGTTGAACTATATTCGTTCGCACAAAGTTTTGCATGAATGGTCTCGTTTTAGTTTTAATTTGCTTCGTTCATCTGTCCAATTATTCGTTTCATCAGTTCCTGATTTACTCTTTTCATTAAAACAATGCTTTAATGTTGGTGTGGCAATCGGTTTTATATTCGCATTGTTCACGTTTTCTTGAAACACTGGAATCTATTCCAATGTACTTGTATTCAACGATGATTTTCTGATTGTCGATTTGCTTTAGTTGTGGTATCAAGTTGACCAAGTTGAATCCTGTTTGTGTCTTTGATGTCATTGCCAACACAAAACGAGTGAATACGTCGATGACCAGATGTCAATATTTCCTATGATGATCCGTATTTATTCAATCTTCTTACTGTGTCAATGTCAAACGGTTCGTCCACCGATCAAATCTGTTACAAAAATATTTGTTATTCCATCTTGAACTTTGTGTTTGTCATGTCTCACCTTGTAATGTTTCTCTTTTCGCCAATTCATGAATTCTGGACGTAATCGACGTTAATGGGGTTAAGTTTAAAATCATATTTAAGATTCCAATATGTGCTTGGACAGATAGTTCACTTTTTTCTTGCCATTATCAATGCCAATTGTTGACAAAGTTAAATCCAGTTATTGTCTTCGATGTCGTTGACCACACAAATCGACTGAATGCGTCGATTGTCTGTTGCCGATATTATTTTGATTGATCCGATTTATTCAATCTTTTACCGTGTCAATTGAACGATGACTTATTTATTGACCGATTTTGATGATTTTCACATTGATTCCGTGATTTTTAGATTCTGAATTGATTGAAAACGTTTTCGAATTTGTACAATGCACAGTTTTCGTGCTATTAGGGTCATAGCTAAATAACCTATTTAGTTATGTCTCATCTCACTCTGGAATAGGCATTGTCTGTTGCCGATATTATTTTGGTTGATCTGTATTTATTCAATCTTCTTACCGTGTCAATGTAAACGATGTCAAACGGTTCTTCTACCGAATCGATCTGTCTATTGAGTTGTATCTATTGACCGATTTTGATGATTTTCACTTTGATTCCGGTAGATTTTTAGATTCTGAATTGATTGAAAACATTTTCGAGTTTGTACGATGCACAGTGTTCGTGCTATTTATGGTCATAGCTAAATAACCTACTTAGTTATGTCTCATCTCACTCTGGAATAGGCAATCCAATGTATTGGTAGATTCGCGACACATTATCGATGGATTTAGTTCAAAGTTCGATATCTCATCAACTATACAATGTGAAAATATGAAACTTTCTAAACTTGTAGATTATAAAAGTATTAATAGAATGAGTCTATGATCAACATTTTAAACTTTATAGTTAATGAGTTATGCGTGTTTTGAATTACTTTGTTTATATTTTGTTTTAATCTCATTATCTCAGTAACCACATATGAATGAATGTTGAAACTTTTCATGTTCATTGATTTTGATATTCCTAATTGAATAAGTTTATGATCAATTTGATAAATTTTATCGTTTTTGAGTTATACGCGTTTTACGCTTTTTTTACATGGTTTGTTATAAATTCAATATCTCAAGAACCACAAAAAACTAAAATTCGAATCTTTTCATACTTATAGATTATAAAATTTCTGATAGAATGAACACATGATCTATTTGGTAGATCTTATCGTTTTTGAGTTATACGCGTTTTTTAAGTTATTGTTTATTTTTTGTTTTATTCTAAATATCTCAATAACCACAAATAATTTAAAATTGAAACTTTCCATTTTATAGATTTTGGTATTCTTAATCGAATGAGTTAATGATCAATTTTGTAGATCTTATCGTTTTTGAGATATACGCGTTTTAAGCTTTTTTTACATGGTTTATTGTAAATACAATATCTCAAAAACCGCACAGAAATAAAGTTTCAAACTTGGCACAATTTTAAATAAGAAAACGTTTCATCAAATTAAATTATAATCAACTTAATAGATCTTATCGTTCTTGAGTTATACACGTTTTTGATGTATGTTGTTCATATTTTGTTTTAATCTTGATATCTCAGTAACTACAACGAATTAAACGTCGAAACTTTTCATGTTTATAGATTTTTATATTCTAGATCGAATGAGTTCACGATCAATTTAGTAGATCTTATCGTTTTTGAATTATACACGTTTAAAGCATTTTTTACATGGTCTGTTGTAAATTCAATATCTCAAAAACCGCACAGTAATAAATTCTCAATCTTGGCACAAATATAGATAAAAAAACGTTTCATCAAATAAGATTATGATAAATATTATAAAATTTGTAATTCTTGAGTTATATTTGTTTAAACATAGATAATAATTTAATCAATAATTTAAAAAATTGAATTTAATCGAAAGTGATGAACGAAATACTATCGATACTATCGAAAAAATTCATTTTTGGCGTTTTGAAAATATGTCCCATAGGAAATACATTGAAATGTTTAAACGCATGAAACATGAAAACTACACCGAATTCAATCATAAAATTATTTTAACCAATAGATTTCAAGATTCTAAATCGATTGACATTATGATCAAATTTGTACAATTTATCGTTTTTGAGTTATCGGCGTGTAAACAATCCAATGTATTTCCTATGGGGCATTTTCCCATAGAAAATAGCTGGGCGTGTTCAAACGCTGATAACTTTAAAATGATAAAACGTACAAACTTGATCATGGTGTCAATCGATTCAGAATCTTAAAATCCATAATTCTGCTCAATTTCATAGTTGAAATCGCTGTAGTTTTTACATAAAACGCGTTTGAAAATATTTTTAATATTTAAAAATCCACCAGGTGTCGCCACCGGCGAACATTTTGAAAAATTTGCAAAACTGAAAAAATTTTAAAATTATTTGGTACAGTACTAGTGTCGCCATCTATTGAATTTTATGTTTAAAAACTCAATTATCTCAAAAACGGTAAATCGTACAAACTTGATCGTGGTCTCAATCGATTGGAAATTAAATTTTCTGTTAGTTTCAAAATAAAACTTTATTAAAAATATTCACCGTTTTGTTGTAAAACAATGTTATTGTATGAAGCCAATATGCACGTGTGTACACAACTAGCTGTTTTACATTCATGTGTATTGTTGGCCACAATGATGTTGAACAAATATAGTGCACCAAAGTATCCTCCGTTTAATTTGTTTTGAAAACAAAGTGTTATTCCAACAATTTTTATTGTAAGTTTTTAACTTTATTAAAAAAAATTCTTTCTTACATATTTTACATAGGTCTACATTTGTAATTGGTTTATTATGATCACTATGATATACTATTCATTCATGTGGAATACTTCTACTTTTATTTCATTGGAAACCTCATTGGATGTTAATTTGTACCCACAATCGTTGTTCGCTTGTTGGCATCAAATTGTTTCCTCGGTAACCAAATGATACCTTGGTAAATTATCCATATTTATCATTATAAAAAATCTAATACAAATTTTATTCGACCATATGTTTATGTTTATTGTTTTAGTACCAAAGTTTGCCGATATAGCACTGCATCGATGAAGCATCTCGACTCATGATGATACATTTGACTCGATTCGAATCGTTCTAATCATGATACAAATGATTCATATTGTTGGCTTTCTTTCACTGTACAATTAATCGGTTGGCCCCAACTCATCTATCGTTGTACATGCTTTGACATGAAGTTCATGTTTAACCTATCATGTATTGGCAACATGAAATTATCAAAGTTTAAACTGAGATGATGATAACTTTAACCCTACATACCACATTGAACACTAGCAAATGTGTGGCTGAAAACACAGTTTAAACTGGGATGACTTGAACACACCACATTGAACACTAACAAATGTGTTGCTGAAGTACCATAAAATTTGTATATAAGCTCAAGCATAAACCAAACAGTTCATCAATCGTTTCTTGGCTTTCATTGGTGATGATCAAGGTGGAACATCAACTTGGCCGCTGATCATTAGGATCACACTCTCGAACATCGTTTGCTGAGCTGAATTTCACCGACCTCTCTTTAGGACGACGATCAAGTTTGATTTCTCGTAGCCGTTGGTCTATTTTGTGGTCTCACTATGCTGCAAAACAAGGCCGATGTTTCAATTTCATGATTATGCCGTTGTTGAATGTTATCAAAGTTAAGTATATTTTGAAACTAATTACTTTGATAATTCACTGACATTTTTTTTGTAATTTTTCATGTCAAAATCGTTGGATGGCAATGATTGTGGCAATGGCGTTCTTTGGCTATGTCTTTTTGCAGAATACCATTCCCGATGCTGATGTTCGTTATGGCTGATATGTCAAAATGTCTTAGGATTATCCTGTTCGTTCAATCGTTTGTTGGTTTGGTATCCATTAAATTTTAACTTAAACGAAGATCAACTTAGAATATTCCTTTGCAGATCAATTGTTTGCTGATTTGGATTTCACCATTACTGTCTTGGAAAGGGATCAATATCAATTTCTCTGTTGCTGATCATTTGCTTGCTGATCTTGGTTTCACCGAACTTTCCTGTTGCCGATTGGTTTGATTATGTTGACGCGTATTGCCGAAGGTGAAAATTTTACTAAAAAACAAACATCGCTGTTACATTGGACTCCTTTAAAACCATTTGCATCCAATTGTTTCCTCAATAACCAATTGTTTTCTTGGCTTCAAATTGAAATCATTTTTGTTCCCGGTTATTGTTGGTAACTATTTCACTGAACGACGTGCATTAACTTGTGCCATGAATGTGATGACAAAAAATACGATCACCGCAGTAGCATCAGCAGCAATAACTGGATGAACATCATCATCGACAACTGGTGCAGCTTCATCTACTGGTGCTACCTCAATGTCTCTTGGATGGCAAGCAATGTCTTTGAGCAACATCAATTATCACAACAGCAACAAAAAAGCAGCAACAACAACAACTTATATCCTCAAATGGTAATCAAATTGAATCAAAGGATGGAAAAGAAATTGATGATGGCTCATCGACGGGTCAATCGTCGTCGTGGTCTGCATCGGTAACGTCACCGTCGGTTATTGGGAAACGATCATTGAAACGGCACAATCTGGAACAACAACTTGGCAGCCGATTGATCAAGAACCAAACGATTGAAGATTAAAGGTGCCAAAACGATGGAAAATCATGAACCAAATGATGGACCAAACTGCACCAAATGATAAACGATCAAGTACCAAACGATGAACCAAACCTCACCAAACGATGGACCATTTTCATTTAAGTTAAGTATTCATTGAAATTAATAGCTTTGATCATTCACTGACATTTTTTTTATTTTCCAATTTCAATATCTTTGGATGGCAATGGTGTTGGCGTGCTTGTGGCAATCACGAGACATAGTGTTATCGACATCACTTTCGCCAACTCGCAATCAATTCCTTTCCTCAACAACTGGCACGTTTGCGACCTCGAATCACTCTCGGATCACAACCTTATCGTCTTTCAATGAGCCTCTCTCTGCAGACGAGGGTATATTTCGACTACCCATCGATCATTGGTACGACACTCTGGAACATGGACTTGGCCGCCGATCATTGGTACGACACTCTGGAACATCAACTTGGTCGCCGATGATTGGGAGACACTCTGGAACATCAACTTGGTCGCCGATGATTGGGACGACACTCTGGAACATCAATTTGGCTGCCGATCATTGGGACGACACTCTGGAACAACAAATTGGCTGCCGATCATTGGGACGACACTCGGGAACATCAACTTGGCAGCCGATCATTGAGACAACACACTGGAACATCAACTTGGCAGACGATCATTGGGACGACACGCGGGAACATTAACTTAGCAGCCGATGATTGGGACGACACTCGGGAACATCAACTTGGCAGCCGATCATTGGTACGATACTCGGGAACATAAACTTGACCGCCGATCATTGGGACGACACTCTGGAACATCAACTTAGTCGCCGATCACTTAACATAACATTATTTTAAATTGAATTAATTTATTAAATAATAAATATGTTTATTCCCGTGTTGTTTATTCTTAACTTATTTCCCTCAAACTCCATCAACCATCCTCAACTTTACCACCAACATCAACTTTTTTAATTATGGATTATCATCAACTAAAAGTATCGTTATATTATGAACCTCAACTCTACCATCATCTATACCTTTTTTAACTCGTTCGCATTTCGCTCGTTAATTTTTAACTTATGGTCTAACTTAAGGTGTATTTGCAACCTGAAAGTATCAAAGTTCAAACTAATAGGCTTAACATTTCGTGGACTACTGTTAAATCGCAGTTTAAACTGAAATGATTGAAAGTTTAACTGAAATTTTATAGATTTTAGTATTCTTGATCGAATAAGTCAATGATCATTTTTGTAGATATTATCTTTTTTGAGATATACGCTGTTCCTGTTCCGAGTCCAATAAAACCGTTCACGAGTTTGTACACTTTTCGAGATAATTGAAGTTAAAGTGAAATCGTTTGTACATTTACACCATTTCCATTACACCAACGCCTGATGTCAACATAGCCGCAGCGGTGTGCTTTGTTTTGGTTTATACTCATTTCACTTTGCGACATCATCAAGTGAACATCGTTTTAAATCCGCCTGGTTTTTGGAATGATTCAATACAAATTCTTTATATTCTTGACCTCAAACTTGACAGTCCAAAGCTTGTGTAAAATGATCAATAAACCATTCCTGAAAATTTCATTCCGATCCAAACAACTTTAATTTTTTCTTGAAAATTGAAAAAACGCAAAGGCTAAAGCCTTCATTTTTGATGAAAATCGAGCAAAAATTAAAGTTGCTTGGATTCCAATGAAATTTTCAGGAATGGTTTATTGATTAATTTTAAATCATTTCTGTGAATTTCAGTTTGAAAATCTAAAGGATTCTACCAAAAACAAGGTTCAAATTGATTGGTTTTTTGGTGTCATGTCGATTTTTGATCAATCAATTTGAATCCTGTTTTGGGTAGAATCCTTTAGATTTTCGAACTGAAATTTTCAGGAATGATTTAAAATTAATCAATAAACCATTCCTGAAAATTTCATTGGAATCCAAGCAACTTTAATTTTTGCTCGATTTTCATCAAAAATGAAGGCTTTAGCCTTTGCGTTTTTTCAAAAACGAAGAAAAAATTGAAGTTGCTTGGATCGGAATGAAATTTTCAGGGATGATTAATTGATAAATTTTAAATCATTCCTGAAAATTTCAGTTCGCAAATCCAAAGGATTCTACCAAAAACAAGGATTCACCATTTCCATTTCACTAACGTCTGATGTCAACATAGCCGCAGCGGTGTGCTTTGTTTATGTCTATACTCATTTCACTTTGAGACATCATCAAGTGAGCATCGGTTTTAAATCCGCCTGGTTTTTGGAATGATTGAAGTTAAAGTGAAATCGATTGTACATTTACACCATTTCCATTACACCAACAACTTATGTCAACATAGCCGCAGCGGTGTGCTTTGTTTTATGTTTATACTCATTTCACTTTTGAGACATCATCAAGGGAGCATCGGTTTTAAATCCGCCTGGTTTTTGGAATGATTGAATACAAATTCTTTATATTCTTGACCTCAAACTTGACAGTCCAAAGCCTGTGTAAAGTGATGATGGTTGGAATCATTCGATCTGTGACCAGTGATTCCGTAAAACTGCTGACTTGCATTGCTGACGAATATCGCATTGAAGATTTGATTGCGACTCAATAAACGTGTCTATTTATTCAATAAATACTTAATGTTTTTGGGATGACGGACTCGATAGACTCTTGACCATGAACATTAATTTGGATGGCGATCATTACCGGATGGATTACGGCCCACCTTTTATATTAAATAAATACTTAATGTTTTTGGGATGACGGACTCGATAGACTCTTGACCATGAACATTAAGTTTGGATGGCTATCGATAGCTGATGGATGGCGATCATCACCGGATGGATGGCTCCAATTTTATTATTTATTATTTTATTATTGTTTTATTTTATTATTGTAACACACACACACACACGGTGTTCTCTCGATTCTCTCTAGTTCTCTCCTAGAATCGTTGTGTGTGTGTTGTAATTTATTAACCTTTTCTTTATTTGTTTTAACAGCCCGATTGCAACTTGGATGCACCGGTGAAGCACCGGCCCGCAGAAGTTCGCTTGAAGGGTTTTGGTACGCTTGACCAGCCGACCTTCAAGCAACTAAAAGAAGCAACCGGCAACGCATAGCAGTCTGGAGCAACAAAAGGGCTTGGGTCTCAACATTTTGATTCTCTCTGTGCCTGGTTGCAAGACTTAAAACGCCCACAAACAGCAGAGATATAATGAGTCTGGAGCAACAAAAGGGCTTGTGTCTTAACACTTTGATTCCCTCTGTGCCTGGTTGCAAGACTTAAAACGCCCAAACAGCAGAGATATAATGGGTTCGCCGGGGGGAAATAGGTTCGCCCAGCCTCTCCTGCCTACCGGCAACGCAACCCAAGTGGGGGAATGGGTAGTCTTGGACGTACAATAGGTTTCTTTAGCCTGCCTGTACCTGTACGTGAGACTTTAAGCCTTATAAACAGAAACTTGGCGAAGACATCGCGGGGGGAGAAGAAAGGTAAGTGTATCGAAGGGGGGAGAGGAGAGAGAGAGAAGAGAGAGAACACCTTTTTTTATTAATCAATAAAATTTTTATTTTTTTTTTGTATTTTATTTATTATTATTACAATAAACTTTTCATTTTTTTGTATTTTATTTATTATTGTTCCAATAAACTTTTCATTTTCCAAACCACTTTTTTTTTTTTTCTTCTTCTTCTTCTTCATTCGTTTTCTCCATTTGTTTTTCCATTTGTTTTCTCCATTTGTTTTCTCCATTTGTTTTCTCCATTTGGTTTCTCCATTTGGTTTCTCCATTTGGTTTCTCCATTGGTCCTCTCCATTGTTTCTCGTCACTGGTCTTCGTCACAAGAACGCATGCGCCAGTCAGGTAATCGGGCGTCAATTCGCTTGACCACCAAGTTGGTTCAATTGTTTTGGTTATGTCCAACTAATGGGGGAACCGGCATGGTGTGTGCCAAAACCCATTAGCGGGCGAGAGAAACACTCACATACAATGCATTGAGACATGCAAAGAGGCCGACGATATGATCAAACGATATCATACGGAGGGTAATGTGTAGACATAGTGACGGCTCACACACAAGATGCAATGTATAAGTACATTGCAAATAGATCATTTTGGGTAAAGTTAAACAATCAACCATACAAGAGGAATGGAGATTGAATATAAAAAAAATAACTATTACAACTCTCATTCAATAGTTGACAATGTAAAACTAAAATGATAGAGATAGTTGAAAAGATAGCTATGTCTAAGGATAAATAATCAATCATACAAGAAGAATGCTGGGTGAATTAAACAAAATAAAATTCTCTATCAAAAACAACTAATACAATTTTCATTCAATAGTAAATCTAATATGATAGAAATGTAGATGACAGGTAATCGAGCGTGGTGTGTGCCAAAACCCATTAGCCAGCGAGAGAAACACTCACATACAATGCATAGAGACATGCAAAGAGGTCGACGATATGATACAACGATATCATACGGAAGACGATGGGTAGACATTGCAAATGAATCTAATTAGATCAACGACACACATACAAGATGCAATGAAGAAAGGCATCGCAAATGAATCTAATTAGATCAACGACACACATACAAGATGCAATGAAGAAAGGCATCGCAAATGAATCTAATTAGATCAACGACACACATACAAGATGCAATGTAGAAAGAAATTGCAAATGAATCTAATTAGATCAAACACTTATGCATTGAAACTATGTCTAAGGATAAATAATCAATCATACAAGATGAATAAATTGATTTAAAGTAAATAAATAAATAAAATTCTTTATCAAGAAGAAATATTATAACTCTCATTCAATAGCTGACATTGTAAATCTAAAATGATAAAGATATATTGAAAAGATCATCAAACAAAATGCATGCAAAATGATATGCACGTGGACCGTTTAAGGTCAAAGACACATTGATACTATGTCTAAAAATAAGCATTCATAGAAAAAGATTGCAGATTGAACTAAATAAAATAAATAACTGAAATTCTCTATCAAGAAGGAACTATTTAAACTTTCAATCGATAGAGATAGATGAAAAAGTATTACTAGATACAAAACTAAATAAAATAATTCATTGATCATAAATAAATTGAAATAAATCTCTATCATAAATGACTATCATAAAACTCACATTCAATAAATACGTGGAAATTGAAATAATAAAAACGATAGAGATATAAAACTAACTAAATAGTAAGGAAATGGAGTGAAAATTGATTAACGATCAATGAAAAGGTAAAATTACGCTGATAACAGCAAAGTTTTACGGGCTTTGATGGCTAGTCCATCGTACCACACCCTCCTCATTACGGACCCGAGAACAGGGCCCCATTGGCTTGGGACAATTATCTTGGATCCTACTTGCAGATGCAAGTCATCATCTCCAAGATAGCTGAGTTATGTGGTAAAAGGGCGAGAATATGAACAATTTATATATGGAAATTGATGACAACACTAATATAGTACAATATAAATATTATATAGGGGTATGCATGATTGAAAGATGATACATAAGTGATGAAGGAATTGCATTAAACATCACAAATACCTAGAATAAAAAGATGGAATTAATATGTGATCTAATAAAAAGTGAAATAACTTACCTGGAGTAATTGCCATATCAAATTGTCTAAATATTCCTTGAATGCAATGAAATTTTCTAACTGAATGAGATGTGAAGAGTAGACGCGTATGAAATTGATTCTAATAAACACTGGAATCGATAATATTCAATGGTAAACACAAGAAACAATTATTGAATTTGATATGTGCTGAATTCGAAGTACGAAATGGAAATCAATATACCAAATGTTGTTTGTCGATCAATTGAATGGTAGCACAAAAATGACACTAAATATAAAACAAAACAAGTATCAAATAAATGATAATGAGTAATCCAATCACTAACCACCAAGTAAAAATAGGTATGATTTGAAAAATTGAAACTGAGACACGGAAATTGATCACAACAATTATTTGGATGATGCAGAGAAAGGCTAGATTGGAACTGTATTTCACTGTAGCCTAGAAGGAAAAATGGAATTAATATGTGAACAGACAAGAAATTTAACTTTAACTTTCCTGAATTTATTGACACCAAGCATCAAGCAAACCCAACTTGAGGATTCCATAATAAAACACCAAAGAAAGATTGAATTTGATCTAAAATGAAAAGAAAAATTAATTTGTTGTTCATATAACAAAAGAATACAAAAGTGAGTCAGCAGTGCGTGCCATGTGAGCGTGCACGATTAGGTATGGTTCACCCGATAGTCAAACCAGGACTTGGCTAAGTGGGAATAGCAATAAGTGATGTACAATAATGCTAAGATATTGAAATAATACGGGACATTAATGGGATAATGTATAATTATAAATGAAAAAGAACTTACAAAACTTAACGTTCAACAAATCAAATTAGGATAAATGAAGCAAACCGAACTAAAGGAGAACAAACTATGCAGAAATAAAGTCGGACAATGAATGAGCTGGCGTACAACGTGCTTGTGTGCGAATGGTGGAGGGATAAGTTGCTAGTGGTGGATGTGTGAGGATGCGTGCGTTGTACGAAAAAACCAGTTTAGAAACGAACAACCAGTTTGGGCACCATGGTGTGTGTGTGTGTGAGAATGAGATGCGTAAAAACCAACCAAACCAAACCAACGAACAATGGGTTTGGCGCATTGTGTGTGTGTGTGTGTGTGTGTGTGTGTGTGTGTGTGTGTGTGTGTGTGTGTGTGTGTGTGTGTGTGTGTGTGTGTGTGTGAGGGAGGGACGCCGGTTTATGTGGCTATGCTTGAAGCCTGAGAGGAGTGAGGAGGAGAATGTTGTGGAACAGTTCTAACAATGTTCTTTCTGATTGTGGTAAAAGAAATGGTAAATGAGTATACTGATAGTACCTAAATAATAAGATTGAAATCGAGAACACTCGATAAAGGGCACAATAGAAAATGCCGAATTAAAATGGGGAGATCAATGATCAAGTGAAAATAAAACTCAATTCGAGACCACTAGATAATGGTAACAAAAGACAATATCGAATCAGAGAAACAGAGATCGATATTCAAGGGAAAAGATGAATAATGATAGATTAGAAATAAAATGAAATCGAGAGCACTCGATGGTAGGCACAAAAAGTAATAATCGAACCAGGTAGATAGAGAGAGAGAGAGAGAGAGAGAGAGAGAGACAACATTTGTGTAAATGAAAATTGAACTTACAGATTTTGAATTGACCACACATTAAACGATCTGTTAGAATGAAATGAATAAAGTAAACGTTAGTATGATGAACCAATCGATGATTCAAAATCGAAATCACATTTACCTGGTAATGATTGGATTAAGTATGTTGGGGAAATAAGCCTCATCTACAGTAAATGAAAAATAGATTATTACCAAAATATAAACAGTATATAAATAATAATAAAAACGAACCAATATAACTTTGATTATTGAGTTGTTGACTGATTACGATCATAATCGATCTTTGAAAACATAAAGTGGTAATCAGAAATAGAATGCCGATTTTGAAACAACAGTTTTTCATTGTTGAAATAGATAATATATGATAATTTGATGAATATTTGACGATGCTGCCATATTTCGATGTTGCAAGGTTTCGATTAGCCTCTTCTTGGCAAGAATTGATATTGATGAATGAATGATATTGTTTAGCACAAGAATAAATGAATTAAATGTCGTTGATGTTGATGGATATAAACATTCTCGATGACTAGTGGTGAAAGTGGCAAAACATTTTGGTGATATTGATGAATTGATATTGAAAGTCTAAAAAAAAGATAAAATTAATTAGTGAACAAATAATAAGAAATAAAATAACTTATCTTGAATGATTGTTGGTGTAAGCCAGTATAAATAAAAACCAATAACAAATCTGGAGAACAATCTGGATATATCAAAAGTGAGAGGCAGAATAAACAAGTAAAATGTGGATGATGATTGATTAAAATTAAAACAAAATCGAGAGAAAATAAGAAATAAAGTTGATGGAAACCAGTATAAATTCAAGCCAATTTGGTATGAAGTCGAAGTATTAAAATAAAAAATTAAAATCGCAAAACAATTCTTCATTTGCGAAATTGAAACGGCTTTATGACAATAGTTCCATAAACAGAACACCATTTTTTCATTTAAACGACATAAAAAATAGTTGAATAGTGGATAGTATTCATAATACTTCAATTGCGATAATTAGCATTTCCTTGGCGAGAATTGGGCAATATGATAATAAAAAAAAAGATGGAATTAATATGCGATCTAATAAAAAGTGAAATACCTTACCTAGAGTAATTGCCATTCCAAATTGCAGAATTTAGAATGCAGAATGCAGATGTGAAGAGTAGATGCATATGAAATTAATTTTAATAAACACTGGATTGGATAATATTCAATGGCGAACACAAGAAAAATAATTGAACTTGATACTTGATATACGTGGCAAAGTTGTACGAAATGGTAAATATTGTTTGTCGATCAATTGAATGGTAGCACAAAAACGACACTAAATATAAAACAAAACAAGTTTCAAATAAATATTGAATCGTAATCCAATCACTAAACACAAAGTAAAAATAGAAGAAAGATGCAAATGATTTGAAGACTTGAAACTGGCACACGGAAATTGGCAAAAATAATATAGCACAGTATAATATGGATGATTGAGAGATGAAGATTAATAAGTGATGAATGATTTGCATTAAACGTAATGATAATCTAGAATAAAAAGATGGAATCAGTATGCGATTTAATAAAAAGTGAAATAACTTACCTGGAGTAATTGCCATTTCAAATTGTCTAAATATTACTTGAATGCAATAAAACTTTCTTTCTGATTGAGATGTGAAGAGTAGATGCGTATGAAATTGATTCTAATAAACACTGGATTCGTTAATATTAAATAGTAAACACAAGAAAAATCTTTGAACTTGATACTTGATATATGTGCCGAAGTTGTATGAAATGGAAATCAATATTCCAAATATTGTTTGTCGATCAATTGAATGGTAGCACAAAAATGACACTAAATATAAAATAAAACAAGTTTCATATAAATGATATTGAATCGTAATCCAATCACTGAACACCAAGTAAAATTAGAAGGAAGTAGCAAATGATTTGATTACTTGAAACTGGCACACGAAAATGTTGGTAGAAATGTTGATTGGTATTGCCGTTGATATTGATGAATGAATGATATTGTTTAGCATAAGAATAAATGAATTAAATGTTGTCGTTGATGTTGAATGATATAAACATTTTCGATGACAATGAATTCATTGAATTGAATGTTGTCGTTGTTGAATATAATGTAATCGATATCGAATAAACATAAGAGTAAAATAAAAGAATTAAATGTTGTCGTTGATGTTGAAGGATATAAACATTTTCGATGACAAGTGATGAAAGTGGCTAAATATTTTGTTGATATTAATGAATATAATGTTGTCGATGGTCAAGAACGAGAATAAATATGATTGGTGTAGCCGTTGATATTGATGAATGAATGATATTGTTTAGCACAAGAATAAATGAATTAAATGTTGTCGTTGATGTTGATGGATATAAAAGAATAAACATTCTCGATGACTAGTGGTGAAAGTGGCAAAACATTTTGGTGGAATTGATGAATTGATATTGAAAGTCTAAAAAAGATCAAATTAATTAGTGAACAAATAATAAAAAATAAAATAACTTATCTTGAATGATTGTTGGTGTAAGCCAATATAAATAAAAACTAACAAATCTGGAGAACAATCTGGATATATCAGAAGTGAGAGGCAGAATACACAAGTAAAATGTAGATGATTGATTGATAAGAATAAAAACAAAACGAAGATTGTATGAGAGAAAATAAATAAATAAATAATTGATGGAAACCAGTATAAACTCAAGCCAATTTGGTATGAAATCGAAGTAATAAAATAAAAAATTGCAATCGCAAAACAACTCTTCATTTGCGAAATTGAAACGGCATTATGACGATAGTTCCATAAATAGAAAACCATTTTTTCATAATGTAAAAAAATAGTCGAAACAGCTCACAATTCAAGTATCGCAAATAAATTTTCAATTGCGATAATTAGCATCTCCTTGGCGAGAATTGAACAATTAGATAATATAAAAAAGATGGAATTAATATGCGATCTAATAAAAAGTGAAATACCTTACCTGGAGTATTTGCCATTGAATGCAATAAAATTCAAAATTTTCGAAAACAACCGTCTGCAAATCGCCAATAAAATTTTCAGATATTAATAATTCAATTCAAATCTTCGAAATTGATGCAAATTGATGTTTAAAATTTTCCGGAATCAATAAATCAATGGTCATCAAATCTTCAACAATAAAACGACGACTTGGCAATTGAATTCCAACTCAAAACGAAGGAACCCCTTTTCAAATTAATGAATCAAAATAATTGAATGCGAATTTCAAATAAAATCGATTGATCCATCAAACTATAAGGTTGAGGTGGTGGTTAAACAGTTCAATCCATTCAATCTCAGCTCAGCTCAGCAACAACAAAGAATGCATCATCAATCAATCAAAACACCTAATGTCTATCATCAACTACTACAATTACACCTATCAATCATCATCATTAATCATCGGCCGGAACAATAATCTAGACCTAATGTCTCTTCAAACTCACACACCTTTCATACACAATACAACAATCATCACTTCCACCTCAACAGCTACTCATCGACAAGGAAATTGCAGGGACCCGAGGGGATGGTACAAGACCGATTGGTGTGGGTATGAATTGTCGCATGCCGATGCAGTGAAGAAGCTTCCGCGAACGATTGCTGCAAAAGCCACCATTATGTGGCAAAGACAGTGATACCTAATGTATCACCATCATCATCAATGGTCAACGGCCGGAACATTAAATTAATGATCATCATCCTCCTATCATTCAACAACAAGATTGAACCATCATCGTCATTCAGTAATTCTTTCACACACACACACACACACACACACTAATAAATAAACAAACCTAATAAATGGTTCAATCAATGGTAGATGTACATGATGTACATCAATCAATGGTAGATCATCTATCGATGATGATCATACTTCAAGACAAATGACAACTGTTGCCAATTGTATAACATTGTAACGGGTCTTACTGGCAAATCAATCGATCCATAATAGATCAATGACTACCAAGCCCAAAACACTACCATAATTAATCAACTAACAAATTAATGATGATCTACTACAACGTCGATTGATTGATTGATTGATTGACTGATGACTTGCAAGCGCTTGTTTGATACAAACTTAAATTTTCTGTCGCTTTGCATGTTGCTGCGATCGAATTGAATACCAATCGAAAATCTTCCGAATCGTAAATACCATCATCAATATCTGTTCCAATATCGAATTGTAATTACATCTTCTAAAATAATACAATATAATCAATTAAATTCAATGGCTCAAAATCAAAACGAAAAATCACTTACCAAATTTGCCGACGAAACCATTGATCATTCGCTTGATTGAATTTGATCTAAAATGAAAAGAAAAATTATTTGTTGATCATATAACAAAATAATACAAAAATGAGTCAGTATAGTGGGTGTAATGTGAGTGTATGGTTCATATATCTCCACCCGATGGCTAAGTAGGAATAACAATAGATGATGTACAATAATGCTAAGATATTGAAATAATACGGACATTAATGAGATAATGTATAAAGATTCTTATAAAAACTAGAATGGGTAACACTAAATATTGAACAGCAAAAACATTATCGAATCTGAGAGAATAGTTAGTAAAGTCGTTAATGATCGAATTGAATTTAAACTAATAATGATAGAACTCGATAGTGGACACAAGAGAAAATATTGAACCAGAGAAAAAGATTTCGATATGTCAAAAGGTGATAAAGTTATAACTATAAATGAAAAAGAACTTTCAAAATTTTACAATCAACAAATTAAAATAGAATAAATGAAGCAAAACCAACTAAAGTAGAACAAACTATTTAGAAAGAATGAATGAGCTAGCGTGCAATGTGCTTGTGTGTGAATGGCGGAGGGGTGAGTTGCTAGCGGTGGTTGTGTGAGGATGTTCTATTTGCCGTACGTCGTACGAAGAGAGAGAGAGAGAGAGAGAGAGAGAGATGCGCAGAAACCAATTTACGCACGAAAAGTGGGTTTGCACATCATGGTATGTGTGTGTGAGTTAATCCAACGGTTTTGTGGCTATGCTGAGAGGAGGGAGGAGAAGAATGTTCTGGAACAGTTCTAACAATGTTTTATTTGATTGAGGTAAAGAAATGGTTGGTAAATGAGTATATTGATCGAACCTAACTAATAAGATTGGAATCGAGAAAACTCGATAAAGGACACTATAGAAAATACCGAATTCAAATGGGGAGATATCGATATAAGAGTGCCAAAAAGAACAATGATCAAATGCAGCTTTAGTGGAGAGAGGAGGAGAATGTTCTGGAAAAAGGATAGGTAAAATTGCCTAACAATGTTCTATCTGATTGAGGTAAAAAAAATAGTAAATAAATGTACTGATCGAACCTAACTAATAAGATTGAAATCGAGAACACTCGATAAAGGACACAATAGAAAATATTGAATTCAAATGGGGAGATATCGATATAAGAGTGCCAAAGTAATCAATGGTCAAGTGTAAATAAAACTCAATTCGAGACCAATCGATAATGATCACAAAAGACAATATCGAATCAGAGAAACAAAGATCGATATTCAAGTGAAAAGATGGATAATGATAGATTAGAAATAAAATGAAATCGAGAGCACTCGATTGTAGGCACAAAAAGTAATTATCGAACCAGAGAGATATAGAGGGAGAGAGATAGAGAATATTTGTAAAAATGAAAATTGAACTTACCGAATTTGAATTGGCCACATATTAAACGATCTGTTAGAATGAAATGAATAAAGTAAACGTTAGTATGATGAACCAATATACAAGTATGTAAACAAATAAAAAATAAATGAATCAAAATCGAAATCACATTTACCTGGTAACGGTTGACGCATCTTGAGAGAGAATGCGTCCGTTCAGGAAGAGAGTCCAAACGAGAATGAGGATAAGTTCTATTGTTCTACGTGATTCTGCGCAATTGTTCCATTTGAGTCAATGGCGGCCAAGATGGGTCATGCGCATCAATCAATTGGATGGGAACGTGTCGATTGATTTTCAAAAAGTGGTGTTAGAGCGGTTGGCCAATCAGAGTTGAGAATTCTGATTGGAGAACACACTTTTAACCCAATTCAGGTGTGCTTGTTGAATCGATTGCGTATCGACACGGCACGACACGACACAGCATAGCACGACATAGCACGACACGGCACGACACGACACGACACGGTACGACACGGCACGGACACGGCACGACACAGCATCGCACGACATAGCACGACACGACACGACACGGCACGACACGACACGACACGACACGGTACGACACGACACGGTACGAAACGACACGACACGACACGACACGGCACGGCACGACACGACACGACACGACACGGCACGACACGACACGGCACGGTACGACACGGCACGGTACGACACGGCACGACACGACACGACACGACACGACACGACACGACACGACACGACACGGTACGACACGACACAGCACGGTACGACACGACACGGTACGGTACGACACGACACGGCACGACACGACACGGCACGGTACGGACACGACACACGACACGACACGGACACGACACGACACGACACGGTACGACACGACACAGCACGGTACGACACGGCACGGCACGGTACGGTACGACACGACACAGCACGACACGACACGACACGGCACGACACGACACGACACGGTACGACACGACACGGCACGACACGACACGACACGACACGACACGACACGACACGACACGACACGGTACGACACGGCACGACACGACACGGCACGACATGGTACGACACGACACGGTACGGTACGACATTGTTCGTTGAAACAAGTTTCAAATAAATGATATTGAATCGTAATCCAACACCAAGTAAAATTAGAAGGAAGTAGCAAATGATTTGAAGACTTGAAACTGGCATACGAAAATGTTGGTAGCAATGTTGATTGGTGTTGCCGTTGATATTGATGAATGAATGATATTGTTTAGCACAAGAATAAATGAATTAAATGTTGTCGTTGATGTTGATGGACATAAACATTCTCGATGACTAGTGGTGAAAGTGGTAAAACATTTTGGTGATATTGATGAATTGATATTGAAAGTCTAAAAAAAAAGATAAAACTAATTAGTGAACAAATAATATGAAATAAAATAACTTATCTTGAATGATTATTGGTGTAAGCCAATATAAATAAAAACCAATAACAAATCTGGAGAACAATCTGGATATATCAGAAGTGAGAGGCAGAATACACAAGTAAAATGTGGATGATTGATTGATAAGAATAAAAACAAAACGAAGATTGTTCGAGAAAATAAATAAAGTTGATGGAAACCAGTATAAATTCAAGCCAATTTGGTATGAAGTCGAAGTATTAAAATAAATAATTGCAATCGCAAAACAACGGCATTATGACAATAGTTCCAAAAATAGAAAACCATTTTTTCATTTAAACGATATAAAAAATAGTTGAAACAGTTCACGATTCAAGTATGGCAAATAAACTTTCAATTGCGATAATTAGCATCTCCTTGGCGAGAATTGGACAATAAGATAATAAAAAAAAGATGGAATTAATATGCGATCTAATAAAAAGTGAAATACCTTACCTGGAGTAATTGCCATTTCAAATTGTCTAAATATTACTTGAATGCAATAAAATTCCAAACTTTCGAAAATAACCGTTTGCAAATCGCCAATTATTTTCAGATATCAATAATTCAATTCAAATCTTCGAAAAGAGGTTTCTGCAAATTGATGTTTAAAATTTTCCGGAATCAATAAATCAATAGTCAACAAATCTTCAACAATAAAACGACGACTTGGCAATTGAATTCCAACTCAAAACGAAGGAACCCCTTTTCAAATTGATGAATCAAAATAATTGCTTGCGAATTCCAAATAAAACGATTGATCCATCAAACTATAAGGTCACGGTGGTGGTTCAATATTTCAATCCATCCAAGCTTAGCTCAGCTCAGCAACAACAAAGAATGCATCATCATCAATCAAGGCGTACCATAATTTGCACAGCTATAAATATCTATGGATGATGATCATACTTCAAGACAAATGACAACTGTTGCCAATTGTCCAACATTGAAGCGGGTCTTACTGGCAAATCAATCGATCCATAATAGATCAATGACTACCAAGCCCAAAACACTACCATAATTAATCAAATAACAAATTAATGATGATTTACTACAACGTCGATTGATTGATTGATTGAATGACTGATGATTCGCACACGCTTGTTTGATACAAACTTATATTTTCTGTCGCTTTGCATGTTGCTGCGATCGAATCAAATATCAATCGAAAATCTTCCGGATCGTAAATACCATCATCAATATCTGTTCTAATATCGGATGGTAAATGCCAATTAAATTTCCTAAAATAATACAATAAAATCAATTAAATTCATTCGCTCAAAATCAAAACGAAAAACTACTTACCAAATTTGCCGACGAAACCATTGATCATTGGCTTGATCACTTCTTTCCCACTTTCTCTTGCATAGCTTCTATCCATTCATCCATTCAACACAGCTCAACAATTCAATTCAAACACCAAAGAAAGATTGAATTTGATCTAAAATGAAAAGAAAAATTAATTTGTTGTTCATAAAATAAAAGAATACAAAAAATGAGTCAGTAGTGCTTGTCATGTGAGCGTGCACGATGAGGTATGGTTCATCTCTCTCGATAGTCAAACACTAAGTGGGAATAGCAATAGGTGATGTACCTAAGATATTGAAATCATTGAATAGATAATGGGTAAAAACCAGCAAAAACATTATCGATAGACCAGTTAGTAAAGTCGTTAATGATGAATTGAATTAAAACTAATAATGATAGCACTTGATAGTGGACACAAGAGAAAATATCGAATCATAGATAACGATATGTCAAAAGGTGATAAAGCCATAATTATAAATGAAAAAGAACTTACAAAATTTCATATTCAACAAATTAAATTAGAATAAATGAAGCAAAACCAACTAAAGTAGAACAAACTATTTAGAAAGAAAGTCGAAGAATGAATGAGCTAGCGTACAATGTGCTTGTGTGTGAATGGCGGAGGGGTGAGTTGCTAGCGGTGGTTGTGTGAGGTTCTATTTGCCGTACGTCGTACGAAGTGTGAGAGAGAGAGAGATGCGCAGAAACCAATTTACGCACGAAAAGTGGGTTTGCACATCATGGGTGTGTGTGTGAGTTAATCCAACGGTTTTGTGGCTATGCTGAGAGGAGGGAGGAGAAGAATGTTCTGGAACAGTTCTAACAATGTTTTATTTGATTGAGGTAAAGAAATGGTAAATGAGTATACTGATCAAACCTAACTAATAAGATTGAAATCGAGAACACTCGATAAAGGACACAATAGAAAATACTGAATTCAAATGGGGAGATATCGATATAAGAGTGCTAAAGTGATCAATGATCAAGTGTAAATAAAACTCAATTCGAGACCAATAGATAATGGTCACAAAAGACAATATCGAATCAGAGAAACAGAGATCGATATTCAAGGGAAAAGATTGATAATGATAGATTAGAAATAAAATAAAATCGAGAGAAACTCGATGGTAAGCACAAAAAGTAATTATCGAACCAGAGAGATACAGAGAATCAAGACACAAGCCTGATCGAACCTAACTAATAAGATTGAAATCGAGAACACTCGATAAAGTGCACAATAAAAATACCGATTAAGATACATCGATATATGAGTGCCAAAGTAATCAATGGTCAAGTGTAAATAAAACTCAATTCGAGACCAATCAATAATGATCACAAAAGACAATATCGAATCAGAGAAACAAAGATCGATATTCAAGAGAAAAGATGGATAATGATAGATTAGAAATAAAATGAAATCGAGAGCACTCGATTGTAGGCACAAAAAGTAATTATCGAACCAAAGAGATAGAGAGGGAGATTTTGTAAAAATGAAAATTGAACTTACCGAATTTTAATTGGTCACACATTAAACGATCTGTTAGAATGAAATGAATAAAATAAAAGTTAGTATGATGAACCAATATACAAGTATGAAGACAAATAAATAAATGATTCAAAATCGAAATCACATTTACCTGGTAACGGTTGACGCAACTTGAGAGAGAAGGCGTCCGTTCAGGAGGAGAGTCCAAACGAGAATGAGGATGAGTTCTTTTGTTCTACTTGATCCTGCGCAAATGTTCCATTTGAGTCAATAGGCACAATGGCGGCCAAGAATTTGGTCATGCGCATCAATCAATTGGATGGGAACATAGTCACTTGGGTTCTGATTCTAATATGTTACACCATAGGAACAGGGGTACTTGAATTCTAACTTGAAAATAATACAATGTTTTGATTGATTGACATGTTTCCGATTTAAACTATAATTGAAATAAGTAACACTCGATAATGGTCACCAGAGATTAAATACCAACGTTCAAACAACCAATTTCGTTACAATTCTTTGTTGTCAAAATGAGTAATATATGATAACTTGTGATAAATATTAGACGATGTTGTTTTAGTTCTATGTTATAAAATTTGATTCTTGGATTAAGTATGTTGGGGAAATAAGCCTCATCTACAGTAAATGAAAAATAGATTATTACCAAAATATAAACAGTATATAAATAATAATAAAAACGAACCAATATAACTTTGATTATTGAGTTGTTGACTGATTACGATCATAATCGATCTTTGAAAACATAAAGTGGTAACCAGAAATAGAATGTCGATTTTGAAACAACCAATTTTGCTACAGTTTTTTCATTGTTGAAATAAATAATATATGATAACTTGATGAATATTTGACGATGCTGCCATATTTCGATGTTGCAATAAAGTGAATGAAAAATAGATTATTATAAAAATAAACAATTTAAATATAATCATACCGATATAACTTCGATTCTTGACAATGATAATTCTGATGATTCAGAATAGATTAGCCATATCAAATGATCATAATTCCCACAATGTTAATGGCGGTTCGAACCAACAATGCAAAACGGAACCAGATTCTTCCTATATTTCTTTACAAAAGCTTCTTCATCTTCGTTGTTTTGCCACACAATTCTCTTGAAGTGAAGTTGTAAAATTTACACATTTTAATTGAAAATGACTAATGATACATAATACCACAACAATGCATAACAAAAAGCAGCTGGTGAAGTGATGAACGATGTGTACGAATGTACGATAGTATCGAAACTTAAACGCGTTCATATCACTCGTTACATACACACAACATAGGATCTTGCATAGATTCTGATCCCAAATAGTTTCCCCGTTCCCGAAAGTTTTCAAAATTTTTATTATTTTGTATTTCAATTACAATTCAATAGTTATTATTATTAATATACAATAAAATATAAAATGTTTTGTGTTTTTAATTGTGTTCTCAAATGTGTTCTCTCTCTTCTCTCTCTCTCCCTCCATCATCATCTCATTAAAAATGGAACATACCTTGCTATAAAAAAAATCTTCGCCAAGTTCCGTTTTTAAAAATTTTAAGTCTCGAATGGGGAAAAAGGCAGGCTAAGCAAAAAACCCAAAGTGATGCGGCCCGCAGTTAAGCAAGCTAGGCACACCACAATTCGATCGACTATTCGATTAAGCCCGTAACTTCTTTAAGTTGCTAGCAGGTGGGCAGGAAGAACGAACCTAGGGTCCTGCTAGCGAACTCATCGATTCTGCCATGTTTTGGGTGTTTTATGTCTTAGAAGTCAAGTAGGCACAGGCAGAATCAAGTAAAAAGATTCAGGCCAGCTCGACCCAGACAACCCATTTTTCCACTTTCTTCGTTTAGTTGCATGGAGGCAGGACGGCATGAATAAACCAGGCTCCTCCATGCGAACAAGCGGGGCTAGTGTTTCCACTAGTCTTCACCGTGTCTCCAATGACAGTCGGACTGTAAAAACAGAATAAAGAATAGTTAGTTAAAGTTGAAACACACAATTCGATTCCGGGAGAGAGAGAGAGAGAGAGAGAACGAGAGAGAACACAGGTGTGTTTGTGTGTGTGTGTGATTACAAATAAATAAAAAAATTAAAATCATGATTTAAAATTCGGCCATCCGACCATCCATAATATTTGGTTCGATAATACCAAGACCTGTTCAAAGAGAAAAAAAACATTTAATCATATGTATGAACTTTGAACCTTTTCAGTTTTGCCATTTTGTTCCCCTACTGACAATCAAGGTGCCAATAAAATGGTAATTATATTCAATATATAATTCAAATAGAAAGGATTTCTAATAAAGATTATCATTTTGTTTGTAAAAGCAAAAATATTGACTTCCCATATGCATAAACTATAACCCTTTTTAAAACTATTCCCCAAAATCCTTTCCATTAGAATTAAAGAGAATGATAATAACCTTTCTATTAATACCTTGATTGTTTGTATGAGATTGAAAATAACAAAGTTGAAAAGGACAGTAACATAATGAACAATAAATGTACAATTATGAACAGTTACAATGGTTACAGTTAAATTAGGGCTTACAATTATGAATTATGAATAAAACTTACAATTCCTTCATCGTTGAGGATAAGTTTGAGTGAGTAAATGGACAAACAATAATCGAAGTTAACTGGTAGCTAAATGATCCGGTGATGATTGGACATGTGCCTATTTATGCTTGTTCATGCAACTATTTACATTAATGGTTTGGTTTTGACTCATAGTTGATTAAACTCATAGTTGACTTGATTCATAACCAGAGCTCCCTCTATGAGCAAAACAAACTACAATAAGCTTGATGAGCTTATCAAAAAATGGTAGGAAAAAAATTACTGATATCGCAATCGATCAATTCTTCTTTTGTGATATCGACCATATTTGTAGCAAGAATACTGCAACAGAGTATTCAATGTAAAGATCATATAACAAATTTATAAATGTTGAGTTAAAAATTCTATTTAAAAATAAATGAAATGATTTTCGAAATATCACCGCCATTTTAGATCATTGGTCATCGATAGATGTCCATTTACAATGATCCATTTCAAACACATTCATTTATTCACACAATCAAATTGATCGAATCTATCTTTGGTTCATTTATTCATTTTTTCCTTTTCTCAACCATTCAGTTTTGATGATTGTCATTTCCAACCGTTTTTGAATGATCACTGGGCAACGTTTTTGGATGACGCTTATCACTTTGACCACGGTCCTTATTGCGGATACGTTTTCTACTCTTACTGCTCGATTTTTCATTCGTTCCACCTTCGATCGATTCCTTATGCGTTTGTGTCTGTTGTTGTTCGTCCTCATCGTCATCATCCTCGTCATCAGCATCCACCTTTATCATTTTGATATGATCCAACGATGTCAACCGATAACCACCGGTGAGGTCGAGTGGACATACCGGTACATTGCGTTTCAACGAGACACTCTTCTTCATCATCAACTTATATTTGATATCGGATTTGTGCGTCTTCGACGAACGCAACGATGTCAACGATGGTGGACGTACGGACATTTTGGCCAAACATTCGGACACTTCCATGGCCTCCTTCGTCAATTCGGCGCTAGGTTTAAATTTGATAGGTGCACGATGTTGTACACGGCCACTACTTCCCTTGATGAACTCTTTCAATGAACCATGTGATGAGATCGATGTATTCGATTGTTGTTGCCGTACCAATGTTCCAGACACATTATCGGTATCGGTATCGGCAGATGGTGGTTCAGAAATAATATCATTTAGTTCGACCGTCTTAGATCGATTGGAACTGGCCGGAATTCGCCAACCGGGCTCTTTCGATAAGTTGATCACCGGATTCGTTATCTTATGTTTCTCATTGGAAACAATCTTCGTCAACGGATAGATTGGCGGATTCGGCGATGAATTTTGATCCATCAAACTTTGAACCAAATGGGAAAAACGTAAAGCGATAAAGTGGAGATTGATGCCAATTAAACAGTTGCCAAAACAAATACAAAACGAATCTTGTTTGCTGTGTGATATCACACAATTTATACGTAAAATCGTTTGCTGGAACAATTGGTTTCAAACCAAAATCGAGATTGGTCCATTCTAAAATAGAATTTTAATTCCATTTCGAATTCAAAGTTTTCAGTTATTCGCTTAACTAATTGCTTGCATTTATCATTTTAAAGTTTTGACGAAAATTTCTTCAGTTAAAAACCATATTTTATATACATACAATCAATCAATGAAGCCATCAAATATCAACCAAAAAAACTTCAATATATATGTCATTACTTTTGGTGATTTGTTTTCTATATATTTGAAATCTGTCATAAAATTGTGATTGATAATGATTATTAGTAAATAAAAAAAATATGACAAAAAAGATAGTACATGTTACTTACAATTAACTTTTCGAAAATGTTTAATCGTTTGACATTTGTGGTTGAAATCGTTTGCCGTGGTTTGCCGAATGATTGATAGGAACATTGATTGATTGGTTGAACATGTATCGATCGATCAAATCCAAGTTTATTTCTCGGTTAGGTTATTCGGGGCGCGTGCCTTTTTTTTTTTGCTTTCACCAAAACCAACAACCGGCGACACAACCAGATCATTCATCTAACGACAACATGGAGAAACGAATTCTATCAATTTTTTGTTGTTTGATCATAACCGGTTGTTTGATTTTGATCGGTATCATTTATCTATCGACACACAATCGAGACAACAATCGAACATTGATGGGTAATAGATGGTCATATGAAGAGTTGAGTGCCAACTTTTATCGCATTTACGGTAATGAAACGGGAAGCATTCGAATCAAATCACGTCCATACAATGGAACTGAATTGATGTTTACACTGCCAAAACGATTCGATTCACGACAATATTGGCCACAATGTTTTTCTGTGATCAATCGAATCAATGATCAAGGTGCATGTGGATCGTGTTGGGCGGTAACGGCAGCCGATACAATCACCGATCGATTGTGTATTGCAACCAATGGAACGATACGGGAACGAATTTCAGCTGCTGATCTAATTGAATGTTGCCGTTCGGGACAATGTTCAATATCGGATAGTGGCTGTAATGGTGGTAATCCATATCTTGCATTCAAATACTTTGTCGAAAATGGTCTCGTTGGTGAACGATGTAAACGATATCCAGTTCCACCGTGTCGTAAAGTATCGGAAGATATCAAACGTGACATATGTTGGCTTACCACCGATCATCTTTTCCCGGTTGGTTCATGCCGAAAACAATGTGACAATGATTCGGAAGAGTATGCACAAAATCTTTATCGTGGAAATGATTATTATGATTTTTGGGACTCATCGATCGATGATGTTAAACGTGATATTGTTCAATATGGACCAGTGGTTGCCAACATTCCAGTGTTTGAAAAGTTACTTGATTATGGTAATGAAATCTATTTACATCCAAATCGATCATATGGAAGATATTTATCGGGCCATTCAATAAGGTTGATCGGATGGGATTTCGACCAAAATGGAACCGAATATTGGTTGGCGGCAAACACATGGAATATTGATTGGGGAGAAACGGGCGGATTCTTCAAAATTGCAATCTATGGAACAAATCTTCATCGAGAGGCATCGGGCGTTCGAATTTAATCTGAAACATTTTTCCTTAATTGAAGTAGTTCATTCCACAATGGACTGTTGGAATAATTACGATAATTTGGATTATCAAAGAATAGATCACGTATTTGTTCAGCAATTTGTAGAATACTATTCAAATAGTTAAGTAATGAATGAAAATTTTCTTCAGCTTCATATTGGTCTACATATTTTCGTTGGAGATAACGTTGAAGTAATCGTGTGTATATATCTTTCTTTTCACTATAGATAATAAACAAAATTAATTTTTTTGTTATGAACTAACTTGAATAAAATCAAAATAAAACATACTTGATCGTGAACGAAATGTGTTGAAGATGTTGATCCATGGATGGATTGAAAAGTATGATAACTAATAAAAGATTCAATATAATATCATCCCGTTTCCAATCGGTACGAAATGTTTTCATCAAATCGTGATTTCGTATGCAATTTAATGGATTATGATTAACGGTTAACGGTTTAACTGGTACTAAAACGGTCATTTTGGAGTGATCGTCCATAAATTCAAATGCACAATGATCAAAGTTGAACATCAACACTAAACGTACGGCAAACATATCGATCAAACGTGAGCGAAGTAATATCACTTGATCAATTCGGTCTAATTCATTAAACCACTTCAATCGTTTTGCCATTTGTATTAATCGATGAAAAGCATGTTGTACAACATTGGAAGATTCGATGTTTTCATTAAAAGCAAAATGACGATAACGTAGATATGGATTTTTCAGTACCATTCCAGCACGAACCAATTCTTTGATACAATCAATCTCTTGTTGTTGATTCATTTGTTCGTTTGGCGAATTATCAGTTTGCCAAAATTGTTCAATGATTTCGCTTTCAGATGGTTCAATTTGATCACTTGATTTAAATTCTAAACAATGTCTAATACAATCAGATGTTTCGCCATCAATTTGTGAGGAATTGGAACTTTTATAACCGGAATCATTGCCAGGAGATTCAGAACCAATTAAAAGAGTATCCTCGAATAAAGGATCAATTCCAGTTTCAAATCTAAATTGTTCCATATCATGATCGATCATACGTAGATCATCGATCTCTGATTCAGTTAAAGTTGCAAATGTTTCATTAATAAAATTTAATGTTTCTTGCTCTTTGTCTTCAGAATGAATACGTTTCAAAAGATAATCTTTCTTGTTCAGCTGCTTATCATCATCCGTTTGTATCAACTCTTTTTTCATTCCAACGTTTAAACACTTTTTCAATCGACAATGAGAACAATGTTTTCGTGTTTCCAATTTTATGATACAATTATCGTTAAATTTACATTTTAATTCCTAAATGAATAAATTGTATTATTAGTAAAAATAAATGAAATTTAAGATACAAACATTTTCCCTTGAAGCATTTCGACGAAAGAAAGCTCGACATGACATGCATGTAAGAGCATTATAATTTAAACCTAAAACGAAAATTTGATTAAGTTCTGGATACAACAACATCACATACCTTCAGCCTTGGCACCACAAACAATGCAAAACATTATAAGAATGAAAAGATAAAATGAAGAAGATGAAAACAATGGCGAAGAAAAAGGCGCAATGTGAATCGATAAATGAATTGACAACAAACCCTTTATTTCTATATTTATACACTAGGTGGCGGTAAATATAGTAAGTTTTAAGAATCATTCAAGGATAATTTGATGATATTATGAACTATTTTTCATTATCCATGTTCGAAGATTTGCAACGTTAGCATAAACATTCTGTTTATAAGATAACATAAAATTGATTAAAATTAATTTTGTTTTTTTCAGAAAAAAATTTACCGGATATTTGGCATGTAAGCAACTGCTGGAACCCCATGAGACGACACCAACCAAGACACCGTTCAAAGTGACCGGTCCACCAGAATCACCATTACATGCCGATTGCTCTTCGGAAATTGCACAGATCATTCGATCGGTAATACTATTTACAGTACCCCAACGTTCTTGACAATCTTTTCTGTCCAATGTACGTAATGTATCGGCTCGTTGAAGTGTACTCGGTAACGAACCACCATTGGAAAGACGACCCCAACCGGTAACCGTCAAAATGGAATCGGGTTCTGGTTCTGAAGTAGTTAACGATATCATCGCAGCATTCGTTCCAGGTGTAAACGGTGAACTCAACGTTAACGTTGCCACATCGTAATCGATCGTCGTTGGATTGTATAATGCATGTTGATTTATTTTTTTAACAGACAATGTTGGTCCATTGTTACGATTCAAGGTATCATAACGAACACTAAATGTTGATGGTTTGTTTACATTTCTATGGATAAAATATGATCATTTATATTATTTGTTATTAGATTGTTATCATGCACATACCCATAAACACAATGAGCTGCTGTCAAAACAGTTTGTGAAGATATCAACGATCCACCACAGATGAATGTTCCATCGGAAAATAATGCTATTTGGTGCTTGGCTTCGCCACTTCCAACAAGGACACCGCCAACGATTCGAGCAAATGGACTATTGATTGGTTCGGATAATAACTCAGGATTATTGTTTGCCACTTCCGTTGGCAATGGAAGTCGCAACGGGTTTTCATCTTTAGCTCGGATAACTGAACAGGATGCTAAAAAAACGAAGATAGCTAATTTCATTGTTGAAAGGTAAAAATTCCTTTTTGTGCTGCGGTATCACTAAGTTCGAGGTTAAAATCAAATACTTTTAATATGCATTATATACTTTTATAAGGAGTTGTATAATTTGGCTTGAAATCGCATGATTGTTTGGTCATAAAATTAAATTTTGATTTGATATAAAAGATAATGGGACATTTTGTAGGCAGCATATCTTTATGATACAAATGGAACATAAAATAATTAGATTCCAAATGGATATTTGTTGACGAAATACCAAATCCGTAATAAAATTATCATATCTTTGATTCAATAAGCGGCCTCATCTACATCAAAACCGGCGTCTTTCTTTGTCTTTTTTCTCTTAAGTTTCTTTTTAAAATCAGTTTCAATTGATTTTGAGGTAACACATGGCAATGGAAATAATGAATTTAGATTCGGAATTACATAATGTAGAATTGATCTGTTTTTCTTCAAATCATGATGCATGTCTTTATCAATTTGATACGCCAATTTAACAGATACATTTTCACGAAGAGGCCATGGTAAACGAAAACGATTTTGTGGTAGTGGTTCCAATTTTAACGAAGATTGTGATGAAACAGAGGGAATGAGTTGAGATGAATTGGCACGATGGAACGACATTGTTGGATGCTAAAGAAAGATTAATAATTTTAATATTATAAATATTTTGAATCAACTAAAAGTAAACCTTTGTTCAAACTTTATATTGAGATAATAGACGAAGTATACATGGCATAATATAGCAAACTTCAGATTTACAAACAGCTGCCGATTATCGATAGCTTCGTTCATCAATATCGTGTCAACACGTGTGGTTTGGCTTGTTTTGATTTGTTTTGCTTCTTTAAATTGTTTTCATTATATTTTATTGCATTAATTTTTTAAAGTAATCAATTAAAATGGCACCAGCATTAGTTCAGACAATCTTGGAAAAGGCAGAAGAAAATGAACAGAAAGCATTGCAATCAGTATCCGTCCAGAAGGCCGTTGATTTGACCTATGATTTGCGACATTTAGCTGCTTTTGATGAAAATCCAATTGATTTAGACGAATTTCGGTTTGATTATATGCCTTATCAATATATCAATTATAATTTTTGTTTTATAGGAAAAATAAAAACGATTATATTGCTGCATTAACACGGGATAATGCCCAATTGGTTGTAAATAAACTTTTCACCGATATGGAGACAAAACGAGTTGATAATGTTGTGGTAGCATTGTTGCCGAAAACGGCAAATTATATGTTACCTAGAGAAAAATCAGTTCCAAAAGCTAAACCACCTACCAAATGGGAACAATATGCTAAAGATAAAGGAATACAAAAACGAAAGAAAGAGAAATTGGTTTGGGATGAAACTGCAAAAGAATGGAAACCAAGATTTGGTTATCATGGTATCAATCAAAAGAAAGATCAATGGATGATTGAGGTTCCCGATCAAAAAGGTAATTACTAATTGTGTTTAAATATGATATGATTAATATCAATCGTTTCTTAGATCCAAATGTAGACTACTTTGCTGAAGAAAGTGAAAAGAAAAAGGAACGAATTGCAAAGAATGAATTGCAACGTTTGCGAAATATTGCAAGGGCTACTAAAATGAGATTACCTGGAACGTCTGGACTTGTCCCAAATGCTGAACTCAATAAAAACGAACTAGAAAAGGCTAAAGAATTGGTGAAACATTCAACAGCATCTATGGGAAAATTTGTTGAACGTCTTCGCGATGAAAAGGAGCCAAGAAATTTAGGAAAGAAACGAAAATTTGAACCAAATACATCATCGGATCTTTCGGAAGAAAAGTCGAAAAATTTGGCTGTAGTAAATCAAATTTTAGCGGCTAGAAAAGTAGTAAACGATACTACTGAAGATGATGCTATACGTTCGGCAAATAAACTCAAGCGTAAATCAAGAAAAGACGGAGATGACGATGAAGATGATAGTGGAGATCGACGCAAAAGTCGAGGAGGGTCAAAACGACCAAGAGGCGGAAAAGGAAATCTTGGTTCTCGTCAATCACCAGGAACTCAAGATAAGAAACGGAAAACGTTTAAGAAAGGGCCACAAATAGGAAATCGTACAGGTGGACGAGGACGAGGACGAAAGTAAAGGACGAACCAGTAAAACATGTAACAATACCAATTAATTGCATTGTGCATCATGTTTACATATTAATAAACAAAAAGAGTGTTTGAATGTGTGTAGAATTAACAAAAAAAGGGAAACGAAAACAAAAAAAAACTTGAGTCATGGTGTATCGTATATAGTTTTAAGACGAGTCAGTTGATAAGCCTGTCTGGTGAAATGGCAATTTGTATACGATGTCGAATGATGATATCAATAGATTTAAAACGATGCTTGAGAATAAAACGAAAGAAAACTTGGTTCGTAGTGTTTTAAGACGAGTCAATCGATTAGTCTGTTGTGTGAAATGACGATAGTTTTCGTTATTAAACGATATCAATTAATTGATCACCAAATAAGTCGCTGATTCGGTTCATCATCGGAGTAATGTATTGTTCGTGTTGTGAACAATATAAAAGTTGAAACGTTAACTATTATGAACCAAAACATTTCGATAAATAATGAATGAGAAATGTTTGTTTGCTTCAAAGGCGATTGAAGATGGATTCGCCACATAATGTATGGCACCAAAAAGTAACGAAACTCAATGAGTTGTTGCGGTACGATGGTTGCTGAAGTTGCAATTAAGAATAATAAGTTTGCTAGTTGATATTTGATCATTCGTAAATTGGCAATAGTTTTTTCAACTTTTGATTTCTGATTATTACTGTTGTTTCCATTATTGTTTCGTTTTGGTGAGATTTTTGGCAAAAGTATGCTTGGCATTTGACGATCTTCGAAAAATTGTACCAAATTCCAAGCGGAAATAGCTACAAAGGAATATGCTGGTACCATTGCAAAACGGATAGTGGGATTACTCCAAAATCGGCGCCAAATGTAGAAAACATAATGACGATTATCAGCCAACAGATATGGATGTACGTATGTGAACGTTTCAGTTAAGCAAAGATATATGCCGGATGTGATTGCTAAAAAAAGTATTGGCTGCCGTTTGAGAATGTTCCAAGTGTTGACAAAGTTTTCTAATGTTAATAACCATGGCCACGCAAATATGATAAGAAAAGTTAAAAAGTATGGAATTTGTGCAAGATGAAGTGAAGCTTGATGTGCAGATCTATCGCCAAGAACAATTCCTGGTGAAAATGAGATTGTGATAAACAAAAACTTCTATTCATAAGTTAAGTTAATTTACCATTGTTGAGATACAGAAATGCTACAAATAGAATAGCGTCGAGTATGTAGCCACCACATGTTGAAATGATATCAAACAATATATAATAGGTGAGGTAGAACAGGTATCGCCAATTTGAAAAACGACAATCTCTTAATGGAAAACGTTTCAATTTACCAAGAAAATAAAATTGGTAAAGTTTAAAGCTGTAAACATCTTCAAGAAAGTTGAACACGATCTGATTTTAAAAAATAGTTAATTAATTTGATGCAAAAATAATATACACTTACACTTAGACAACAAAGACCAGCCAAAAGAAAGATCCAAACAATGTTGGTTTGACGAAACCATAATGATACAAAACCAGACAATGCAGCCATTTCATGTCGACCTTCCACTGCATAAGATTGTGTCAACAATATAGTAAACATTGACCCAGGATCGGTATAATACAAAAATGTAAAGAAATAAAGCGGAGGAAGCAAACAAATTGAAATGACATTGAAGATTAGACTACTTTTAGAATCATTCTTTCGATAATTAATTTCCTAAATAAAATAAACATAAACAGGTTAGTAAATCAGTCAAATATGGTTAAAACAAATCAAACATTACCGATCTAACGTTAAGTATATAAAAGATGAGATAAACATTTCCAATGGCGAATAAAACATTTGTAAAACGAAGTGAAACGATTGAACAAATGAATTGTTGTGAAGAATTGTAAAAATAAGCCAAAGGACGTAAAATCGCATAGGATACGATGTACAATCCTGGCGGAGTGGTTAGTTTGGGATCCCACTAAAAAAAGACGATTATTATTCGTTGATACATTATACTGACAACAACAATACTAACCGAAATGAAATCATCTTTCTGACAATACTGTTGGGCTTGTGGAATGTGAAATAACTCGTCGATAAATGATGTTGGTTGAATACGATTAACGGTGATGAATAGGACTAGAATCGAAATCAAATACGATACGACGAGACTCGGTGCAATAATGTTGTCTAGTTTGATCGTCATATTTGTCAGTGAAAAATTAAATCGTCGAGAATAAACGTTTATATTGGTGTGGATCGGGTCGATGTCGGCAGGAGGCTCACGTGGAGGATCGTTGGACGTCATAGCCAGCTGATCAGTATCATTCAATTTTGTTGATTTGCTTTGCGGCCACTCCGTCATCGGATCAGAGGAAGTGGCATCGTCCAATATAATAGGGTTTGAAAATGAACCTAAAGGTTCCTGTTGGATTCCATTTTCCATTCGTTTCTAGAATTAATTTTAAATTTTAATCATTAAGATAATGTAATAAAATTTATATAAATATAATTAATAGATAAATGATAAGTGCACCAAATTACCAAAAATATTACCGCATTTATTTTAAGAGAAAATAATTTACTTACTTTTTCCACTACTCTTCGAAATGCTACTCGTAATGGTGATTCTTGTTTCACATCATACTCATATATTAAAACGGGATCTTTTTTAGGGTTAGCTTCAATCAAACTTGAAGAACTTTGGTTTTCCATTAATGATTTGTTTTAAGTTAGTTGTGGACAATTTTTATTGAAGTTGTAAGCACAAAATAAACCGCGATGAATAGAAGTCCGACAAATTTCTACCATGTGCTGCCCGGAACAAGACAACAATAGAAAGGGTTGTTCAAATATGAAGAAATGATTTTTTTATGATTTAAAAAATAATAAATATTATTTTAATTAAAAAATCATAATATAAGATTGACATTACAATAATTTCAATGTTAAAATTCTATATTGGATTGCAAATATATTCGCTATATATATTCTGAATAAATGATATACGAAATGCACAAATTAGTGTTCAAAATTTCTTCAAACTTTTTAATTTATGTGACATTTTGTGATGTATCGTTAACAAACCAACAAGCAGATTGATTGTCTAATAATGTATGGCAAACATTGCAAACACGATAAGTTCGTTGTTTCGGTCCACTACAAATCGTTTTAGATGTACATTCATGACAAAATATCTTTCCACAATGTTTACAATTATTCTAATAACAAGTTGTAAAGTTAGATAAATGTAAAATCACAATACAATAGTTAATCATACCTTTTCTTTTTTTGAATGGAAAACCTTTTTACATGAGTTGCATTCCGAAACATCGTCTTCATGTTGCCAACGAACCTCATTCTCAGCAGAACGTATCTTTTCTAATTGTACCTATAGATATAATAATAAAGATCCATAATTTAGTTAATAAAGTGCAAAAATTAAACTATAAATACCTGTAGGTTTTGAGATAATTTAACAAAATCACGTTGTACATCTTCACTATCATCGAGAACGCCTTGTAATGTAGCTACCTTGTTTCGTAATTGTTGCAATTCGGCATCAGCCTTTTTCTAAATTTAATATAGACAAACATAATTTATTATCATCAATCATATATTGATAAATAATCAAACCTTATAAGCCTGCAATTCGGAACATTGTGCTTCAAGTTCAGACAATTTCGAAACAGAATTTGTTTGTAGATGATTGAAACTTGCTCGAAGACGATCCAATTCTTTCACGGTATCATCGTTTCGAATTCTCAATTCTTGCAATTCTAAATTTTTCGATTCCAATGTTGTATTGAGTAATTCAATTTCACGTGCATTGCTTTCTTCCAAATCCTCTTTGGATTGTTGCTCTCCACGAAGTTGATCTTTGAGGAAAATGTTCTCCGACCGCAATTGATCTTGAATATGTTCCTTGGAAACCATTGCCTGAATTAGATCCTCTCGAAGCTTCAAACAATACCATTGCATGTCGTCCTGTGGTATGTCGATCGTCTCAGTTAACAACTCTTGAGATCTTGTCAAGGTTTTGCCTAAAAGTATTTCGTTATCATGTGTAACACGATGTAGTTCACGTTTCAAATGTTCAGCTTGATTGATCAACTCTTGTACTAAATCATTGGATTTCTTTTCAAAATTATTAAATTTAGCCGTCAAATCAATAATTGTCTTTTGTCCTTCATCGACCCGTTGCGATAATGTGCGCGTTTCATGTTCAGTCTTCTTCACCTCTTCGTTATACTTCTCTTCGAGATCATGGCGAAACTTTTGTTCCTTCTTCAATTCCTCCTTCAATTGTTTAATCGACTTTTCGTTGGTACTTATCTGTAAATGAAGTACTCCTTCACGATATTGAACTTCTTGCAATTGAATCTCATAATTATTGCACATTTCACAAGCCATTGGCTTGATGGCCGCACCGGCAGGTCCCATCGTTCGTTGATGAAGTGGTAGTGGCGGCGTAGAATCTCTTTGTTGTTGAGATAACGAGTTATGATCTGTTGATTGAGTCGGATGTGGGCAATTACATGATGGATCCATGGATGAGGAACCTGAAGTTGCAGCACTATTACTACTACTACTGGTAGTGATCGTTGATAATGTTGATGGCGTTATCTTTAAATCAATAACAGGTGTCAAAATTGATTCTGGGTTAGTGGTAGTTGGCAAAACCTCCACGTCGCCACCATTCTCCAAAGAGGACATCGAGAATGAGTGTGCTCGTTCCAAACTGTAAATAAATAATTGTAAATCAATTATAAGAAGTTTTTTATGAAAATGTTATAGTTACGCTTGATCGACGAATGATATTTCAGCGTTTGGAATGTCCGGCGTTGATCCCATTATAATGTTTGATGATTACAACACCGGAGTTGCAGTTTAATGTATTGTAATAAATGGAATGGAATATTTTTTTATGGTTTTGTGTTTATATATAAAATGATGGCAGACGATTAACTTTGATCAAAGATATAATATTATTATAGATTTATAATCAAGGTTGAATATGAGACATTTGGATTTGGTTGCAGAAACCATGAAGGATCATGATGATTGCGATCCTCCAGTTCTAATGCTTCTGGAACATGTTTATTGTTATCGGTTTATCACTTGTTCAATGGCAATGTACTAAAGAAGAATTGGTTGATATGACCTTGTAATGTTATTGCTCTGAAGACTAGAGTAAATCGATGTACCAAACATGACTCACAAAATGGTTATTTGTTATTTTTTGGTTTGGTTTGATTTGATTGTGTCATCCCAAAACAAATCGGAACACTGCAATATGCGTCATGTGATCCTAATGTATTCAGAAGATTGATTCAATGTACGCCACCATATAATAGTAATGTACGACCATCACATTACACTATAATGGTTCTTCATATGATCAATGTTACTCTATAAATCAAACCAATGGTTAATAAAAAAACATTGATAATTATGATTTAATCTTGTACCATTATCAATAAATGTGAGAATCCATTGCATATCAGTGTATAGGGTGTTATTCTTAAACAAATAATTTAACCAGAGGCTTGTGAACGAAATTTTTGATAATATGATTTGGTAAAATCGGTCATCATATCGGGGAATGATTCAAACATTTCCGAACTATAGGTTGCCGGTGACCCGCTAAAAACGGCAAATGCTGGAACATTGGTTGATGGAGGAAGAACTGAGTTATCGGCGATAAAACATCCATCTTTTAGTTGACAATGTCGTCCGATCACACAATTCTTTCCAATATAAACATGAGAGCCAATCGATACTGCATTGACGATGGTATCCTCCCCAATAAACACATGTTCACCGATACTCAATGTAAGGAAGGCGACTCTAAACAAAACAAGATTAAATTAAAAGTTAGTAAAAACAAGTTACAAATAAATGAGATATGATATACCCTTTAGAAAATTTCTTGAACGGAGGTCTTATTACAGCTTTCTTACTAATAATACAATATCGTCCAATCTTTACGTTAGCTAAATCACCTCGGATAATACAATCTTCTTGTACGATTGTCTATAAATAATATTAAACAATTAGAAAACAAATAAGTAAACAAACACGGTAAACAAACCTTTCCAAGAATCATTATATTTTGAGACCCACATAATACCGATTTCCGACAAACTTTATTACCACTTGCTGTTTCAATATAATCAGCTTGGTTGTAGAACATATCGGAAACCTCCATGATTTCCAATCAAATCAGAAAACAGATCAACAAAACATTGGAAATGAAAAATTTCCTTGCAGGAATAGTTTCGAAAATAAATTAAAAACTACTTTCTTGTTTGTCGAAAGATGGCGTTAGATTACGTGATGGCTCCAGAATACAAGTAAAACTCACAAGGATTCAAAGTATCCTACTGCCCAGATAGCTCAGTCGGTAGAGCATTAGGCTTTTAACCTAAGGGTCCAGGGTTCGAGTCCCTGTTTGGGCGCTAAACTTTTTGTTTTTTTAATCTTTAATTATTGTAAAATTATCTTTGCGTTTTCTTTCCATACCACGCGTTTGCGGTTAACAAAGTGAAGCACATGATCATATAATGCCAAAATGATAGATCAATATTATCATTGTTGACCAATTTAAGGTATTCCATTTTTCCATTGATAGTATGAAGTAGTTCAATTCGTCCATGAATGGTTGGCAATGTTATCTCCAATTGAAGTTCAAATCTTCCATTCCGAATCATTTCACGTGGAATACGATCCATTCTATTAGTGATCGCAACCAAAAGATGTTCACAATCAACTAATGAATCAATGTTTCGATAGAATTCATGCCATCGATAATCGTTTCCTTCAAATAGTTCATCAATACGATCCAATATCAGCACTATACGATGGTTTCTAATGTTATGTCGCATTCGCTGCAATTGATTTTTCAACTTTTCCCAACAGGATGTTTCCTTGGAACAATGGAAAATTTCCGTTTCGATTGAATTCAACATCTTTCCAATCTGCATTGCAAACGATGATTTTCCCGTACCGATTGGTCCATAAAGTAACATTCCACGTACGAGTCGAATTCCCGAACTTTGGATCACAAATTCAGGAAAATGTCCATCACTCATCGATTGTTTAATGACGGTAATGAAGTTATTTTTTGAATCATCTTCGTCAAACATGTTGCTTGCATGAAAATTGAGTTCGGTATTAACCATTTTGGTTAATTGTAATTTTGATTCGATTGATTTTTCAAACAATATTCGACTACCAGGAACCAATAAACCAATATGAATCGTTTGATATGAGAAAACATCTTCCATTTTCTTCACTTTCATTCTTAATGTTTTATTGCGTTGAAACCGGAAAACGACCTGTAAAATAAAATGAGAATTAAATGGTAACAAAACAAGTTCCAGTTTAAATACTTCTTGACCAACGAAGAATGCTTGTCGATGAAAGGTATCACGAAATTCCACTTCCAATTCATCGACATTCAATTTTGTACAATGAGAAATCATTTCTCGATCAAGTTCGTGCATGAAATCAACATCCAATGTAAGGCAACCTATTATGCAATCATTAAATTGGTGATTGAAACGATATGGACGAATGATAATGGTTCGATTATGGGAAATTTGCGATTGTTTCCTCTATAAATTGAAATATATTTTAGATTTTTCATCATGATTAACCATCAAAATAAAACTTACCATTACAAAATTTAGACCGATACATCTTTCGGGAATGTGATCACATGGCTCTAACGTATAAACCAATGGTTGATGAACTTGGTTTGGCCATTGATCATTGATCAATTCAACGTATCTATGTTAAGAATAATTTTAACTGTTTTAGATTAATTTTGAAATGTGTGAGAATAAAAAACTTACCCATATTTAAGTAATTCATCCAACGGGCTAACCAATGCACGATTCAAAAAAGTATCTTCAACTGTTGGGCACATTTGTACCATTCGTGTGGTTGAATTTGTTATCGAATACTGTCAATAAAAGAAGAATTATAATTAAACAAATTAAAACATGTGAAGACAAAAACAATTCTTACCATTCTTAAAATTGATATGTTCTTTTGTTAAATTATAACTCAAATTTATAAAACTCCTACAATTTATACATTTTAAATGTAATCTACGATTAGGTGTTTTAAATTTGGATGATAGCACAATCCACCACCACAACAATAACATTTTGCACGACCAACTAAATGTCATGTTTGGTGAATGTGTTTTATGTTTTTTAGCACAAAATGAATTATTTTTATATAATTAGATAATGAAAACACATCATATGAAGACATTCGTTGTTTTGATCCAAAACAGGTGTTTGACATGTTTCATATATACACTGAAAAAGAACTAAACGTTATTGTCCTACCTTCAATTGTTCATACATTATTGAGAGTAAGCTTACCCAAAGTTCATTCATTCAAGTTCTTACTTCAAGTTTTGTTATCAGATTATCAGGTTCTATTTGTAGTAAGAGAAAATGTAGTGAGAAAAAGAACAAATTACAGTTCAAATTAACCAACCTTTACTAAACAACGATTATTTTTGAATATCATTTGACTCAACGAAAATGTTAGATGAACCAAATACCGAAATTAAAGAAGAAATTGTAGGTGAAAACGATATGCCTACAAATCAATACGATTTCAATTTGATTCCACCAGAACCGATCGATGTAAACGATAATTCTCTTAATTCAATTTCGTTACAAGATTCGTCTGCATTTACAAATATATCTAGTGAAAATTTATATGGAAATGAAGTTAATTTTTCTGGTTTAGAATCATATAATAATGAGGAAATTGTCATGGATACCACTTACATTCAGACCAATAAAAACGATTCGCCAATAATGTTGAAGATAGTACACATCAAGCCAAATAATGAAGAACAAGTATTAGTTTCTAGTAAAGTGCCAACTAGTTGCAACCTAGTATTAATAAAATATATCAAACGTAATCAATCAGGTACCATCAATTCATCACCGACCATAGTGGTGAAGCCAAATAATAAATTGAAATGTACAAACTTTGTATGTGAATATGAAAAATGTGGAAAAAGTTTTGTTTCTAAAAATCGCTTGCGTCGTCATCAAATGATTCATACCGGCATATGTCCATTTCGTTGCCGATGGATGCAATGTAATTATTCATCAAACCAAAAGGCAATGGTCATTCGTCACATTCGTACTCAACATTTCAAATTGCCATTTACGGTGAAAGCTCAAAAAGAGATGAAGATTGTGGACCATCGTGACCCGAATGATTACTTAGAAATTGTAACCGGTAATTGAACACAAACGACAAACTTAAATGTTCAACATTATTACACTAATATAACATTTCATTTAAACTATTTTATGACATTTAAAAAAACAATATATTCAATACAATATATAATAAACAATAATTATAAATAAACTATCATTAAACACTGAAATTCTAAGAATTGAAGAGATTGAAGATTGCCGCTAAAACATAAACAAATGGCCATAGTACAGTACAGCATGGGAGATGCCCATTGTAACCCAATAGCAAATGAAGCATTTGTGTTCCAATAGTGCACAAAAATGGGCTTTCTTGCATGACATGGAACAGAAGGTATAAATGTACAGAACATTGGGAACATACAGAACTCGTCTCTCAACATATACATAGAATAGAATGTAGGGTCATTCATAGACTTCTTTCCTGATGCGTTCCTTTCCGGAAAGTTTTGCCGTTGCCAAAAACTTTTCAATTTTTTTTTATTTTGTCAATCTGTGTATTATTATAATATATTTACTATACTGTTTTTAAACCCTTGAAAAACGAATAAATTAAAGAGAAAACGTAACCATGAACAAGATGACAATGAATAAGAATATGGTAAATAAATATGAAAATGATGTTATGGCCATTGCATCGATTGGTGTGGTACAGAATTCTGTGAGTCCATCATTGATCAAACGATTCAATTCCATACAATGTAAAGAATCATATGTTTGTTCGATTCCATTCTTAAAGCCGGAAACAATTCCGGAAAACATTTGCGAACCATTAAATATTGGAAATGAATCCAAACGATCCAAATAGCCCATCACCGCCTTTTTGGTTGAGTCCAAATTCAACCGATTCAATTCACAATAAAGGTAATAGTTGACCACATTTTCCGTTAAATTATTCGATGGAATCCGATATACGCTAATGTCCGTAATGATTGGTTTTGCATTCAAACAAAAATCGGACAATGCAATATTTCCCGTAAAATTTAAATTGAATATTATGGTTATGCAGATTATGATGGTAAAGTTGAACATGATAAAAAATTTCAAATTGATCCGTTGAATACAGATTCCGATGAACAATATCCAAAAGATAATAGTCAAGAGGCAGCCAACAATGTTCATTGTGGTTATGGCATAATTTGAATTTTCAAAACGTGTTTGAAAATGGCGAATATTTTCCGAACTCGAATTCTTATAGTTGGCATACGATTTAATATAAGAATAGGTGGATGGAAACCATTTTTGAAGTGGACTTTTCATTTGTTCACGCTCTTCCATTTGTAATGATTGTTGATTATATTCCGAATATTCTTCATAATAATTTTCTGATTGTAACGGTGATGGTGTTGCTGTTAACGTTTGTGATAGGTTTCCAATTGTTTGCTTTGAATTGGTCGATACGCGAATGAATTCGGTTAAAACCGAATCGGTACGATTCAATCCTATTATTGAATTAAATTTTATAGATAGTTAAATTGTGTAGATTGAAAATTTACATTAAAACCTACCTTGATTTAATAGAAACGTTCCATAACATGCAATGGTGATTGAGGTCAATCCAAAGATTAGATATAATCCATGGCAACGTTGTTGAACTTTCTTTTTGACCGATAATTTCATCTCTAATCGTTGTTGTTGACGTACGATCGTATTGTTACTATTACTACTCCATTGATCATTATCATTTTGATCCAGATGATGTAACATGACTTTGTTTGCTGCCGAATTGTATGTTGCCATCTCCCGATCCGGCAATTCTTTTTCATCATTACCAATGGCTCGTACGATGATAAAATATATGAGATAGATTGTAATGATGATCAACAAAACAATCAATGGAATGATGAATGTTACCAACAATGAATTTAAATATGGCAATCGTTCATAATCGAAAGTCTTGTTTGATAATGGTACAATTCCATCCGATGTTAGATGAAGATGTGGAATTGCATTGAAGAATGCTGCATTGTATGAAATGTTGTAGCCTTCGTGTGAAAATGGCATCTTGATTCGTTGAATTATGAGAGAAAAAATAACGAAATAATAATGATTTCTTGATGTTTGCAAATAATGCAAATCAATGTAAAGCGAAATAAACTTCTAAAACGATTGATGATATATTTCGCAAAACGAAAATCTAATTACGAACATCTTATCACCAAATTGAAGTTAAAGTTTCAAGTTTCGCAATATGATCTCTTGACCTTTAGTTTGGTTCAATTGGACGAACTTTGTATAAATGATCAAATATTAGACGACTGAAGATTTGTTCTATTTATTTTCCGATAACGAGACGAGAAGTATGATCCCTTCCGTTTGCCGAAATATGATCGATATACTGAACCGGTCGATACCAAGGTCATTGGACGACTAAACCGACAATCTTCAATATCGTTGATATCAATTAGCAACAATGGACTTCTTGTATTGATAATCTTCTTCTTCTTTTTCTTCTTCTTGTTTGTTACTGAACTCGTCTTCACATAGTAAAAATTGGTGAAGCGATGCAAGTGAAAATGTGAAATTTGCCGATCATTGCCGATTACGATTCCCCAAACATATCGAAGGCACAATATGAATTTGAATTAAATGTGGTTGCGCTCACGCACGAGTTATCCATTGTCATTCGATTGTGGCACATAAATAATATTGACAAAACGAAATCAATGTACAGGTACGGAAGATTTTGAGTAAATAGCACGCAAAATGGATGAACATCGTCAAAATGATGATGATCGATGTGTGTTGTATTGCAAGTAGGTACTCATTGACCTCCAAACGATTTTGGCCATCGATTTTACGATGTTAATTATATCGTGCTCTTCAAATTATGCAAATAAATATAATTTAAATTTCTTTTAACCAAAAAGGTTTCCTTCTTTTTGTCATGGTCTGTTGTTATTCAATCAGTCTTGGTCAGTTTTTTTCGATCAATTTCTATAGAAATGCTTTTCCAATTCGATTCATTCATTTGCTTCAATACAATATAGTGATGACAAATGATAAATAATTGAAGGAAACTTGGGTTCCTTGTTACAATTTGTTTTTGGTTGTTTGTCAACTAATAAATAAAAAAAATTAAAAGAGATTCAAAACAATCAAAGAAAATGATGTGAGAACTAACCTCTCAATTGGTTCTCATCAATGTTCAACACACATTTGTAAATGATAAGCCAATTTTCTTATCAAAGCGTCACAATTTTCTAAACATAATCAGACTTTGTATTGCCAGACTGCAGTTAGTTAGTCAATCGATCAATGATGGATAATCATATTTTTGGTACAAGCAGTCTCAATTTGTTGTTCGAATAATGTCAACGTTACATTTGAAACAATGGGAAGAATATATTCTAGCCGGATTGGGTGCATCATTGGCTGGAGTGTTCACAAATCCATTAGAAGTGATCAAAACAAGAATCCAATTGCAAGGAGAATTGCAAGTTCGTGGTAAATATACGGTCCACTATCGAAATGTTTTCCATGCATTCTATACGGTGGCAAAGATTGAAGGAATCAGCGCTCTTCAAAAAGGTTTGATTCCCGCCGTTTGGGTACAATTTGTGTTGAATGGTTCTAGGTTTGAATCGATCAATGTTCCATTTGTTCAATGTTCTAATATATAAAAAACATAATCTGTAAACACACAGATTGGGAACGTATCAATTCTTGGATAATCACGGTTTTACACGAAACAAAAATGGTGAAGTTGTTGTGTACAAAAGTGCTCTTAGCGGAATTGGTGCCGGACTCTTAAGTGCATTTATTGGAAATCCATTCCAATTGGTGAAGACTCATCTTCAATCAATGTCGAATGCAAACATTGCTGTTGGCCATCAACATGGTCATACTACAATGATGAATGGTTTCCGTTCAATCTATTCAAAGTTTGGAATTACTGGTTTATGGCGTGGATCGGTGGCATCGATGACCAGAATATCGATTGCCGGTTCATTTCAATTGACTTCATTCGTATTCATAAAAGCATTCATACAAGATACGGGGGTATGAAGATAAAAAATTAAATTGTTCACTTCAATCTTTTTTCAATTTATCTTATAAATTTCAGATTGTCGAAGTAGATTCATGGCATGGAAATCTGTTAAGTTCATTCATTGGTAGTTGCATTGTCGGAACAACGATGACGCCGTTCGATGTTCTATCCACTCGTTTATTCAATCAACCGGTCGATCAAAAAACTGGTAAAGGTTTACTTTACAATGGAATTGTCGATGCCACGTTGAAGATATATCGAATTGAAGGCGTTCGCGGATTCTTCAAAGGTTTCACTGCCTCATTCATTCGCCGTAGTCCACATACGATATTAAGTCTTTTCTTCTGGCAACAATCAAGATCAATTTATGGAACAATGAAACGTAATATTGGTAATAATTAATTGAAAATTGACGACGATAATAAATATTGATTAAGTTGCATGCACCATTAAAGAAGTTCATTATTTTTTCATAATAAAGGTTCAAGGATTGAATGCAAAATGTCAATTTTCCGTTGTGTTATCAATAGAAAGTTTATCCAACATAATGCTTTATCGATTGTTGATTAAATAACGCTTGGTTACCAATGGTTCCTTTTAGATAAAATTGTGGTGATGATAAATAAAGTTTGTCTTCTGCACCTTGAATGACGATGAGTATCAAGTCGACGATGAATGACGAATTGAACACGTTCAACTGAAAAATGGGCTTTTAACTTTACATTTTGCTTCGAGTAAATGATTCAACGATTGAAAAACGTTTGAAAATATAACATTTTTCTTGTGATTTATAGTGATATTTGGGAAGCGATACGATGACAACATCCAAGAACAATGCTCAATGGGAGGAATATCTTTTGGGAGGTCTGGGAGCCGTTTGTGCTGGAATCTTCACCAATCCGTTGGAGGTGATCAAAACCAGAATTCAACTACAAGGTGAAATGAAAGCACGTGGACAATATACCATCCATTATCGGAACGTATTCCATGCATTCTATGCTGTGGCAAAAGCTGAAGGATTAGTTTCATTGCAAAAAGGTCTCGTTCCAGCATTGTGGTATCAATTCTTGATGAATGGTTGCCGGTAAATTTTCTTAATACTTGTCTCTTGTTATATTATAATTTAAATTCCAAGATTTGGAGCATATCAAGTGTTTGATAATCATGGATTTACACGCAATAAGAATGGCGATGTCATCTTCTATAAAAGTATTATATGTGGCGTCACTTCAGGAGCATGTGGAGCTTATTTGGGTAGTCCGATCTATTTGGTAAAGACACATCTTCAATCGAAATCGGATGCACATATTGCTGTTGGCCATCAACACAAACATTCTTCGATGTCATCTGGATTTAAAGCCATTTATGGACAATATGGTGTTCGTGGATTATGGCGTGGTTCAGTTGCATCAATGACCCGTGTTTCAGTTGGTGGTTCGATTCAATTAACTTCGTTTGCAACGATCACTTCTTTTGCACGAAAACATAAGGTATGTTTTGTTGCATTTTTTGAGCTTTTTGCTTCTTCTTATTTTGCATTAGTTTATCGATCCGGATCGATGGTATGGAACATTGTTTTGTTCATTCTTGGGCAGCTGTCTAGTGGTATCGATGATGACGCCATTTGATGTAGTCTCCACTCGTTTATACAATCAACCAGTTGATTCAAAAACAGGACGCGGAATGGTATATAAAGGAATCTTTGATTGTGCTGTCAAGATCTATCAAACCGAACAAATATTTGGATTCTATAAAGGATTTTGGGCATCGTTTCTTAGACTTGGACCACACACAATGTTGAGTATCTTCTTTTGGCAATTGTTGCGAAGTAAATTCTATAAGATCAAAAACAATACAGGTTAACGTGAACAATTCATTTGGCCATTCTGAAGTTTAAAACTTACCAAAATCGTTCTCACAAATTTGAACACAAACACAAACATGTGAACAGTTTAAACCTAACAAAATAAAATTTGCCTTTTTATCTTAATAATAAAGACATAATAATAAAGACTTACAGAGTAATTCTTTGATTTCTTATCATTTAATATCGCGGTTTAAATGAAGCTTCACTCTAAAAGAAATTTACTTGGTTAAGCATTGATATAATTGATAATAAACTCTTACCATTAGTCGCCATAATCACTTTCAATAATTAATTTACCCGTCTTGATAGAATTCATTTTGATGAGCCATAAATGATATGAAACAATATCAAAACAGCTGGTTGAGCTGTTTGGGTGAATACAGGAACATAGTTGGCTATTTTCATTGATTTGTATCTAATACTTGTAATTATTAACCAATTTTGATCATTTTTCATTGATTTTGGTAGATTTTAGATTATGAGTAAATTGGGAACGTTTTCAAGTTTATACGATACATGGTTTTGAGTTATTTGAGGTCAAAGTTAAATAAACCGCATGTATTTGTGGATGCGCGACACTATCACGTCGGGTTTGATTCAAAGTTTGATATCTTAAGAACCACACAGAAATAAAAGTTGAAACCAACTGGATTATTAGATTATAAAGTCTTTAATCGAATGAACTTATGATCATTTTGGTAGATTTTATCGTTCTTGAGTTATGCGTGTTTTGATGTTCATTGTTTAATTTTCGTTTTAATCTCATTATCTCAGTAACCACAAATAAGTGAATGTTGAAACTTTCCATGTTTATAGATTTTGATATTTTTAATTGAATAAGTTTATGATCAAATCGGTAAATCTTATCGTTTTGAAGTTATTCGCGTTTTACGATTTTTTTACATAGTCTATTAAAAATTGAATATCTTAGGAACCACAAAAAACTGAAATTTGAATCTTTCTGTACTTATAGAATATAAGATTACTAATCGAATAAACATATTATCAACCAGCTAGATCTTATCATTCTTGAGTTAGACGCGTTTTTTATAGTTATTGTTTATTTTTTGTTTTAATCTTAATATCTCAATAACCACAAGTAATTAAAAATTGAAACTTTCCAATTTTATAGATTTTGATACTCTTAATCGAATGAGTTAATGATCAATTTTGTAGATCTTATCGTTTTTGAGATATACGCGTTTTAAGCTTTTTTTACATGGTCTATTGTAAATACAATATCTCAAAAAGCGCACAGAAATAAATTTTCAAACTTGGCACAATTTTAAATAAGAAAACGTTTCATCAAATTAAATTATAATCAATTTGGTAGATCTTATCATTCATGAGTTATACACGTTTTTTATGTTTATTGTTTATTTTGTGTTTTAATCTCAATATCTCAATAACTACAACGAATTAAACGTCAAAATTTTTTATGTATATAGATTTTAATATTCTTAATCAAATAAGTTTATGATAAATTTTGTAGATCTTATCGTTTTTAAGATATACGCGTTTTAAGCTTTTTTTACATGGTCTGTTGTAAATTCAATATCTCAAAAACCGCACAAGAATAAATTTTCAAACTTGGCACAATTATAGATAAGAAAACGTTTTATCAAATAAGATTATGATAAATGTTATACAATTTATGATTCTTGAGTTATACTTGTTTAAACATAGACAATAATATAATCAATAATTTAAAAAATTGAATTTAATCGAAAGTGATGAACGAATTACTATCGATACTATCGAAAATTTTTGTTGTTTTGAAATTATGTAAATGTTTAAACACGTAAAACGTAAAAACTACACCGAATTCAACAACAAAATCATCCAAATTTAAAGATTTTGAGATTCTGAATCGATTGACATTATGATCAAGTTTGTACGATCTACCGTTTTTGAGTTATCGGCGTTTAAACATTTAATGTATTTCCTATGGGGCATTTTCCCATAGAAAATAGCTGGGCGTGTTCAAACGCCGATAACTTTAAAATGATAAAACGTACAAACTTGATCATGGTGTCAATCGATTCAAAATCTTAAAATCTAAAAGTCAGCTTAATTTCATAGTTGAATTCGCTGTAGTTTTTACATAAAACGCGTGTAAACATTCCAATGTATTTCCTATGAGGCATTTTCCCATAGAAAATAGCTGGGCGTGTTCAAACGCCGATAACTTTAAAACGGTAAATCGTACAAACTTGATCATAGTGTCAATCGATTCAGAATCTTAAAATCTATAATTCTGCTCAATTTCATAGTTGAAATCGCTGTAGTTTTTACATAAAACGCGTTTAAAAATATTTTTAATATTTAAAAATCCACCAGGTGTCGCCACCAGCGAACATTTTGAAAAATTTGCAAAACTGAAAAAATTTTAAAATTATTTGATACAGTACTAGTGTCGCCATCTATTGAATTTTATGTTTAAAAACTTAATTATCTCAAAAACGGTAAATCGTACAAACTTGATTATGGTGTCAATCGATTGAAAATTAAATTTTCTGTTAGTCTCAAAATAAAACTTTATTAAAAATATCTACCGTTTTGTTGTAAAACAATGTTATTATATGAACCTATTATGCACGTGTGTACACATTCAGCTGTTTTACATTCATGTGTATTGTTGTCACAATGATGTTGAACAAGTATCAAATAACAACTCATCATCGTCCCGTAATTTTGAAAAAGGAAGCTAAGTGTTTGTTAAAATCTCCAGTGCAAGAACTTATTGAACGTTTCATTTAATGTGGTTATTGAGATATTAAACTTTGAACCTAATTTGATGTGTGTCAAAAGAAGAAGGGAACTATTTATCAAGACACCTGGCGCAAATAATCAATGGGCATCACGGGATAATCCACCCGGCTAATGGCAAACGGAAAAGACATTAATGTAAGACATACCAGTTTTAGATGCAAGCTAACAAATATTGCTGTCGTTTGTATAGATGATGATTATAACGATTCAAATGAATTGGATAAAAGCACTGTTGATTTAAAAGGAGCTCTTGTTAACGATTGTGAAGTATAAGAAAAGCAACAAAAAACGAATGAAGAACTGGCTCATTTCCTACGTGATTTATAAAGCAATCGGTTTACAATTTTACAAGTGCTATGAACATTGTGGTTTGCTGACTCATTTGTGTTTAAGATTTGTTGATAAGATAATGATATGAAACACAAAGTATGTTCATCATGACAAAGTTTCCTCCTAGATATAAAATTAAACCGTATGTTCCAATAAATGTGAATTTAATGTAAACAAATGTATACAATTGTTGAATATGAATATATTATATACAAATGAAATGATAATATCAAATATCATTATTGTCTGATGGAGGTTCATCTTGTTTTGTTTGGTATTGTGCGATATTACGAACCGGCTTGCTAATTGGAGACATTAACGCTTCAATCAATGGCGATTCAACTTGTTTGGTTGTTATTGAAGAACTAGAAGTGTTTGTAAAATGACTTTCGGAAGTGGGAACAACTTTGGTAGCAGCATTCAAAATCGATCCGAGAGTTGCGCTTGATGTTTGGGTTGAGGTTGTAATCTTAACTCCGGTGGCACTATTCGGTCGAGATGTGTTTCCAATATTTGTATTTGAATTTGTCGCATTATTAAAATTCAATAATGAAGGTGTATTTTGGCTCATAAGATTATTGTTAGCGGATTGTTGCATCAAAACGATCGGAATGGTTTTGGTTGATGCATTGGAAGATGCAAGAGTACGAAGAAGTGTTGAATTCGAACTAACCGGCGTAACATTTTGATATGATTCGGTGGAACTGGTCTGAGATAGTGCAGCTACCAATGCCGATTGCTGTTGTTGTTGTTGTTGTGTTCCACTTGTAGTAGTAAATGATGCGGATTGTTGCATTGCAACCGACGATGTGTTTGGCGTCTTCAAGGTAAGAGCGCTTAGATGGACAGTTCCAGGTTGACCTGTAGATGGAATTTGTTGACCATGTGCCGCACGAATAGCAAACGTAAGAGTTTGTCCCGCATTGGATGCATTTTGGGCGCCGGTCACTTGTTGCAACAAGGTTGAAGGGTTGAGGTGACTTGTTGCCGACGTGGTGGTGGTTGCCGAAACCATTCCAGACGATTGACCAACCAACGATGCGGCAGCTGCTCCACTTATGATAATATGATTTTTGGGCGTTGTTATATTTTGTGGTACACTACTCAATGTTGACGAGGTGGTTGGCTGACCTTGTTGAAGTGCCAATGCAGCAGTTGCAGATGTTGGCAACAATTTAATGGTTGCCGCATTGACACCAACCGATGATTGTGAATCGGGATTCGAAACGGCAATAAAGTGTTGGCTCGTGCTAGTCTTTAGTTGTGGGGATGGCTGCGGGGTGAGGACAAAATTGGTTTTTGATGAGTTCACAATGGAGGATGTGTTGACGATTGACTGCACATAACGAACGAAAATCAGTGTGAATAACTTAAAATTAATTGGCTGATGAGGCATGCAAACCAGAGATCCATCACCAAGGAAATAAATCGAGTGTTTATTGAGCATATATCTTAAAGCGATGAGAGAGAGAAAGAGAGAGAGAGAGAGAGAGAGAGAGAAAAAACGGGCAGATAAATGACAACATAAGCGAACATGAAATAAGGAGACCAGAGAGAAGAAAAAAACAGAAATGATACCATGCAATAGAAGAATGATAATGTAAGTGAACTTGTATATATATATGCTTCATAATTATAATCGATTGAATTGATTGGGGTAGGCAAAACTTTGTCCGATTATTAAATGTAGAGTAACATCAGATGTTTTTGCTATTTCCACTAGTGTTCATGCCATTACTGTTCGGCGCTGCCGACGTACCCGTAGTGTCGGATGCGGGAGCAGCATTAAGTTTGATCTTGTCTGTTGGTATCCTTATACCAAAAGTACTGACGCCCATAGAGTTAGCCGAGTTAGGCGCAAATTTGATCTTTACTGATTTGTTACTTACATTTGCCGACTGTGTCACCTGTCCGCCACTCTGTGTAGGTTGTTGCATAATCAGTTGACCCTGTTTCAGTGCCTGTTGCATTTGAACGGTCACCGAGGGTGAGGTAAGCACAGTTTTCGAGCCTGATTGTTGTTGTACCATCGATGCCGGTACAAAATGATATGTATTCGACGACTTATTGATCGAACTTGTGCTTGTACTTTGCAACAATGGTGAAATGATATTCGAAGACGAACTAGGTACGACATGTGTTTGTTGACCATCACTGCTGACCATAATTCCCGTACTCGGTTGTACGATTGCTTTATGCATCAATACTTGTTGAGAATTTCCCGCTGCTGAAACCTGTATTGCCGGTTGTGGCCTCTTTTGTAACAATTGAATGTGTCGTAGTTGGTTACCAATTGGAACGCCCGTTACCGAATTTGAGTTGGCCAATGATGATGGAACAACGGTAACACTGCCGTGCAAATTAAGACTATCGGCACGAATGGTTCGTGCAATTATGGGCGTATTGCCGCTGGTCATCTTGCTAGTAGTGATAATAGGACCGGAGACGGTTGTTGGAATCACTTGACTAGGCGATGCTGACGATGTTAGTATTCGTTGAGATGATGAACCAAGAATAGAGCCAGGACTTTGCATGTTGACGGTACTTGGAACAGAAGATGCAGCCGATGATGAGATAATTTGTTTCAAATTTGCAGTCGATATTAAAGATTGATTTAGATTCGCATTAACAGTTTGTCCGCCCATTGTAGTGATCTGTACACGTGGCGATCCGCTTTGGGTTGAAACTTGTCCCCGAACGGGTTGCATATGAACATGGCGAGGTTGTGGCGTCATCTGATTACATTGACCTTGTTGTTGAGGCTGTTGACTTTGTTGGCCTTGTTGCAATTGTTGAGCAATTAGTTGTTGTTGTTGTTGCTGTTGAGAGGATTGTTGTTGTCGTTGAAATTGTTTCAATGCCAACATTTGTTTATTGTATTGACTAAGGTTGGCCGGAATCATTCGAGCAGATGAAACTGGTATACTGACTTGGGTTGTTTGTCCCGACGAAGTTACATTCGCCGTTAACATTTGTTTTTGTTGATTATTTACGGAAACAGAAATATGTTGATTAGGTGATTGACTTGCTTGAATAAATTGTCCAGCCTGAGATTGGACAGTATTCGATTGTGAATTCAAATGTTGTTGCAATGATTGTGAATCGGTTGATTGTTGAATTGAAGCAATCGAAGTTGAACTTTGACCAATTATTCCCAACGATTGTGAATGAGATATTGGAACATGATGAACATTGGGAGATGATTGAACATTTACCACATGACTATTCAATATTTTAGCATTCATATTTACGGTTTGATTATTTCCCATTGGTGAAGAATGATCCACAAACATTTTCGATGAATCATTGATGGTACAAACACCTTGAAGCTTCTTAGCATTGAGAACATGTTGCAATTGAGTTGGTGCTGTAATATAAGTTGAAGAATTGGGAGATGATGATACTTGATTAATTAGTGAAACTGCCGGAACCATTTGAGATGGAAGATTGCTTGATACATTGACTGCTACACCTCCAACTTGATTGATAAATACTGGTTGTTGTTGTTGTTGTTGTTGCTGCTGCTGTTGTTGCTGCAATTGAGTTGTATAGGTATTAACCGAAGAAGCCAAAGCATTACCCGACACATTATTGCTCGACGATTGAAATTTGTTCGGTGGTGTCGAAGTGGTTCCCTGAATGATTGCTTTAATTTGATTGGTATCTCGCTGAGATTGTTCTCTAGCCTGTTGCTCTCGAGCAGCTTGCTTCTCTTTGTAGATTCGTTCAGCTCGATTTGCAGCTACTTGTTCCACACTCAATGGTTGATGATAAACGATTTTGTAATCATTCAACAAAAGGTTAATATGGTCAAATAGTTTAGGTTGCGGCTTCTTGAATCGTGACTTTGACGTTTGTGTTTTCGATATGACAATCTGTTTGATGGCACTAAAACGTCGAACCATATCATTTGTAAATTCCATATTGTTGTCCTTAACAGAATTATGAAGAATATTTGAAATTCGTGATAATGGTTGTGCTTGGAGAAGAGTGGGATTTGTGGTAGTTGAAGAATTAACTGAACCTTTACCAGGAAAACCCGTAGGTCCAACCAATGAAGTTGTACCAATTCCAGGAGAATTGATCGCACCCGGTTGAGCTGGTGAAAGAAATGGATTTGCTTGTTGACATAAAACCGATTGAATTTGTTGGTTTTTTCTTTTGTTTGACTTCGATTGTTTGGTGTTAATCATCTGATTTTGAAGTGGCGTCTTCGGAAGATTCTCCCCATCATTCATAGGGATACGTTGATCGTCCTTAGCGGCAATCGATGATTCAAAATGATATTTGCACGAGATAGAACTTCGCTTGAAACTATTGAAACAATTGACGTTATCGGCAACAAACTCCCAATTGGGTAAATGACCGGGAAAACATATACCCAAGTTGTGTGGTAAATCTTGGATATAAAGTAAGACTTTAATGATAGAAAAATCTTCATGAATAAGCCAACGTGGATATAAGTTAGGATTGAAATTGTTCTTTGCGAGCATTTGTTGTGAGGTGATATTCGATGATGGAATGGCCGATGAACCAAAGTTCGTAATAGTTTGCTGCATCGAGGAAGTCAATTTACCATTTCCGGGCCATAGTTTGATTTTCATCGTTAAAAGATCGCGTCGGAAACGATTAATAGTAGAATTCGTTCGATCAAATGGTGATTTAGGTATTTGTACAAGTTCATCGATTCGACGTATATTCTTTGAGGTATTCGAGGCAGTGTGATGCTGTGAATGAGAGTTGGCAGCTGAATTCGCTGTTTGATGAGAATTTTTCCGACCTGTACAAATGAATATATATTTAGTATAAACAAATATAATCAAAAGAGATTTAATCTACATACCATGACTTGTACCGGATTCCAATCGTAATCTTTTGTTTTCCTTGATGGTGTATACCGATGGCAATTGTGATTCTGGCATCAAAGTTTTCTCGTACAAGAAACCAAGTGAGTAATCAATATAGAGATCATTTTCATCTTGAGGAGGTGTTGGTGGAGCCCAAATCTAGTAAAAGAATTTTAATAATGATCCTAACTCAAAATTGAACAACAGAAAGAATGTTTTTATAAAAAGGAAAACCAGAAAACCAAAACCCAAGGTTTCTTACTATCGGGCTTAATGAATAAGTAGTAAATAAATAAAATTTATTATTTATGATTTTTGGAAATGTTTACTCTAACAATAAATTGTTTGTGTGAAAAGAATACGAAAAAAAAAGAATTTGATTTGAAAGTGGATAGAGAAATATGTACATATAAAGTATATATAAATATAATATGTAATGAATTATTATGGAATAATTAACTATACCTGATACGATCATTCATTCAATTATAATTTGCCCGTAACTATGATAAAACTTATTCTAACATAATAAAATAATAAATAAAAGGATAGAAAAAGAATAGACCTCAACTATCATTTGAACTATATATGGAAAAAGATAATTTGTAAAAAAAAGTAAGTCACTTACCGGCATCGGTTCGAGACCGTTGATCGACATAAACACCTGTATGGACAAGAGAAAAGGAGCATATGAGACAGATTCAAGTGAGGGCATGAATTGGTGTGCGGTAATTGCCGATCCAAATTTGGATTGGTCTTCATGACCAAGCCGGCTGGTCAATCGAATCACACTGCGAAACTGTTGTGGCACTACTCGACTGCAAATTAATCGCCCGATATAAACCAGTTCGGTAGATGAGAGAAAGTATATAGAAATGAATCGAGAATGAATTGGTCAGAATGACTGAAGCAACAAAATATCGCTATTCAAGATGGCTATCATAGTATTGGCTTAGATTGGCGGAATGGCATATCGACCCTAGAGTACAATCGGGTCTGGTTGCTTGCAGCGAGTTTAAAACGAGTGCTCAAAATTGATTCATGCCGTCACTGAACGATTATTCTCGACTCCTTTCTCTCGCACTATCCTATCACTACGCGGCTAATTGTGTTATATTCAACGAACGAACAAACAATCATGAATGAATGATCAAACCAGGTTTACACACAATAGTCATTTCTAATGTGAATCATACAAGCATAAAAAGTGGTATGATTCATAAAAACTGTGTATGTATGTATGTGTCAATGTGTTTCGTGTTTTGTCAATATGAAACAATGAATGTGTATCGTCGACAAATATATTCAAATTAATCAATAATTAGGAAAATAGTTAACTAAAAAAATGTCCTGTTCAAGCATTGATTGAATGACATTCTTCAAACAGATGACATATAATAATAAATATATAATATGCGGAAAGTCAATCGTTGGAACAAGAAAAGAAAAAAAAAGATTCCAAACTCGAATAAAATAATGTTAATGTCTAATAGAAGCTCGGCGAGTTCGCAAATTCCTGTCAATCTGAATCGCAGATTCGGCATGGTCAATAGCTTTGGCTCTCGGTGATGTTCGAATAGAACGTCGAGGGGAGTAATCATGGTTCGGCTCAAGAGTAGTCGACCGAACATGGTGCCGACCAACACGAGTTGGGCTCATATTATTGGTCGATTGATTTGCAACTAATTTACCTACACGCCTAGACTGGTTTGTTAAAGAAGAAAACATCGGGCGACTAGTTTTATCTTTTGCATTGCTACGGCCATTTCTAAGCATGTCACAATTTTGCGAAAGAGACTTTCCATTACGCAAATTATTTGGCTTTTCTAAACCTTTGGTACTGCGTAATAATCGCTTATTTAGTGAATTTTTAGTACGAACTTGGCGTTTAGATGATTTTTTCCAATTTGTGGAATTATCAACATCGTCATCTGTTTTGGCTAGTTCATCACTAGAGACGTAACTATTTTTCGCATTTGACTTATTTGATAATTTAAAATTCTTAGAATTCTTAACCTTTTCAAAAGATGAATCTTCTCGTGAGCATGTCATTAATGATTCTTGAATTTGATTGAACATTTTTCGCCGTGGTTCGTCTTGATTCTTTCGCCATTCACTAATACTTTGTTTCCATTGTTTCTTGGTTTCTTCAATTTCATCCTATAATAAATGTAAAAGTGTTGTCAATTATAACAAATGTTACAAATCGATAGTTGATAATAGTAATAACTTACCTCTACTTGTTGGAGTTCGGAAAAGTCTTGCAAACTTTCAACTCTTTTCATAGCAAGTCGTTCAACAGGCGTTAGCTGCAAATACAAAATGAAAAAAAGTTTAGTATTGTATGTTTCAAAGCAAATCGGAAATAATATACATTAGCAATGAGTTGATCTACTTTTTCCTCTTCGGCGCTCTTTTCGTAAGAAATTTCTTCAATAGGAATATTCTCATCAAATTCATCGAACTCTGCTGCAGCTTCATCACGAACAACTTTGGCGGCAGCCACATCAGTTTCCTCTTCAGCAGTGCATAGAGCTTGTTCAAAAGCATTATCAAGGCTGCTCGGAGCTACATCATCTTCGACACGTTCGTTGGTTACGTGTGATTCATGAACAATTTCCACAGAATTGGATGCCGATGCTTCATTATTTGCATTCGTATCAGTTTGATCAATTTCAAATAGATCTTTGATTGCTGCTTCCTTGAAAAATGCGGTAGTAAAGTTCCCTTCTTCAATGGCTAAATCACCAAGTAGTTTCTTTTGTTGTGCTTTCTTTAAAATGTTTTCTTCTACTGTTCGTTGACTGACAAGTCGATATATATGTACATCTCGCGTTTGCCCAATTCGATGACATCGATCTTGAGCCTGTGCATCCATGGTTGGATTCCAATCGCTATCGTAAAATATCACAGTATCTGCACCAGTCAAGTTAACACCCACACCACCAGAACGAGTGGAAAGAATGAAGCAAAAAATGCGTTGATCCGCATTGAATCGTTCCATCAATGCTTGCCGTTGTTCAATTTTGGTTGAACCATCCAAACGAAGGTATGTATGACCGTGGTAGTTCAAAAATTGTTCAAAGATATCTAACATTCGGGACATTTGAGTGAAGATGAGAACGCGATGTTTTTGAGATTTCAATTGCCATAAAAGCCGACAAAGTACTTGCAACTTTCCACAATCATATTGAATAAGACGCAATTCGGGAAGTTGAAAGCGAAGTTGAATTCTTGGAACATTGATCACATTGAAAAAGGTTGGAGGCAATTTGTTTTCGAGATCTTCGATGAAATTTAAATGATCAATTCGTTTATATGAAGGCATAGAGTTTATGGACAATTTTATAGGGCTTGAAATCACATTTGGAACAATGCAAAGAAAACGATCAAGAATTTGATGCAAATCGGATTCCAGTTTTTCGGGTGTGTAAAGAATTTCCCCCAGAGAATTTGTTAAATTTTCTGCTTCAACATCATATTGAGTTTGACGGCAGTGACTAAAACCATTCCCAAGAGAAAATGTTGACGAACTATGGAAACTTTCAGAGTTCACATTTGTACCCAATTGAAAGAAATTTAGGAAATCTTTTGTATAATGTGCTGTCAATGAGCATCTTCTCATATTGATTGAAGCCAATCGTTTCAACTTGTCTTTCTTCATTATTTCAAGTGAAGAGATGTTATCATTTCTAGCAAACTTTCCAGTTCCAAGATAGCCTTCCTTATTTTGATCATCAATTTCACCATTAGTGAATTCTACAATTTCCGCTTTAGGTTCTAGATAAAACAAAAATCATTGTCTATAAATATAAAAATGAATACCCTTAAATAGACATACCTAATTGATTGATTGTATTCATTGCATCTAATTTAGGTGGTTGGATGTTTTGTATTATTTGTGAATTGTTAACTTGTAATACTAGAAAACAATACTTAATTAATAAAAAACAAAAGTATAAAACAACAAAATTCAAACCTTTTAACTGATCAGATCTTGATCCAAGTGGAGGTCCATATAGTCCACAGTTCCTAACAGGGCTATTCAAAATCGATTTGCTCAAAACCACTTGGTTGGTGGCTTGTGGTACAAATTTAATTCCATTCATATAGCGACGAAATGTACTGTAATCAGAGAGTCGGAGATAGACCTGTGGTTCACTATTCCATACTTTTTCCATTTGCGAAGAATTGTATTGAAGTTCAAATATTTTCTTCTGATCACAAAAGCTGAATGAGTTTGAAAAATGAGAGAAAGTCAAATTTAAGGTTTGAAGAGCCACTTCCATCAATGGTTGGTAATCGATAACACTGTTGATTAATGATGGAATAGAGTAAACGAATCCTTGGTCAATAAAAGGGGACACGGTAGGTCTTGGGTCAAACAAATTGGGATGATTGCAAACTTTTCTTAGTTGCATTAAAATGTTTATCACACTAAGAAAATTTCCCGTTGCTAACGTTTCCTTGGTTCTGGAATAAAGAATAAGAATCAAATTAATCAATCAATTGAATATAAAATTAATTTTTACGGGAAACTTACTTTCCAAGTGACATAAATTCATCATACAAAAGACGTTGCCGTTTCGAAAGAGAACATGGAACGATATGCTCATATTTTTTTGGAAGTTGCTTTTCAACGTCACATTTTAGTCGCCGCAACAAGAATGGACGAAGTACTTTATGTAGCCGTCGAATAAGTTCATCATTTTTTTCATTGTTTCCTTCTACCATACCAGTAACAGGATTGACGAACCAATCTTTGAATTCGCGATGTGATTGAAATACATTTGGCATTAAAAAGTGCATCAATGACCAAAGTTCCATTAAATTATTTTGCAATGGTGTTCCAGTCAACAATAAACGCCGCGAAGAGTTGAAATTGAGCAACATTTGCCATCTTTGTGATTGAAAGTTCTTTATGTGTTGGGCTTCATCCAAAATAAAGTATATCCACTTTTTCCGACGAAAAGATTGATGGTCTTGAACTACAAGCTTATATGAGGTAATACAGACATGAAATGTATTCGGTTTGGTCCAACCCTTCCGTTTGATCCTTCTTTCTTTTGGATTACCATAATATGTAAGAATTTTCAAAGCTGGACACCATTTTTTGAATTCCATCTCCCAATTGAGCATTACACTTGTTGGCACAACAATAAGATGAGGGCCCCATATACCCTTTTCGCATGCAAGATGGGCGATTAACGAGATTGTTTGAATCGTCTTTCCTAGGCCCATTTCATCAGCTAAAATTCCATTCAAATTCTTCTCAAACATTGCAACCAGCCAATCCAAACCAATATGTTGATATTCGCGAAGTTGATATTTTAATAAGAACGGAACTTTCGTTATCACTTGTACCGATGATAGAGTATTTCCTTTAGGTTGAATACTTTCAGCAGCAGCGGCCACAATATCGGTAATTTCCTTATTTGACTCAGATGAATTGGTGTCAATTAAATCCTAATGGAGTTTCCCAATAAAACAAAAAAAAGTTAAGGTAAAATTTCAAACATTAAGCAATTGTAACTTACATTAGTTGTTTCATTATTTTGTTCAATTAAATACTGAATACCAATTTCGGCATGTTCTTCGACATCATCTTCCGTTTCCGAACTCGATTCTTCATTCTCGTCAGAATCGTTGTTCTCCGTTTCATCATCTGCTGTAGTATATTCGGTTTTATCATCAGATTCTAGAGCTTCATTCGTATATCCAAAACGAGATAGTAACTCATTGATAGGAATTTGAGCATCTGATTCAAGATTATCAATCTCGTTGACATGATCTCCTGACTCATTTGCTTCCTGATCTTCTTCTTTGGAAATGGTTTCTTCATCATCATCTGAGCAAGAGTTGCCTTGCTCAAATTCCATATCATCTTCAAGTTCATTATTGCCAGAATTCGTTGAACTAGGATCAGTTAATTTTTCAACAAATTCAGTAGGTAAGGAATCGACTATTTCTTCGATGGGAATTTCGCTTTCTTTTTTCAATAACTCAACAATTTGTTGGTTCGAAGTTTCGGTTTTTATTAAACCTTCTGTCTCCTCCTCAACATCACTTTGATCAGTCATTAAATCAGAATTAATCGATGGGGTTCTCGAGTTTTTAATGACGGAGTTACAAATTCTTGAGTCAATTTTTCGGTTAAATGATCAGCTTTGTCAACAATAAATCTCAATTGCATGTCGTGAATTTTCTTTCTTTTTTCTTTCAATTGCAATCCTTGCTTCATTTCAACAACTCTTTCAATTTGTGACCAAAATTGTTTAACCATTTTAGCGATATTGTTGGCCAATCGCCTCATTCTAACCATTTCTTCTTTCTGATCCCGTTCATCTTTACTTTGAATATTTTCATGATATTTCGTAATCATCTTACCACACTTCTTTGCTGAATTTCGTTTCCATTTCCTTTCCTGTAAGAAGTCAGCTGCTAACCATTGCATCTCTTCAAGAAGATAATCCCATTGGACTTTGTTCCTGGGAGGTTCTTGAAGTTTTGGAAGTCTCTTCAACGACCAAAGACCATTCTTCCGTAATGTGTTTACCTTTGCCACAACAGAGGCTTCTTGTTTTGCTAACTCAATAATGCTCGTACCACTTGTTGTTTCATTGTCAAGAACAGCAGCAACCGAATTTTTGCGACTTGGAATTGCTTTTTCTGAAGACAAAACAGTTGATGCTAAACCATTGCTCAGTTGGGCAGATGAGACGATGGGTGTACAATTTACATTCGTAGATGGTAAAATGGATGCGCTAATCCGTGAATTCGATTCAGAAATGGTCGCAGTTTCGATGTGATTGAGCGTTGGAACAACATTGGCACCAACTGTCGAAGGCGAACTGGTCAACATTGAAAATGAGGTATTTACAAGATGGGAATGATCAGATATTTTTCCAGCCGCGACATTCTGATTCAAAAGTTTGATGATATACTCAACAAATACATTATTGTTGGAAATCGTTTGAAACCATTCATGTATACATTGGACAATTATTCCAGGTAAAACGCGTTTCTTCCAATCATGATAAATCAAAATGGAATTGCCCGATTTAAGAAAATAATGTTCTATAATATCCTCTAGAATAGTTTCACCTCGTGCTTCAAGTTGATCCTTCATAAAAATTTCCAACTCTTCCTTTTCTACCGGTTTTTCTTCTTCTGGTGGTGGTGGTGGATTTGCACTATCACAAGTGGTTTTAGAGTCATCATCAGTATCAATTCCATTGCTGGTTACTTCATAAGAATGTTCGGTTTTAACTTTTTTATTATTGTTATTTTCATTGTTGTTGTTATTATTGATAATGTTTGTCGAATTTGATTGTTCATCATTATCATTTGTCAATGTTGAATGAGGTCTCTTATGAATAACCGTATTATCTTTTATCATTTTCAGATTATCAACTGAACTATCGGATGCCTCTTTATCTGATTGAGTACTTTGAACTGGATCGACTGGAACATTTTCCCGCTCTGCATTTGAATCGGTCGAAATATTTGTTTGGTTTGATATTATTATATTCTGATCCGGTTGCCCCTCCATAGCTCACAGCTTTGGAGCAAGCTCCCTCTCCAGTTACCAAACTTTTGCGGGATAAGATCGAACTATAATGATCAGAAGAATGCGTTGTATATAACTCAATGTCAACAATGTTATTCGTCACAAGACTTTTCATTTGTCACTTCTTGATTTAAAACGAAATTATAAATAAAATGATGTCTTCATAAGCCATGAAATAAAAAAAGAAAATAATTAATTAATTGTCATATTCAATTGATGTCAACGAGGGGATTCATATACATATATAATAATAAACATCATTATTAATAAATAAAGCCGGTAAAAGGCGCGCAATTCTAAATTCAAAAATATACTGCCAAATAAAGAAGTCAGTCACAACTTTGCGTCAAATTCACTGTTTTTAATAGAACTATTGGTTAATTTGCTTCACTAGATTAGATTAATAGAATGATAAGATGAAAAATGAAGATAAAAATAGAAAACATACGGCATCGAGTATGATGCTACATTGATCAGCGTATACATACATACACACAACAAACACAGACACACACGAGCATGAGTCACTATAGTTTAGTGGCAAAGATGGCGACTGTGAGAGTGAGAGTGAACATGCTTTCATTTGTATGAAATGATAGGAGGCAACTAAACATGGTTGAAACTGATGTGAAACTCACCAAAAATTCCGATTGATGAACAATAATTGGGTCCCGATTGATATTTAGATCGATTGGGTCCGAGAATTCTTGTAAAAGGCAACCAGGGACCAATCGGGTGAGGCAAACCAAACGGGCGAAAAAGAGAGAGAAAGGCAATTCAAGCACACAAAGCGACAGAACAAAATAGAAAGCGAGCGAGAGTTGAGCACAAACAAAAGACAGCACTGCCAGACCAATGGATAAAGATCGGCGACTGCGCGCCTTTACTTTCAATTAATACCACTGCTATTCTCGCTACCACATGAAAAGCATACCCAACGATAGGTAAGGTGTAGTGAGCTGGACAGGGAAGCCCATTGATGTGGTGTTGGAAAATTCCATGAAAACTTGGTCATCCAAAAGAAAGTTCCCAATATTTTGGTACATGAAAATAACCGCTTTTAATGAATTTTAAATTTGTAATTGAAATTCTTAATGAATAAAAAATTTGATATAAATTATCTTCAAACTTTTACTTTATTTATTTTATTTTATATTTGGCCATGAAATTAAGTATTGGACGTGTTTGATTTTTATTTTGAGAACGAAACCACGGTGATTGAGTTAAACCATTTAGATAATTAAGAATACATTCATTTGGTTCATGTAGTAAAATTGAATCGATCAAATGATTTGACTTTTCTTCATTAACCACCTATAATCAATAATAAAAACAACGTTAAGATATGATAAACAAAAAGTTAATCACAGAAAATTTACCTTTGTTGGACTTTTATCAGAACAATTTTCAGATATTTCCGGAGATGAAACATTTTCTTCGGAGGTGCTAGACACTTCTGCAGTAATATTATTTTTTTCAGGAGGAGCATTTGTTTCAGGAATAACTTCAGATATTTCCGTAGATGTAACATCTTCTTGATGAGCTTTCGATATCTCTTTAGTACTATTATTTATTATCTTTTCTTTGCTCTTCTGAGATGAACCGTCTTTATTTTTATCTGTAGTTTGATTTCTCTTAAGTGAAGATATTTTTAGAGATGTAACATTTTCTCGTTGGACGTTTGCAATTTCTGATGTAATACTATTTAAGAGATCATTTGTTTTAAGAAGAACTTTAGATATTTCCAGAGATGTGACATTTGTTTTATGAGCATTCGAAACTTCTTGAGTAATAATATTAAAGGGGGCATTTGTTTCAAGAATAACTTGAGATATTTCCGGAGATGAAACGTTTTCTTCAGAGGTGGTCGACATTTCTACAGGAATACTATTCAATGGAGCATTTGTTTCAGGAATAACTTGAGATATTTCCGGAGATGTGATATTTTCTTGATGAGCTTTCAATATCTTTTTAGTTTTCTTTTTTTTTCTTCTTCTTCTTCTTCTTCTGAGATGAACCACCTTTATTTTTATCTTTAATTTCATTACTATTAGATGAAGATGTTTCCGGCAACTCAATAGTTTTTAATGAAGGATCACTTAAAACCATTGAATTCCACCGTTTGCGACATTGCATATTATTACGATTCTTCAGAAGCTTGGAAATTTTTGGCCAATCTTTACCATATTTTTTTACAAATTTAACCAATTTTTCATCTTCCTGTTTATGTATATTTAAAGATTAAAGAATGTTATTAATAATTGAAAGCGAATACAAATTGAATTCTTACCAAGAATGTCCAACATTCTTTACTAAAATCTGGACAAAGAGTATAAATCCATCGGTTGCGACACTGATCGTAAGTCCTTTTACTAATAATCTCAGAAATTCTAGCCCAATTCGGACCAAGCTTTGTAACTAGTTCCATTAATCTATTATCCTCCTGTAATTATTTTTGATAAAATATATAATTTTATATTAATCAATTGACACAAAATAAAAAATGACTTACCTCAATTGTCCATATCCCTCTATCAATTTCTGGGTCGACATGTTTTACCCATCGAACTCGGCATTGTTTAGGAGTTCGTCCATTCATTAAAGTTGAAATTTGAGCCCATTTCGTACCATACTTTTTTATTAAAGAAGTTAATTTTTCATCTTCCTGTTCGGTGTTTAAAAATTATTTATTATTAACTTATTGCAAAGAATAACTTACTTCTGATGTCCAACTTCCAACAACATATTTTGGAGTTAGTTTATTAAGCCATCTATCGCGACATTGACGATTAGTGCGTCCATTCATTTGTTTTGAAATTTCTTCCCAATTTTCACCCAACTTTCCAACTAAATCGATCAACTTTTTATCTTCCTGTTAATAATTAGTGTTATAAATATAAATTTGTATCAATCGCAATATGACTCACGTCAGATGTCCAACTTAACAAAATATATTTTGGATTAAATTTTAAATCCCATCGACTTCGGCACTGCATGAAATTTCGACCAGCAATATGTTTTGCAATTAGATTCCAGTTCGTTTTTTTGGAAGAATTATACTTTTCAACCAATTTAATCAATTTTTCATCTTCCTATGTGTTATTTAAAAATATAATTATTAGTTGCAAGTTTTAACACAAATTGGTTCGTCACAACAACACACAATAGCTGTCAGGCATGCAAGCAATTAAAAACTTACCTCTTTAGTCCACTTTTGAACCATACAAGGATATTTCTTCTTTGATGATTCATTTGAATCATTGTCGACTATTTCTTGGTCGGTTAATTCATCATCTGAAACTTTACGTTTAGACATCTTATTGACACAGATATAAAAATAAGAATCCTAAACAAACAAAATTAAAAACATTAGCTCCAAATTTAACATGAGGTATCTCCACTTCTGAGAATGATTCCTTGCAAAACAAAAACATTTGCCGGGAAAGTTTTTTTCGACGGCTATTTACACATTAACGGTCTTTCAACTGATCTTTAAACTGAAAAATCTGAATGATATTCAGCTATCATTAAATTATTAGTAGTTGATTATAATTAATTATAATTTAAATTTTCAAATATAAAACAAACCTACAGTTTTCAATAAATGTATAAAAATGAAAATTAGAAACAACTAGATTGACGAGTAAATAAACTTCTATTTTTGTTTTCGTATTGACAACTAATAAGCACAATTTTTCCTTTAGTTTTGGCAACCATTCTTAAGCACTTTTTCGATTAACGAAAATTGTTTGCTTGTGAAATATTGATTAAATGGAATGTGATCCGGTGATATAAATTGTTGTCGACTAAGTAATCATGGAAGAAGAAGAATCAAATTCTAATCATGAAAACACGTTAAATGTAAGTAAATATTATCCCGTTTAGGTGATTCTTTTGTTTAATTTTATCTTTAGAGGATTCACAATTTAAACAGTACGACCAAATTGAATAAAAAGATTATGAATAGTAAATATTGTTATTATTGTCGCGATGGAGGTGACCTATTGTGTTGTGATCGTTGTCCAGCAGTTTTTCATCCATTGTGCCAGTATGTATAATTTCAATTATATTTTTCAAGACAATTATATAAATTTACGTTTTTCATCTTTTAAAGTGAACCTCCATTGGATAAAGTTCCTGATGGTGATTGGTTTTGTTACAAGTGCGTTTCGAGAAATAATATGACGAAGAGTGATTTGACTGAATACAATTTGATAATTTCAAAGTACCAGTCCATTGAAACACCATATTGTGATTTTATGAAAAATGGTGAAACTACTCTTAATCCAGATGTTATACGAAATTGTTTCAATTTTTTGGACAAATATTGTAAATTACGAAACCCAAAACCATTTGAACTACCTGAAAATTTTTCCAGCGGTAAAATTTGTAAATTGAAAAAAGTTCTTATCGTTGATGAAAAATGCAATTTAAAAGAGCTTCGTCAAACCCAATATAAATGCATATCTGCTTCCACAATCATCAATTTTTTTAAAGGTGTAAATAGTAACATTTCTAATCGTTTATCTAAGAAAAATTCAAATTCTGAGTCAATTTTTGGTGCCAACATGGATTCCATAATCTGTCGAGTCTGTATGAATGGTTGTCAAGGCGAGCCGCTTCTTAAATGTGATATTTGTCCATTTTCATTTCATATCGATTGTCTCGAATTGCCATTAACCAAATTACCAAATGAGAACCAACCATGGACATGTCCTATTAATCATTTGAAGATATCGGATAATGCTACAAATGATCAAGACATGGAAACTTCAATGAAAATGCAACCAAGCCAAATTTCAGTACCAATGTCGATCAAAGAAAAATATGAACGACGCCAGCCAACATTGAGCAGAAATGGTTCTGAATTTCTTACGAATAGAAATTTACGGAAAAGTTTAATGCAAACGATTGTTGATTCACAAGCAAAATCTAATTCCGGTGATAATGGAACTAATTATTGGCAGGAGTTACCAGTTCGAGCAATCATTAGTCCAATTGAATTTAATTCGATGGAATCTTCAAAATCTATGGTGAATCGTATTTTCACTATAGGAACTAGACCAAAAAATGATCTAAATTTAAGTGATTATTGTCATTGTAATTATTTCTCTTCGAAACATGCAGTCATCTATTATGACGAGGTAGTTACCTATTCTAAATCTTTATTAATGTTAATTCACATGTTAATTATTATTTTGTTTCTTCCTATTAGTATCAGCAATCGTTTGAATTGATTAACTATTCGCAACATGGTACTTGTGTCGACAATGTTTTCTACTCACTTGATTTCTCTGATAAATTTGCTTATAAAGCTGAAGCTAACACTGTGAATGAAAATACAAAAGACGAAACCAATAATGAATCAAGCCAAAGTCAGGTTGATCCTGAGAATAAATCTCAACCAATTAAAGAAGAACACTTTGATGATCTTTGGACCATTGAAAAGTTACTTACGGAGCCAAATCGAATCTCAACTAATTTAAAAAATTTATCCAATTCAATAAATAAGGATCGACAATCGTCAACATCAAAGCGTATATTGAATAATGATGATGACGGATGATGATGATGATGATGATGTTTCTTCAAAGAAGCCAGAAACACATTTTGATAGAACATATAAGAATCCTATGATCACTATTCATAAGCGCCCAAAACAAAAAATGTGCAATTGTGATGAACTTTTACCCCGGTATATCGATGGATACGAAAATGGATGGGAAGGTTCGGCTATATTACAAGATGGAAGTCATATCGTAATCGGTTGTCTTGAACTTGTGTTCACTATTTTCAACAATGATTTGTCCGAAGAATTCAACGAATCAATAGACGAATCAATACCATCGACAGTGGATGGAACAAGTGCCGAAGATGTAGAACTGATCAATAATGAATCAGAGATAATTGAATTGTGGAGCTCATTACGTGATAAGGTATGCTCTCAGCATGAAGAATCTATCTCTGATCAACCAAACGATGTCTAACATTCCTATTACATTTGAACAAATATTCCAGAAAGAAGCTAATCATCATTGTGTTATAGATCACTTTTATTTCATTCAATTCAATCTAACAAATGTATAAATTCTGTCTAATTAAAATGAAATACAATATATTTATCTAAAACCATATAATTCAACTTATTTATGTATATTTAAATCAACTATTTTATAGAAATGCGGAATTAGCTAACCAGATATTTAGGTATAGTGTATTATGGATAATGGTCACATATTTGATAATGATTTTGTTGCCGATCTAAGACGTTGATCCCTAATAGTGGAATCAACCTTACGTACAGAGCCGCTTAACGAATATGGACTAGCTTTAGTGTTTTGATAACATTCAACTGCCGATCTCGTTTCTCGATCAATCTTACCCATAGAAAGTGATTCGGTGGTGTGACATCGTCTTCGTCCACTAATGCTGAACATTTCTTGGCGTCGTAAATCTCTTAACTTACGTTTGTTGATGGCACCTTTGAACACCAAACGTCGTAATGCTTGTCGAAAATCTTTCATATGAAAGGCATAGAGGAAAGGAGAGCCGGCTGAATTGATATGCGATAGAATGATGAGAAAGTCTAGCCAAGTTGCTGATGGAACTGGACATTGGTGACAGAATGCTTGTACAGTGTTTGATGTATATAATGGCAACCAACAAAGCATGAAGAAGACAACGATTACAAACAATTTTTGTGCTTTTTTCACTTCACGTCGACTATAGCTTAGTTTGTTTCCGCCACTATTATTACCATTGTTGTTGAAATGGTTGCTTCGATTAATTGAACTGAACGGCGTCGTATTTCTTGGTTTACCATTTCTGTCCTCCGGTGGACAATCATTGAAACTTCTTATGCTTAAAAGTGATATCCATTTCCGTTGTTTTGATTTACCTTTTTCATCCAAAACATGACATTCGGTTTTGTTTAATTTAGAACATTTTGGTCTATTTTCGGTCAAATATGATACCGAAAATGAAAGCGAATCGAGAGAATCGGCCACTATTTCACTATTGTTGGGTGTTCCATTGTCATTCAAGTAAATATTATTGTCCGTACATTGCAACATTCGGTTTCGATTGGTTTCAAGTTGATCTAATTGTTGAGATGAACAAGTTGACTGTAATCGTTTTTGTTTCTGGTTTTTGACATTTGGTTCCGATTGAGATGCGACGTTCTTAAAAGAATTCTTGTTATTCTTGCAGTAATGGGAAGAAAGTGACAACCCGTCCAGATTGGTTGCCTTGTTCGAGTTGCCTTTACGCCACGAAACTTCCGTGGTGCTAAGTTGTCGAACCTATAGTGTTGCAAAAAAAATGGATGATTAATTAATGATAAAGTGGTAGAAGATGTATAGGCCAACATGAGAGACACTGTAGATGACAGTTTGAATGAAAGTATCATGTTACGAGTGTCCATCATGGGCCACAATAAATTGGTATCCATTTCAAACCTTGTTGAGACTTAATTGTTGAATGACGACAATATAAATACGAATGTAGAAGAATGCCATCACGAGACCAGGCAATACGATTGTGGCAAAATAGAGGAACATGAGAAAGTCATAGTTCATGATTGGAATAAAGTAACAAGCGTCATTTGCCAAATGACCATTGTTCCATCCGAACAATGGCAAAAAACCGATCATGGTTCCCAAAATCCAACATAGACAGATGATGATCAATGCCGTTTTCTCTATTAATATAAAAATTATAAATTAACATGTTTAATTATCTAATAAAGAATGTAATACCTGATATTCTTTTGTGATAATCCAATGGATGAAGAATGGCCCAATAACGATCTAATGAGACGGCTACCAAGTTAAGAATTGAGATTGTACACAAGACGACCAAAAGACTAAGCATTGTGAGGCAGAGGCGAATCGAATTATGTGGAATACCGATTCTTGTGAGAATGGCAGATGGAATTCCGATTGCACCCACGAGTAGATCGGCAATGGAGAGGCTGATTATGTAGAAGTTGGTTACCTTTCGGAGTCGCCGATCCTGTAGGAAGACCAGTATCACCAATAGGTTTCCCAATATGGCGCAAATTGAGACAATTGTTTCCAAGATAGTATATACGATCGGTAAGTTTACTTCAGGTGAAGGAATAGACGCCATGGTACTAATATTAATTGATTTGTTCATGTTCAACTTTACATCATTTGAATCAGATGCAATTTGAAGGTGATATTCATCCATTTCCATATAATTGATTATCGAAATACTCTAAAAATAAAAAAATAAGGATAAATCAAAATATTCAAAAACTAAAGTGTCAAACTTTAAAAGGTTTTAATTGAAATAAATGATTGATACCATGAATTTTTGTATTGAGTAAATTGATCCACGTGGAACTTGTATTCAGTGAAACTTCCGGAACAATAAATGAAATCAATTTGCCCATCTCGTGATATATGCAAATCACAAGTTAATACAATGATAGAAATATGGAAGGAAAATTCCACCGAATTCAATCATTCAATTAATAATCTGTATTTGAAAACTATGTTGATTGTACTAAAAGATGATTGTAATTGGTTATCAATATTCATCTTTATGTTCCATTACTGATCTCGAGAGAATGGAGGTTTTATTGTTCGAAGTATATGGGAATAACATTTTATTATTCTCATTGATCTCGATTATAGTCAAGCAGGTGAAATCGATTAAAATTGGACCAATAAGCACGATATGAAATTAACAATTGTTCAAATAAGTATCCAATTCTCTCAGGTGTTCGATGATCATTATTGAGATAGTTGCACAACTGTTCATATTACTTGCTAAACATATATATAGATGAATCGTTAAGCCCTTTATGGCTAATCAATTATTAATTGAAGTAATAAATTCTCAAACAAACAAATGATGTTGAAAAATTGTCATTACATTGCAATTTGAAGTGCAATCTTACAAATTGGAACTCAAGTTGACAAAAAAAAGTAATAATAAATCGACATTCTAAAATAAATTGACCAAAGTGAAAAGATTCACACAATTGGTTGAATAATACAATCGATGTTCTGTAATGGAAATGAATTGAAGTTAGAGGTATATGAAATTGGCGCGCGCGCGAACATACACAATTGATTGGTTCGATGTCAAACCTAAGAAGGATCCAAGGGTACATTTGGAATGACGGAATTCCCAGATGTACCCAATTCGAAAGTGATTTATAGTTAACTTCGACTTATTGCCAATATATCGTTGGTAGTTGATTTGGTTTGTTTATTGCCATTTTAATTAAAAACAAGGTTCCATTGCCCAATGAACACGTGAGCATTTGAATGGGGTCAACATGGCAAACAGTAACCCAGATGAGGTTATATTCATAATAAGTTACCAACTTTAATTTCATTTCGGAAAGTTTTATCCGATTAACCACAAGCAAACAAACTATTCAACAGTTTTTTTATAACCTAAAACGAATTTGAGTTGTTCAATTCAGAAGACTTATCTATTAATTTATATTCATGAGGGTTTTTCAATGACGAGAAATACAAATTTTTCCAATTAATAAGCTTAAAAATGTGGCAGATAAATGATACTAGAATGAATGTAAACAAAGAACTTGTGTAAACTGGTCTTACCAGAATGAATTGACAATGTGAGCCTTCGGCATGACACCAAACATTTTCAAAGTATGCGAATCGTTTCAATATATTTTGGCATTCAATATGGGCGTACTCGCGAGATCTTGTTTGATGATGGCAGCTGACATTGAAACGATGACATGAAACGATCGTGATGAAACGTCAACAAATAAGCAAATTGTGGCGCGTTAACGGAAAATGGTCGAGTTATATCAAGTATACGAGGCTTACGTACTTTGTCGAATATGAAATGTAAAGTGAGACCTGAGGCGACGGCAATGTATCCACGCCATTCGAAATCGGGTTCGAAATGTGTATCTATATAGTGTATACATGAAGGCGGTCGATCGGGTTGGGCCGAGTTGCCACCTCGAAAACCAGATGCATTGCGCTTTACTTCTCTGTTTTAGTGGTTCGATTCGAACTCACCAATTTTAACCGAATGTTCCACAAGTTAGTTTCATACTGCAACGATGGCCATCCACCCAATTGTACAAGTTTCAATTGAAGAAGACAACCCAAATAGGACACAGGAAAGGAAGGAAAACAAAATGTTCCACCATACCATTTGTGAGTATACGGTGAAAACCATGTCTAGTGCAAGCAGATGCCTCATGAAAATTCATTTACCAAGTTAATCTCATTTGGTAGGAACTGTCCGTCGTGTGATGTTGGAAGGCATCTTGCCGATCGTTATTTAATGTACCAATAGATTTTTGTGGCGAATGAATGACCAACCACGGGATGCAACATGAGTGAAGGACCAATTAATGGCAATTAGATTGTTTAGTACCGACCAACGTCATCACAATGTTTTGCAACAATAGGCCACAGGATATCCAACACATTGACCATTGGATTGATGAATTGGTGGCAAACGTGATCTCATCCATCAGATAGTCATTGTAATATGCACCGAAACAATGGATTGAGTTTGTTTATCCAGCGACCAACACACAAACAAAACAAAAAAAAACATTGCACATTGGGGAGTTGGCAGTCAAGCAACAGTGAACATTTTGATAGAGAATACACATCGAAAGTGCAAGTGTTAATAATTGAATTAAATCGATAGACTTGAACAATACCTATACATTAAAATGCGCAAACAATGTTGTATCCTATGGGATATTTGTGACAATTGTACAAATTGTGTATTCTTGTTCACACTAAATGATACGCGCCAAAGATGATACACAAATTTTATGACGATGGCCATTACTTATCGATGCATTCGGGATTTAATTTGATCATAGTTGTAAACCGATTCTGTTGGTCCAACCAAGGCCAACACTGGTTCTCGATTACGAATATAGCGTTCACAGACTTGTTTGAAGTATGGCAGATCGATTGAATCAATGCGAGCCTCAATCTCAGTCAATGGAATACGGCGACCATAACATAACATTTGCCTTCCAATGTCTTCACAGATTTGGGTAGAACCATCCAATTGGAGCATCATATTAGTCTTTAACAAATTTCGGGCTCGTTCAAGTTCAGCTTCGGTTACAGTTGAACAAAGAATGTGCCATTGTTCGATCAGGTGTGATATAAAGTCATTCAACTTTCCCTTTTCGCCAATAAAGTAGATTCCCCATAATCCGGTATCCTTATAACATGTATTGAACGATTGAAAACTATTACAAAGATTGTTTTCGAGTGAAACTTGTGATAGGTAGCTGAAGCTATTGAAACCACCACCAAGTGAACGATCCCAAGATCCGATAAGAGTGTTTGCAATCATTAATACAATGTTGTCCGGATTGGTCCAACCGGCAGCTTCGATTGCCAATGCACCATAAATGAGTGACATTGAATCGTCATTTAATCGTACATCTCCACCTTGATACTTGCATGGTTCAACATTGATTCCAGATGTATCTGCATCGATTCCACCAAAATTGGCATTGACTAGTTTCACAATCTGTTCGTGGTTGGTTCCCCCAGCACCAGCAACAACAATTCTGGGTCCTTTATAATGGGTGCTAATGTAATGGATAAGATCATCTCGATTGATTTTTTGAATATTCTCCACCGGACCCAAGATAGTCATTCCAAGAGGAGTATTTCTGAATGCTACATCATGTAGGTGATCGAATACAACTTCTTGAATGTTTGTTTCAACCTCTTGCATTTCACGAAGTATGACACTTCTTTCACGTTCAATTTCATCTTTACCCAATTTAGATCTTTGTATAATGTCCGCCAAGATTTCCAATGAATGACTGACATCTTCTGATAAACATTTAGCATAGTAAACAGTTTGTTCTCTTGATGTGTATGCATTTAAATGAGCTCCCATATTTTCAATTTCCAATTCAAGTTGCATCTGGGTACGATTTTTTGTCCCTTTAAATGCCATATGCTCGAGAAAATGTGCAACACCATTGTTTTGAGTAGTTTCAAATCGACTTCCAGCATCGATCCACAAGCCAATAGTGCAAGTTGGAATGCCTGAATTTTCAGTTACTACTCTAATTCCATTGGGCAATGTATCGATTTTGGTGTCCGGGACATTCAAAGCATCATTATAACTTTGAATCGATGGATTTAACGAATGTAGGTGGCGAGGTCGAACCAATGATTTCCTTTGATACAATGACAATGTTTCATAGTGATGATTGAACCATCTTTTAGTTTGGACGTTTTGTTGGAGCTTAAACAGTCGATTGGATATTGCGTGAATGATATTAGGACGAATCATTTGATGAACCATTGTGTCGGATGAACCCACAATTCAAAATGGATCAACTTCAAGACACAACAACACGTGATGCAATGTGTATATTGCTGCGACGCCTATTTCCACATACATAAGACTGAAATGGATCCAATGTAAAATTGCGTTTCGGATAAGAGATTAGTAATCAATTTAATTGACGAAATTTGTTCATAGCAACTAACAATTTGAGTTTATTTATAATAATAATTATATATGGTTCTACTGCTTGATGTTTTGGCATGAATATATAAAAAAATTGGAGTAGTCTATGATAAGAGATTCCCTTAGTGTCTAGTGAATATGAATTGATGTGAGCAATACTTTAAATACATTTGGGTTTTACATTAAACTACTTGGACAAATTAATATATACATAAGTTTTAAATATACAATTATAAAATAATTATTGATAAAACAAATTAAAAATAATAATTACAAAATGGGAAGTTAAAAGATTGTATACAAATGAGATAATCATTTGTACGAAAGATGATTCTAAAAAGGTAATGAGAGGTAATGATGATGCAAAATCATCTGGTTCAAACCATAACTTAAAAGTTTACTTCCATATTATGTACTTTTTTGATATGCATCTTAAGAATGAATTGAGTTGTAAAACCGCGATTACAATCGTTGATGATACATTTAAATTTTAAACGCTCATTGATTGGCTTGTGGATATTCTCATGTCTTGTTTTGTTATAGATCGATGAAAACACTTTATCACATGATGAACACTTAAACTCAGCTGTAGATGTTGAATTACTATTATGGAACATATCGTCGTGTCGTCGTTTGTTGTATATGGTGGAAAATGATTTGTTACAAGCAATACAAGAATATTTTTTCTCCTTAATCACTTTAGTTTGAACTGGAATGGCTGCGTGTACGACTGTTGGTTGCCCCGGTTGAATTGAACTCTTTTTGGCAATTTGACCATTTTGGTGAATTAAAGTAGCAGTTGGCTGCTCGACTTGAATTGCATATACAGGTAAAATGTTTGCTGAACTTTGCAATTGTTGATTGCCTGTTTGTATCGCCGGATTGATTGGTGCAGTTAATGTTATCAGCTTGGCTGATGAATGAGAATTATCATAATCCATTCCGTCGAGTTTAACCTGTACACTTCCAGTTATTGTACTGTTATTGGAAACTTGGGTAGATGATGCCGTTGATGGATCGTTATTGATTGAAAGAATAGGAGGCTTCGCAAGGGTATAGATCTCGTCTTTGTACAAATAGTTGCTGTTCATGCTCAGGTCGTCGAATTCTTCGTCTTCAAGTGGATCTAGGTATAGTTAGATTTAGTTAAGGTAAACAAACATGCAAAACCTATGCACCAGACACTTACCTGAAGGCAATTCCACTACATCGCATGACATAGATGGATGAACCGATGCAAAATGTGACTTGAGGGCCTTGGCGGTGATGTAAGCGAGTGCACAAATTTGACAAGTGTAAAAATGTTTTCGTTTCGAGATGACCCGATACCGCATCATGGTGGCAAATGGTCAAGTGTCGTTGAGGCCAGTCACCACCAGTAGTGGTAGTACTACCAGCAAACAGTAACCAATTGTGTTCGTTCAACCCTCCAAGTCCCATTCGTAGACACCATACTCCAAGAGTCACAATACAACGTCTATGTATCGATGGATTCTGGTTCATCAGTGGTGCCATCTTTGGTATATCATCAATAGTATAATGGACATGTGAGCTTGCCTAAGTGTATCCGCTTCCTTCTTGCTCTGAATACACGCGTGCTTACAAGCATTTACCTTGTTCGGATCATATACCTCGTCATTTGACATTAAATCTTTGTCCCAGTTGTGGTAAAAACGTTTCGTGTCGAAAAGACTTAATACAATGCGTTACGTTGCCGCATATTTGTTGGCTACCCTTGGTGGTAACAAGAGCCCATCAAAAGATGATCTCTCAAAGATCTTGAGCAGTGTTGGTGTTGAAGTTGATGGTGAAAAATTGGAGAAAGTTATCAGTGAATTGAAGGATAAGTCGGTTGAAGAATTGATCACCAAGGGTAAGTGATAAATCATTATTAGTTAGTAAAAATTTATTAACCAAATTTTGTAAATAGGTTCGGAGAAATTGGCCTCAGTACCATCGGGTGGTGGAGCCGTAGCTGCAGCCCCAGCTGCTGCCGGTGGTGATGCTCCAGCTGGTGACGCCGGAAAGGATTCCAAAAAGGAAGCCAAGAAGGAAGAATCCGAAGAAGAGGATGATGACATGGGTTTTGGTCTTTTCGACTAAAGTTTTTGTTTATTCTCAACTTTTTTAATTAAATAAATAATGATTTAACAATTCCATAATCGTAGATCCATTTATTGGGGGGTATTATGTTTACATCTCTTATATTGAACATCAAATGGAAGTAGAATTCACATCAAAACAACAAAAAATATTTATCTGAAAGAAAAACTTAGCTAATTGACTACTTGTCGTCGATCAAGGATTGAATTTGCAATACTAAATCTCGAGCAATACGAAGTACTGCTTTGGCATCATGTCGCTCGGCCATCTCTGTAAAAGGAATGAATGATGGTTAAATAATAAATTGAATCATGTTCGACATACCATTAAAGAATTTGATAATGTCCGTAAAATCCATATTGTTCTCCAGAATAATGTCCCGGTAGTATTCGACAAGTGCCAATGCGATAAACAATACAAAACTTGATGACGATACATGTTTTGCCGCCCAAATTGTTTCCCATACGGAAAAAACATCGGCATAAACAAGTTCTGTAAAGATGTGGAAAATAAATATCCATCCTAGAATCATAACACCAATTGAATGGCTTACCTCGTTTAAAGTCGAGAAGAAACCAACGATAACAAAAGTAAAAATGTGTGTAGTCACCATTTTGGTGCATCAATTCAAAGATATCACCATCCAAGATTTGAATGAGTGAACGCATGTTTGCAAAATGAGTATCCATTGCACCACCATGTGGAAAATTGGAAGCCATTCGTTTCATCAATTCACAGAAACAACTATAGGTGAAGACCTCTGTAAAACCAAAATATTAGTACACATGGCGAACATCAATATCAATCAATACTTACCATCATCAAATATTACCAACAATGGAGCCACTAGATCACACATGCCTTGTACATAGCCAATCTCAAGATGTTCCCAAACATATGTACACATTACGTTCCGTAACTTTTCCAAGTTTGTCTTGGTGAAATACCAATAGTTTCGATCACACCTTTGTACATCTTTGTCGATGCGATGAAGGTTAAGTGAAAATAAGTCCAGTAGTTCATTCTAAGAAATGAAATTATGATTTTATGTTATAAGTCATTATAAAACAAAAAAAAAATGCTTGACACATACCGAATAGATGCCTCCATTGGATGATGCTGGTGAAACACATTGTGATCCACCTGATTCACCACTAGTCAAGTTTATCGGTAAACGATTAGCTTCATCAACCTCATTTGTTTCATCAGATTGTTGATCAATCGAATTACCACTCTGATCCATAGACGGATTTGTTATAAAGATGTTCTGCAAATTGATTACTTGACTTGCAACTTTGCTTGCCAAACCGGAAACACCATTTGAAATTGAATTCACATTTTCTTCAACACCTACATTTTCGTCTTCAACCACATTTGATGTTTCATTCATCTCATTGATATCATTTCGAGTAACACTTTGTAAAGAAGATTTGCGGCTATCAGTAATACTAATATCATCGATAAAATCAGCTTCAAACACATCATTACTTGCTGACTTTCCAGCATTGGCAAGAATATTCTTGTTGAACGCAAATGGTGCTTCCGATGTACTATTATTACTTTCTGATGATAGTTTAGCAAGATTTGCGGCAACAATCTCCTTATCACGTTGTCTAACGATTGCTTCCACTGCCAACCAATCGGACATGATCATTTCATACTTTTGTCGCATCGAATCGTCATGATTCAACTTATCTTGATGTTTATCCTGAAAACGATAATGTTCCAACAAGTAGGGCCATACCTTTTTTCGTATCGAATGTTCAATACCGCCATAATAGATAAGTCGATAGAATTCTGATGGATCAATCGTTATTTGGCCTTGTTCATTTTGAATCGAATTCCATAGATCGATTGAGATGCCGCCTGTTGCATCGTTTGGTTGATCTGGTAGTACAATTGCTTGATTGACAAGATCCGCCAAATGTGTGCGTACTGTTTTCAAGTGTCGACAATAGGCAAGCCAACCATAGAAAGCGCGAGATATTATTTGCTTTCGCATCGTATCACAGAGTATCTGAATGTGCTGCTGATCGATCATTGAACCAATACTTGATGGAACCGATTCAGAATCGATGGTTGCCTGTTCATTCGAGACAACCATTCCATTGTTTAACTCTTGTTCCATCACCAATGGTTCATTGTTGTTCATATTCTCATCATTCGTCTGTCTTGTCTTGCCATCTGTTACATGATATAAATTGGTTTGTGGTTCTAGTAAATCAAGACCTATGATCCAATATTGAAAAGAATTAATTAAATAAGTCAAAATATGGATAACATACCAATCGAATCGGGTTTGTCAAACATTGAAATGACACGAAAAACATAATCACTAGCCACATCATCGTCATCATCGGTACATTCTTCACCTTCGCTACATTGAGGCGATTGTCCCTTACGTCTTAGTTTTGGAAAAACTTTACCTATAATAAATACATTGAATTTTTATAAAATATATTAATGAATAATTACGAATACAATTGAGTTTGTTACCTTTACCCTTTTGTGACCATAATGGTGGATCCAATTGTCCATATGGCATTAGACCAGTTTCAAGACATGATAAAAATGCAAGAAGATGTCCACCTTTGGGAAATTTTATTGGTGGATGCATTACACCATCGCGGCCGACCATTACGATTGATCCACAACTATGTTTCTGTTGATGACAATGAATATACACGATATTTTCCACACTCACATTCAATGCATGATTCCAAAAGGCGCTGCTATAAGAAGATGATGCGGAGATATAAGTTTGAATATAAAAAGCAAACAAAAAAACATTGGATACCCTTTATCTAATGAATGACTACCAATGGAATCACCACTTTCAGTTGAATTTTGACTCGCCCGTCCATTGATCAATTGGTTTGGTGTCCACTTTACGATCAAACCATAAGTTTCTTGGTGTAATGAGAGATATCCTGGTAATGGTTCAAGATCATCCTTCTAATAAAATGTAAATATGAGCAAGAATATTAATAAGAATCATGTAATAAGAACAAACCGGTTGCATGATGACATTATTCTTTCCATATAGTAATGTTGAACGAGAATTTTGATGTAAGGATTCCACATAGTCACGAGGTGACCAACATATGGCAGAGGAACGTGAAATAGGAGAACTACTGGCATGTTGATCATCATCACCATTGCAAAAGTTGGACAATGCACCTGGTCGGCGATATGTCAAGCCAAGTGGTTTACGAGTGATCGGTGGTGTCGATTGGCTCATACAAGTGGATGAGGCGGTTGAATTGCTGCTGACCAAACTGGATGATATTCGATGCCGTTGAACGAGCTCATCCGCCGGTGGATCTGACCAAAATTGATCTTGGGTCTTCATCTTCGAATAGTCGAGCGCACACGGTCCCACCAAAAGGGAGGCAAGTATCTGTCCGGCAACCGGATCAGAAACCAATGCATCCTTCTCATAGTATCTACTACTGTTCTGTACGACATGATCCACGATCGATACCAAATGTTTATCGAATAGTGCTATACGAATCCAAAGAAATCGAACCACTCGAGGTATTGTTGCATTTGCATTCGTTCCACTGGTGTTGCTACTTGTATTGGTTACTTGCGATTTTATCTTGAACGACATTCTAGTCTTGTTCAAACTGTCGCTACTTGATGAAGATCGTCTAAATAGATTATTGTAATCATTGACACATTTCATAAAGGAAACTTACTTATTTGGATCACTATTCTCCACTTCGGTAACCTTCTTCAACACCAAAGCGGCGGTTTCATTATTTTTGGCCACCTTTTGTAATAATGCAGTTGTAGAATTGGTTTTAAACAAACCCAATGCACGTCTCTTGAGACCGTGACATAGGCAAGCATCGACGGCAGCTTTGAATATAAAAAAAATAAATATTAATAAAAGTTACAATGAATAATTTAACACTTACCACATAAAGATGTAATACTCCCACTATCTTCATGAACGAATTTACGTGTTACTGCTTCTTCCATAATTTGTTTTACCTTTAAAAAGAAGATTTAAATTATTAAGAATAATAATCAAAGATTGTCATTTCAAATTAAATCACCCCTCTCTTGACCATTCTAAGCAGCTTTTCGATAAGCTCCTTATCACCTTCCTTACTATCTGATTTGTCCATGTTTTTATTATCCATATGTCCCATATGGTTAATGTTTTGATTGATTTATGTTAAAGAGGAACCATAGAATAGGATGAACAAGTGACATAACGGGTGAGTTGTCTATTGTTTACAGCAAAATACGGGAGATGGCGAATTCTTTGACCAAATATATTAAACGAGGAAGTTTAACAAATCTAACAGCACCCATTTGGGTTAAATGGTGAGGCCAAAACGGATGTGTTCGACGTTTTTGATAATAATTGAATGTTCAATAATGTCGGTCAATGGTGTGGTTTATATATATTCGTATATGTTTCTGTGATGATACGATCCTCAAATTCATTCACATTGTAAATGTTTATCTATGTTGATCATGGTGGTGTACATTATTTGAATGTATTGAATTCATAGTTGCCATCAAAATATTCATTGAACGTTAATGCTATCAATGAACATTTGTTGTAACAATGTTGTTCGTTGTCGACGTCGCAATAGTGTACGACACACTGGGGAATATTTGAACCAACACGATGACACCGCTGGAGCTGGTACATTAAATGTATACCGTGGATCGAGGCGCCGAATCCAAACGAGTATTATAATTGTGGCCGAAAGATCGCCAACTGTTCACTTAACGTGCCATTGGGTTCCGTTTCAACATTCGCTCCGTCCTGTGCAGTGGCCGCCTTTGTTGACACATTCTGGTTTGGTGTTGGAACAGCATTCTACAGTTATGGTAACACATTGTTGGTTGCCGCTGCTCCACATTGATGCCTTCTTTTCTTCCATCGTTCATGGTTCATCTTTCATTACAATATTCTATGTTCCATCACTTGTTAAGCTACATGACACACGGGAGTTGCTGTTTTATTTGCACTCAAAAATTCCCAGATCTACATCATTGTGGCTTATGAACTGCAAACGACACAGCTGTTTTATTTGCACTCAAAAATTCCCAGATCTACATCATTGTGGCTTATGAACTGCAAACGACAGCGATAGCTAAATGACTGAATGTTTGGTTTGAATAGCCCCATAAGAAAACTAAATAAATGATTGCAGTCCTATTAATCTTAGCAAATTAAATATATTTTCAAATGATGGTTCAGTATGTTACATCTCCAATGGGTGCAAAAACAAACTTTAACCATTGGTGGAGTAGGAAATTTAATTGATTTATACCGATTAAATCAATCATTTGTGATTTTGGCGGGCGACCTTTTTTTATCTATTTATTCGCGCTCATTTCTCAATTCATGTTTCCATTAGCATAAAACGTTAGCACATTGTGAAACCATCGGGCGTAAAGATTCGGGAAAGCATCAAACACACATCAAACAGGGTATTAGTGTTATTAAGAATCCTGGATGAACATGGCGACATTCCGTTGGTATAAAAGTTTGAGTGTAATTGCCAATATTGCAATGCCAGCGTGGCACTTTTGCCTTTATGGTACATTGAATAAACTTTATCCCCAGTTTTAATTGTCAATCCGATTTGCAATTAACATTATACAATAGTAAATTTACAGAAACTAATTAATTAAAAATAGATTCTTTACGACGTGTCAATTAGCTGGATGCCATCATGAATGGTAGTATATCACTTTTTTTTAATGTTTTATAGGAATAAAAATGACTTCATTATACTTGATTTATCCGTGTAAAGCAATAGGTAATAGTTAATTGGTTTCTATCTTCATGTTAACTGAATGTTTACCAATCATTTAATATAATATAATGGCCAATAAAATAATGTCAATATATGTATAATACAGTACGCCTACACGCCAGATATGGTTCATATTGAATGAAGACATATAAAAGAAAGAATATATATTTTTAGATCAACGTTATAAATCTTATTAAGCAAATATTTGTTAAAAAATAAATGCGTACAAGAAGTATTGATATAATCGTATCGTTTGTTTGCACACATCAATGAATTCAATGAATTTGTTCACTTTGTTGCAAAAGTTTCACTATGGAATCACAATTAAAATACATGGAATTAAAAATGTCTGTAAAATGAGAAGTAAAATGTAGTATTAGCGTGACAATTTAGTAGTTTTTTTACCATTTACCCAATAAATCATTTTTCAATGGATTATTCATTCATAGAATCAAAACTTTCTTCATCAGGAACTTGTTCAATAAGTAAATTACTTTCTAAATTGTACATTTCTTCATCGTCATCGGACAATACTTCTTCAATTTTGATTGAATTCTTATCATTTTCATTAGTATCATCGTCTGATTCAGGATTGTCAAGAAACGATTTTAAAATAGTATTCGGCTGCCAAAGAATAACCGCTTTTGAAAGTTTATCTTTTTCATTTTCAATCAATTTGTTAGTGATAGAATTATTATTATTATTTTGAAACGCATTTTTCAATTCAGTCGAAAATTGAATTACATGGTCATTATCTTCAATCATCTCTATGGTGACGTTATGTTTGTGTTTATTTAATTCAACTTGACATTTTTCATCCGGTTCATCTTCTACAATATAATTATTTCCATCTCGAATTTGCAAACGATCAAATATTTCAAAAACCTTATCTTCACTGATATATTTCTTAATAGGTCGACGACACTCAAAATCAAAATCAATATCGATTTCGCCATTATCATCCATTGGATTAGTACATCGTTTGTTATTTTTGTTCACATTTTCATGTTGCAATGAAACTGAATCGATTGGTTGAATTGAGTTATTGTAATTTGGTAATGTTTGATCATAGAAAATGGATTGTGAGGAATCAGCAATGGTAACCGAGTGATTATGAGGTATAGGTGTCGACATATGATTGTTGGTTCCATTTAACATTGTGGAACATGTAAAGGCAAAATTTCCAGTGATGTTTTGAGGATTAATGGCTTCGTTCGACCAAGGCATAGTATGAGGTACATTTTGAGACCAAACTTGTGGATTTCCTGGAACATAGGCACCTATTTGTGGACCTGATGAACCATAAACCGGCGAAATCACATTATTATGAGGTGAAATTTGTGGCATAGTTGAAACAAATGGACTTTGAAATGATTGAGCATAATGTATTCCGGAATGATTTGCCATATCGTTACAATTAATCGTACAATTGTTGCTACAGATAAAATTTAAAAAAATCATTAGTACAATTTGTTTTGAAAAGTTGAATACTTGTAGATGACATTACCAATTGTTTACTTGGCCTTTCAAGTTAAATTCATCCATGCATTAAATTTGAAATGTTGAAACTATTCATTGAACATATCAATTGATGGTAAGTCGCATGCATCTTTATGATTGTTTACATTCTTTCCCTTCAAGTCTAGATTTTCTAGAAAGCATACTGCCACCTAGGGAATGTAATTGTTACAAATGTAATCTATAAATTTGATTTTGAATTGAATTGAAACTTATGGCTTGCTTCTCCAAAATGAAGAAGTATATAGTTCAAATCCATGGTACGCAAGTCATTAGTTGAAGTAATTCAGTGTTGAAGCATCACTGTCATTCCGAACGATGGAATATACCATTGTGGTTGTCATAGGATCGAGTATATAGATCCCCATCACACAAGCGGCGGCAAGCCGCCCCCATAAAAACATTGCTCTCTTTCCTTGATTCTTTTGGTGCTATATAGTCTTCATCGCATTATTATATAAAATAACATTGGCACACCAATATAGATAGGTGCGGTTCGGATGCTGGTCTAGAATCGAGCTAACAAATCAGGAGCATAGAATTTTTCTGATCAAATTTGGATCACTCCATAAAACGGAACAAATCGTCACTTCGGTACTGATCGTAAAAGAAAATGGACAAGGAAACTCTTCGTAAACAAATTGAAAACATGCGCTACCAGGCAATGATGGACCGATGGCCATTATCCAAGTCGATTCAAGCGTATGTATTAACATTGTTTTCAATTACAATAATTATAATGTGTTTTGTTTCGTAGTCTTCGAGATTATATCGAAGAAAATGAGCCACAAGATCCGTTGATTCACACTCCGGATAAGAAGAACAATCCATGGGCTGAGAAAGGAAAATGTTCCATCGTTTAAGATCGTTGGATGTTTTGGAGACCAAACCAAAAACGGCAGCTGAACTTATGTTTAAGTTGACAATTCCAAACATTTATTATCACAATATAAACTCAATTTATATGGATCAACCAATAGTAGGAACCATACATCAAACCAATACTAGTCACAGCGCCCGGCATGAAGTTGTGCAATGAATGCTAAATTTCAATGAACCATTTACTCATTTTACTGGAAAAAATTGGCCCAAAGAATCCCCATAAACCACTGTATTAATCGATCCAAATCAAATAAAATCCTTTCATTTTAACTTGTTTCACTTGAAGGTTCATTGCGACATATCACCGATATGCGCCTATCACGAGTAATATGTTTTCCACAAAAGTATGAATCCTTGTCTTCCAAAATTGCATGCGTATATTTATATCGGGCATCACCTCTAGATAGGATAAACTTAATTTAGTGGTCACTCATTGATTATTGTTTGAGGTAACAAACCTCATTATATAAAGTGATCTACGTTCAAGTAATATGTCCACATATTGAGATGGATCATTCTCCAAGGCGAGTCGCATCACAGAATTTGACAGCAATGAAATGCCACTAATAGTATCTCCACAAAACTAAATAAAAAAACTGATTATAATTGGAACAATATATCGTTGAAGAAACAAAAACAAACCCGAACAGAGTCAACGTGTGGCTTGATATGTCCATCTTTAGCAATATCTAGTATATGGACATATTTTATATGTTTCGCATTTGATGAAAATGCTTTTTCTCTAACTCTATCAATTATCAACTTATTTTCAGCTCGCCATCGAAGATGTTCAGTTTCTCGGTAATTGTGAATTGCATCATCCCAATGACTTTGTTCATAGCGAATTCTCTTAAGAACCTTTTCAATTTCATTCATCATTAATTGTTCTTCATCTTCATTGATAAAATTAGGAACAACTTGCATCGAATTAGTTACTTCAAGCAACGAAGTCTTTGATTTTGAACTAAAGAATTCATGTTGTGATGGTTCTGGTGTTTCATTTATTACCGAATTGCTTGTTGCACTATAGATTGAAAAAGTAGATTTAGAAAATGTTGGCAATTTATTTTTATAACAATTTAAAATGTTTTTTAATATTATCGTTCTCATATTGATTTGATTTCACAAAAATTTATTGATAATAAAAATGATCCATTATTTTTAAATGTCTTGGGTAAACAAAATCCCGAATCACCTGATCGTAATTTGGGTAGAAATAGACGACAAATTTATACGGTCAAGACGCGCGAGATAATTTTATGAGATTAATCTTGGATAATCTTCATTTCGTGTTTATTTTAAATACAAAGAAAATAACTAAACAAAACTAGGAGATAAAAATGAATGAGATGAACTATCAGATATTGGAGATGTTGTCGTAGTGGACAAAGAATCTGATATAGTGGAGGTTAGAGAAGGCAATTTAGTTGGTCGAAGTGTTTGTCGCATATGTTCAATTGGGAGATCAGAAGCGCTTACTGTACGAGATAAAATTTGTACATCATCGTAATCAAGTTTATTGCCAAGTCGATAATCCTTTCTTAAGCTACGAAATGCCAAGTCGTCATTAATGAGATGTGGCTCACGATCACGTCTTCTACTTGATTGTCGTTTTTGAAATTGATCACGATCTGGTTCAACTCGTGAATAATCAAATTGAGGATATGTATGAATAAAGGAGGTAATGGGTGAATTGGGAATTCCAAACGGCGGTTGAGGTGGCGGAACCTTGGCACTCGACGATTGACGTATTCGACGATTTAAGAGGTCATCAGTGATCAGATCAGGATATCGACCATGGATCAAACATTTTTCACCCATTCTATGTATAATGGAATCATTACATATGCAACATTGGTTTCGGGAATCCGTTTCAATTTGACTAGTATCGAAGCAATGATCGTAGGTGGCCAAGGACATGTAGCTGATTGAGTTGCCGACATTAGAGTACAGGTGTTTGTGTTGCACATTCGCCGACGCAACACGTTCACCTTTCGTGGTATCATTCAATAGACGCGCACCACTGCCTTGATTGTACCGTCTGTAGGCGAAATCGTCGACAATCGTGTTTGGTATAGCTGAACGGCGTCTCGGCACTAGCTTGCATGATGATGATCGTCTGCAACATAAATAAATAATATGTTTCAATTAACACAATCGTTCAAAAGGCCATAATCATTAATATTGTGATAGGAGTTTATGTTTTGATTACCTTGACACCTTCTCAGCAGGAATATTTGATCGTCGATCATTACGATTACCTTTACTGATCAATTGTATGCTTGTTGGTAGATCACGTCGATCTGCACGATCAAGTAGATCATCATCATCATTAAGGTTTAACTTTCCGAATAGATCTTCAAATTCAGTTAAACAATCGGTTCGTTTTCGATATTGTAATCGATTGATCTCAACAAATCGTTTCAAATCCTGTTTTGCTGAATCGGGTTTCGAACATTGTACGACATAGGCTTTCGGATTACGTTCAATCACTTGTTGCCAATGATGTTTTCTTTTACGAATCGTCGATTGATTGTTGACACTGGACATTGTGGCACACCAAATGACTAGTTAGAAATGACTATGTTGGTAGATGGTTTCGGTTCCCTAATGTAATGTTGAGGCCATTGCCTATTGGCCCATCGAAAGGAACGCGACCGACTTTATCTTTTGAAGGGCGACCTCGAAATGTTGATTCAACACAGTTGCAAACGAAAATGTTTGTTTATTGCACTCGTCACACACTTATACACATAATATGCCGGCATTGAAAAGTGCAAAGGTCCGAAACGGCAAGTGTTACGGATAGATTCACAAGAATGACTAGAAAGGCAACGATTCATACAATTTGAATTGTTTGCTTCGCCCAAAATTTCCATTCAATCATTGGTTGCTTCGCAGCGATCGATACTCGTCGACAATATATATATATTTGTCGTTGTAGACACTCACACCGAATAGGCATTTCTTGACGTAGTTCGGTTGCATCAAAAAATGGGAAGTAAAAAATGTAAATGCCAATAATGCATACGCCAAATGAAACAACAAAAATATATATATACACCGAAACCAATCTAATGACAATCGATCGATTGAGAAGATGTGATTGCAACTCTAAAATACTGATGATGATGATGATGATGTCCAAGAAGGTTAGATGGGCGAGATACACGCACACATGGAAACTAAATGAAACACGAGAATGAAGTACACACATGAAGCTCGATGAAAAGTGATAGCAAAGATTTTTTTTCACTGACTAGTACATGGATGCATGTATGTTCAAGCATACTCTCAACATTCGCAACAACAGCAGCAGCATTTCGATAAAAAGCAAACAGTCAGCATGCAATGGTGAAAGTGAAAGTCAGACCGCCCGATGTACCACAAATGGTGAATAGAAGAAGGCGACGACGCAGGTGATGAGTATGCCAAGCTGGTGAGGTCAGAATGAACGGTGCACATTTGGAGAAATTAATGTTCCGTTCGTCCATCAGTTTGTATCGATTTTGTTCACCACCTTTTGTAGTTCAATTATGATGAGAACAATACTTCTCATTCATGTTCGTTTGCCTATTTTGGACATCCCAAAAAGGTGACTTTGCATGATTCCATTCACCAACCAATTGGTGGGACGTCGACCCATAACGATCGACGATAATGATGACGGACAAACATCATAAATTATTTGTTTTTTATGGTTCATTACATTCGTTTCTGTTCCTATATTTACGCCCATTTTTTGTTGTTGTTGGTGATGGTTGGTAGCTTCTTGCTTCTAGATCAAACATTCAATCGATTGTCAAATGATCAAACATAATAAAAAACTTACAAATTGACTAAAAGTTTTGGGGCGTGTGAGTGATGGAGGGGTTTGGAATCGATGGAAATTGAAGGAGATGTTTGATGATGGGACATTGATAAACATTCCAGGACCACGTCAAGTTTCAGATGGATCTGTTTCTTGGCAAAATGAATTCATTTATATTATTCATATTTTGAAAAGTGCTTGAGACTCTTCCGAACAATTTGAATTTGATAAAGATGAGCAATGAAGACCATTTACTTTTATTACCCATATTTGTATTATTTACCACCATTTATCATTTACCATTTTACCACTTTTATTTACATTTTATTTATTAACATATAACAAATAACAATGTATGTATTTGACCTTATGACATTTGTTTTGTCGTTATAATTTATCCATGATAATTTTAATAATAATAATCTTGAATACCAGAAATTTTATCAAAAACAAAAACAAAGTTGAAATTTTGCTATGTCGACATCAGTCGATGGTTTAATGATTGATGTAAATGGCCAAGGATCCATGAGGCTCCTTCGATTTCAAGGAGGGAAGGAGCGTTCCTGCACTATTTTTTCCTCCTTCAAAGAAGGAAGGAGGTGAGCTGAAACAGGGCCTTACACTTTAAATATCAGCCAATTACAATAGTATAAAAATAAACTTTAATTTTTTTCCATTGCTTTTATATTTTTGGGATTTTCCGGTGAATAACATATGTTGGCGGGAATATTCGGAACATCGATCTCTTGGAACGCGCGCTTTGTCAACTCTTGTTGCAGCACAAGTTGGCACGCATGTGCAATGATGTCGAGTCAACTGTATTGAATCGGCCAATTGACGATCGAGTTGTATTGTTGTCGTAGGATTTGCTGCCAACTCTCAATGTATTACCGTTTCTCTGGTACTCGGTTGGGCGTCACTGGAAACGCAACAATTCAATGATCAAGCAGACATTTTGGAACACCACACCTAAACCATTATCATCGGTGACACCGGCATCACTTTGATGCAACAATGTCAACATTACATTGAAATGTTAATATTGTTCAGTGTCGGTCAAATTCCATCTACGTATACGTATATATATATTTACTATAATTAACTTCATTAACTGTGATTTATTTGAAAATTTTGCAACAACCTTGATCATCACCGATTTTATCGTACCATTGATCGAGCTATATATACAAAATAAATGTATACAATTGAGGTGGTATAGTTGGCAAACGGATCGTTAACTGGTTGACGAATAACTTATGTTGACATCAATAGATCAACCATTGGTTGACATGTGGTATGTTGTTTTGTATATATATATGTGTGTGTATACTTTATATTGAGCATCTGTCATCGTTCTTGGCTCCCATGTATGCCATATTGAATGATATACGTCAATTGTTGTTGTTATTATTATTATGTTTGCATCAGACTTGTTATTTGATGCAATTTTTGTAGCAACTGTCATCATCTTCATAACGAATTGTAGACAATTTGAATATTTAACTAAGATAATAGAAATAAGATTATTATAAACCACAAAACTATAACTAAATTTTAGTAATTTTTTAATTAAAATTAGATATCAACAAATGGTAATATAAAGTGGCACACTGTTATTTCTTGGGTACAACTTTATCAAATGATATGCATGATATAGCCACACTGTTTTAGTTACATTTTAGTTTAGTTTTAGGTTCATTCATTGGTAAATAGACTTTCCAATATATTATTCCTTTGTAATTAGTCCATAACAAATTGTCTTTTATTTGTTTAAATTTGCCATCTGTACTTGTTACAATAACGGACGATGACACATACAATGGGTTTTAAAATTATAAAGCATATTCATCTCATTTATATTTATTTATTATTGACAGATAACATCTGCTTTCCCTAATTATTCGGATAACGATCATCATCATTATTACACACAACAAAATTGGATTCTCGTGACGTTAGCTGTTTAATGTATTCGTGATATGTCAAGTACGCATTTACATTCACTCAATCAGCCACGACTGCCGAATTGATTGTCACCAACTTTTACATTGTTGGCTTATCAAGATATGCAGCATATTGCAATGTTTTCATATATTGCAATCACAATAGTCAATCATAAATATGTCTCAAATTGAAAATTCATACATTTGTTCCATTCCTCGACCGTCGACATCACCCACAGGACAACAACAACAACAACAACAACATGGAACCGAGACTAATCATCACAAACATTCAATCGATCGAACAAGTTCATTGCTTGACACACAATCCAGTTCAACATATTTCAATAATATATCAACAACGAATGAAAAACGTTTAAATTATGCATTGAAATCCAAACAAATTCAAACCAAACGACATATGTTGAACGATGATGATCTATCAGATTCAATTATGGATTGTTTAGAAAATTCCAATCACAAATCATCTATTTCAACGATTGACAATGTTGATGAAGTATGGCAGCCTGGAAACAATTCACAACAAGCCGTTGAAAATGTTGCCGCAGCAATATCCAGTGTTGAGCTTGATGATTGTTGTTCATTAGGTGAAAATCGTAGTCCTTCAACATCAACATCAACGACAATGGAAGAGGTGAACCAAAAGGAGAATGTTGCATATGAGGTGGAGACTGTTGATCGTAAAGGTGGAGATGAGCTCGTTGGCGTAGAGGTACATTCATCGTTTGGAACAACCGTCCTTGCAGCTGATGCCGATACAGTTGATGGCGGCACGGTGGCAGTTGAGATTTTGGACTCCTGCAAACATGATCAAAGTTTGAAACCCATTCTGAAACGGAAGGAACCCAATGATTATTGCGACCACCCGACATACACCACTGGAAATAGTCTTCCACCACCAATCCTAAAAAAGCGTGACAGTTTTAATTCTATTCAAAGTGAATCACCTCAATTTACATCAGTTTGCAGTATGTTTCCAATACAATTTGAATTAAAGATCGTTTCTTATTAATATTTAATTTTGTTTTTAGCATCTAATCAACAATCAACGGCAAGACCTACGTCGATATTGAAAAATCGTCAACCACGAGGCTCTTATTCATTTGACGATAATGTAAATGAATCCGATAGTACCACATTTTGTGATGAAAGTGTACATCATAGTTTAAAGCCAATTTTGAAGAAAAAATCGTGGAGTATCGATGAACGTGTATCATGTACAAATGTTGTGCCATCATCGATTCTCAAATCTAATGACAAACTTGGTACATCGATTTCATCATCCTCTTCAAAGTGTTGTTCTCGTAAAAGTTCTGCAACTGACGAAATATTCATATCCGGTACATCATCGCCTTATTCGAATTCTACAAATGGACATCTCGATATAAAAGCAGCACTTAAAGGAATTCTTAAGACCGATCGTTCCAGATCCATATCTCCATCTGGCTCTTCCGAATTGAATATTAACGAGTCCGATATAGAAGATATCATCTTGCCATCTTCATCATCAAAGTTTTCAAGTGCAATTCAACAAATGGCATCGACCGAAGGAGAGTATCATCAAACTGAAATGGAGTCCGATTTAAATCAACGATACAGTCCAACACCCATATTTGATGATATTGTAAACGAACAAATGAACCCATCTAATATTACTTTCCGAACAATTAGCAACCCATTGGCGGAAAGGATAAGCCCTCAATCAGTTAGTTCCAGTTGCGATAGTTCATCATTTATGAATGATTGTTTGGAACATAGTCCCACCACTGCAAGCAGTAACTCCTTACTTGGTATGGTTAGCTCAGAATCGTCCTCAGTAGAATCAGTTTCAAAGAATGATGAGCCAGACGATAGTGAAACCAAATCCGAAGATGATTGCAGGTAAAACCATTGTCAATTCTATCTTTTATCTATCTATTTATCTATCATTAATATTCTATCCTTGACTAACTTTTTTTTCTCCTCAACTGCCGCCTTTTTTTCCTTTCGAGCTTTGTTCGGAATTGAATTTCTTGTGAGTGTGTGTGTGTGTGTGAATGAGTGTGTGTGTGTGTTTATGCTTATGTTTCATAAATATATTCCAAATACTAATTCCCAAACATCTTCCCTGAAACTTTCTATCTATTTTTTATATTATAATCTATTTCATACTTTATCATTTCCTCTCATGATTATTTCGATAATATCATTCACTTGTTGCTTGATGTTATCAATATTCTGTTATATTTAAAACGTGTGTTCCCTTCACCATTATTCCTTTGGCCTATCTCAATGTCAGCAATAATAAATTGTTGTGCAACGAGTATAAAATGTTTTCATCAAATGAACTGTTCATTTTGTTGTGCATCAATGCGTAATATGACACTTATAAAGCGATTTAAATGTTTTCATTCTATTACATCAACATGATTGTTGTTTTTTTAAACATCAATCAAGGTTATCGTACACACACACAGACGATTCGATCAATGTTGGTGGCCATGAAACAATTGATTCAAAAGGCTTTATTGCCTATTGTCGACCTTTATTGCCAAACCAGCCTCCATTCTTCCTAGCTTCATATTTCTAGATATGCAATCAAAACGGATTTAGATAAAAGTCAGCAACGAGGGCGATGTATGGTTTTGTTTGGCGTTCATTGATCATATCAAAGTCAAACCACCGTCAAGTCTATCTATCACACACTTTCCTTTCTGTTATTTCCTTTTTCCTCACAAAGTATGCTTTTTTCTCTCTCTCTCTCTCACTCTCTAAATCTCATTTACTCTTTTCACTCTATTTGGCATCATCTCACTTTGTGTTCAATGTTTAATATTCTCTTTCCATTATAGCATGAGTCATGAGTCCACATTTCGTCACCGAAACAAGCCCAACGATCATGTTCGTTCGAGACCGAAGAGTTGTTTCGTTACATCGAACGAACTATTTGGCGTACAGACGGGATCGTACAACGTAGATTCACCGAAACCGTCGATTGCTGAACGGTTAGCATTGCTCAAACAGAACGGTGAGGAGGGGTGGAAAAATCGTGTCAACAAATCCGACGTGAAGAGGGAGATACAAGTGAATTTGGATGAAAAAGTACAACTACGACCAAAGTTGAACGAGACCGGCGCCAACCGTGGTAGTGTGATTGCAAACCGCCTCTCTTCGTTAATGGAATCACAATCTCAATGGAGATGTCGAGTGAACGAGAACGATGCTAAACAGTTCACTGTTGCATCGAAACAGAGTCGACAGTTATCCACAACCGAGAGTGATGCCACGATGGATTCCAATGGAGAGAAAGTTGTTCTTCGAGGAACACCCAAACGACTTGGCCTTCGTGGTTCTACACTTAATGAAACGGCACTAAGTGCAGTGAGCTCCAAATTGAACAGTGTTCTTCGGTCCGATAAGAGTTTACTATCAAGTCCAATCACACCCATCCGTAAAAAAGATGATTCTAGTCCAAGTTTACTTGACGTGCAATTATTGTCACAAACCAATTCTGGTGCAACGAAGGCATCATCATCATCATCATCATCGAATCAAACCGTATTTCTTAGCAAACCTGACGATGAGGAAACTTTTGGATCATTTTTTGAGCTTGACAATCGAAAATTGGATCATCTGATTGGAAAGCAAAGTGAAAATGAAGTCACCGATGTGTTTGGTTTAAAATCGCTCGAATCATTCGACAACGGTTCTACTCGACTGTAAGTTTCCTATCATCTTGTACATATAGTTGTAGGATATTAATAGCATTATGTGGTCTACCATGGTAATTCTCACACTCCGTACAATTGTTATAGTTATTTACAGTTTATTATATTTAAGCTTCAACATTTTTTTTCTGTACATTGAATGATTTATTTGTGTAGCAATCAAATTTCAATTGAACGCCACCATGTTTGGTCTTATGTTTCAAAACATTAAGATGGACAGATGTTTCACCTCTGTCCGTCATGCTATATTTCAATCTTATTAGTTGACACATTATTTATTCCTAATATGCAGACCTGTTTTGCATCTTATTTGAACAATATGAACTAAACGTTATGTAAACTCAATGTATTTATCTATTCATGGCAATTTATCAGTATAGCCCACTTGTTGCCATATGTACGTTGATGATTGTTAAGATGTCAATCATGCTGTCACCCATATTTAACTTTACTATCAATAATGGTTTGTTGTTAAATCGATTCTACTTTAGCTTGAATTTAACTGGCAACAATTGATAATTGTTTCTCATTAATGTTGTGATATGGACGGCCCTAATTGTTACATTATTTATGCTTCAATGGACATGGCAAGGAAATGTTTCATTCAAGATTGATACGTTCTATATTGGTCTTGTTCATTTTCATATTTGTGTAGAAATTTTTTTTGGGAAATAGGCCAACATAAATTGTATATATCACAAGCACTCGATCTTTTACATTTACTTATACAATAAACAATTAATTCTCATTGTCTTTTTTAAAATATATTTGGATATAGGTTGAAAAATGTGAATAAATCTCGAATTCAAGCACCAAAACGAAGAACGGCTTCATCACATAATCCCATCAAACAATTGAACAAAAGTTGTATATCGGTCGATTCATATAGTAATGTGCCAAATGTTGTACCTCTTCCACCATCACCACCAATAAGTGAAAAGGCGTCGACGCCAATCACTAAAACACCAGGCGCAAACATGGCATTGTCAGCATTAGCAGGACTTGCAAGTACGGAGGACTTTAAATCGGTTGCATCCAAGTTACGCAACTCTTCAGCCAATGGTTCATTATCGGGCAATGACACTTGGCGAGCGTATGATCTGAAAAATTCTTTACAAACGAAAATGTTGATTCTTGTCAAAGGCCGACGGCATGCACAGATTCGATTGGTGAAGCCGGATTGGCATTCAATCAATCTTGTCGATAGTTTCATTCTGGTCACCAAAGATAAAGTCATTGCCTATGTGGGACAATTTTCCAATATAATTGAACGAACCAAATGTATGGAAGTTGCCGAACAGATTCGTAAACGACGTGAAATGTGTTATCGTTCACAATCGAATGAATTGACATTGATCGATGGACATACTGATTCGGTTAAGTTTAATCTTTTCGGAAAAATTCAACCATTGCTCAAAGAATTGGACTTTACCGATTCAGATTTAAATGAATGGGAAAAGATGGTCAATAATGATATGATAGGAAGAACAAATCTTGACGAAGAAGATGAATTGTATGAAGAATCTCTCATTTGTACCAATATCATATTCGATGTTGTGTTTAACGAAGCTAAATCTAATGTTGACTTGATGCCGGTTGAACAATATTGGGGACGAAGTCCGCGTCATCAAATGCTTCAACCGGAATCTGTTTTTATATTTGATTTTGGTACCGAAATGTACATTTGGATTGGAAAGAATGTTTCAAATGTTCACCGAAAGTTAGCTGTTGATGCTGCCAAAGAATTGTGGCTCAAGGGATATGACTATTCCGATGTTGACCTAAATCCATTCGGGCCTGGTGCAAAGCTCAAGTCAAACAGTCGACCGGATTGGGCTTGGTTCACACGAGCAAATCAAAACATGGAATGCACTTTATTTAAGGACAAATTTTTCAATTGGCCAGCTTTTACATTAACACGATCTGTCAAACACAAGTACCAAAATTTGGCTTCAAAAAACGAAGTAAAGGAAGAAAGAAATATCAAACATACGATTGTTAAAAAAGATCTATCACAAGAGTTGAATCTCTTTCCAGTTGATGTAAATTCAGAAATGGTTAACAAGAAATCATCGGAACCTAATTTTGTTTTAGAAAATGTTTCACTTGGTCGCGGTACGAATGATATTATGACAGATGAAGATGGACTTTCCGTGAAGATTGTTTCACTTGATGTCAATTGTTTCTATATTGATGAATGTGGTGAAAGGGTCGAATTGAACAAATCTGATCGAAACTTTCTATTTACTGGAGAATCATATTACATTCGTTGGAAATATCGTTTAACTAGAATTAGTCGTTGCTTAAAAACTGGAAAGGAGTCAAAGTTTTCAGAGGAACATGGCGGTCGTGACCGATTGTGCTATTTTGTTTGGCAAGGAAAAGATGCAAGGAATACACAACGAGGAACTACCGCTTTGAATGCAATCGATAAACTAAGAGAAGAAGGAGCATCTCAGGTATTTGTCCTAATATATATTAGTTGATATCAACAATTAATTTATTACCTTTCTTTTTTTAAAAGGAAATCGTTGAAAATGGAAAAGAGTTTCCTGCTTTCTTACGTATATTTGAAGGAAATCTGGTTATCCTTCGTGGCAAACGATCAAAATGTAATCAATCTTATCGTATGTTCTCTCTGCAAAATACTATTCCGGAAGAATTGTTTCTAGTCGAAATTGAATGCTCTGCAAAGAATCTTCGTAGTCGTTCCTCATTCATTTTCACCAATGTTGGTTGTAGTAGATTGATCTATATTTGGTATGGATGCAAATCATCGATAGAACAACGGCAAGCAACTAAAAAGTTTTTGAATGAATCGCTTCTTGCAAATAAGTCAACCGAATTTGGTTTCGGGGAAAAAAATGGTTTTCAAGTAATTGAAATCGAAGAAGGAAAGGAAAGTCGAGAATTTTTCAATTTATTCAACAACACTACAAATGATTCACCGAAACGATCTTCACGTTCAGCTCTTCAAAGAGAAATCTATTTCTCTTTAATGGATGATGTTAGATCATACAATTTTACACCTCGTCTATTTCAATTTATTACTTCACCTGAACGTGTTTTTCAAGCAATAGAATTGTTACCATCATATTTCTACAATGGCCAGTGTAAAGTTATCGATAGTTATCCATTTACACAAGAGGATCTCTATGTTCCAGCATCAACACGACCCACATTCTTTTTGTTTGATAATCATTACGAAGTCTATTTATGGGAGTCTAAATTTCCATTCTTTATCACTGATGGTCAACATAAAACAGAAACAAAGGATCAAAATAAGTCTGGTCCTCGTATGATCAATATTGAAAGTGAAATTTTGTCTGAGGTCAATCTTACTACCGGATCGTCGGCACAGTTATGGTTGGCCGAGAGAAAATGTGCACTCGAAAGTGCATTGGCTTATTGTCATGGTAATTTTGTGATGAATTTAATAATATAAATAAATATATAGTTGTAATCTTTTAATTTTCTTATAGCTATCAATTCAACTGAACCTCCTAAAGCTTATGTGATATCAGCTGGTTTGGAACCAGACTGCTTCATTGGATTATTTCCAACTTGGATCTATTATGATAATGTTGCTCAATTGCACATTGAAGTACGTAATTTGACCATTGTTCATGTTTGAAATTAACCATTTTGTATCATAGGATGACCGAAAACCAGGACAACAAATACTTGTACAGGAAATATTATCTCAAATACGTGATGTACATACATCGACATATAGTTATGATCTACTTAAGAAGCGACCTCTTCCAGAAGGAATTAACATTCTTTGCCTCGAATCCTATTTAGATGACCAAGAATTTGAAGTAAGTTTTGATATTATGTTGTTTTATCATAAGCTCTATTTTCTAACTGTTATCATTCATAGAAATTGTTTGGAGTTAATCGCGAAGAGTTTTATTCATTGCCAACTTGGAAGCAAAAAATTCTCAAACAAGAGAAGGAACTTTTCTAACATATTATTTTAACGCACAATTGTTGGATTTTATTCGATTAATTTTATTTTTACCATATACTGCTGATTTACAATTCATATGAACGTGTAAAAGATATTATTGATATTAATTTCTTTTAATAAATACAAGAAAAGCAATCAACTAATAAATAAATATCGAATGGTAATCATCCCATAATAATAAATTGTGATATAAGATCCCGAAAGATTATTTTATTTTTTGTAAATAGAGTTACCAGATCGGGTGAGGACAGGAGGACATGTTCTCTTTTTGAAAACTTTGTCCTCTCGTCCTCTTCAACTTATAAAATGTTCTCCTTTCACAATTCATAAACTTAGATTGTGGTTATTCCGTTTGTTCTAGCAAAATTCAATTAATAAAACATTGATTTAAATCTCGAATAGTTAACATATCAACATACGACATCTAGGGGTAAAAATTCAACAACAAAGAATTGTAACGAAATTGGTTGTTTGAACTTTGACATTCAATCTCTGGTGACCGTTATCGAGTGTTACTTATTTCAATTTTCGTTTTAATCGGAAACATCTCAATCAATCATATCATTTATAAATTTGTTATATGATCTTTACATTGAATACTCTGTTGCAGTATTCTTGCTACAAATATGGTCAATATCACAAAAGAAGAATTGATCGATTGCGATATCTGTAATTTTTTTTTCCTACCATTTTTTGATAAGCTCATCAAGCTTATTGTAGTTTGTTTTGCTCATAGAGGGAGCTCTGGTTATGATTCATGTCAACTATGAGTTTAATCAACTATGAGTCAAAACCAAACCATTAATGTTATTAGTTGCATGAACAAGCATAAATAGGCACATGTCCAATCATCACCGGATCATTTAGCTACCAGTTAACTTCGATTATTGTTTGTCCATTTACTCACTCAAATTTATCCTCAACGATGAAGGAATTGTAAGTTTTATTCATAATTCATAATTGTAAGCCCTAATTTAACTGTAACCATTGTAACTGTTCATAATTGTACATTTATTGTTCATTATGTTACTGTCCTTTTCAACTTTGTTATTTTCAATCTCATACAAACAATCAAGGTATTAATAGAAAGGTTATTATCATTCTCTTTAATTCTAATGGAAAGGATTTTGGGAAATAGTTTTAAAAAGGGTTATAGTTTATGCATATGGGAAGTCAATATTTTTGCTTTTACAAACAAAATGATAATCTTTATTAGAAATCCTTTCTATTTGAATTATATATTGAATATAATTACCATTTTATTGGCACCTTGATTGTCAGTAGGGGAACAAAATGGCAAAACTGAAAAGGTTCAAAGTTCATACATATGATTAAATGTTTTTTTTCTCTTTGAACAGGTCTTGGTATTATCGAACCAAATATTATGGATGGTCGGATGGCCGAATTTTAAATCATGATTTTAATTTTTTTATTTATTTGTAATCACACACACACACACAAACACACCTGTGTTCTCTCTCGTTCTCTCTCTCTCTCCCGGAATCGAATTGTGTGTTTCAACTTTAACTAACTATTCTTTATTCTGTTTTTACAGTCCGACTGTCATTGGAGACACGGTGAAGACTAGTGGAAACACTAGCCCCGCTTGTTCGCATGGAGGAGCCTGGTTTATTCATGCCGTCCTGCCTCCATGCAACTAAACGAAGAAAGTGGAAAAATGGGTTGTCTGGGTCGAGCTGGCCTGAATCTTTTTACTTGATTCTGCCTGTGCCTACTTGACTTCTAAGACATAAAACACCCAAAACATGGCAGAATCGATGAGTTCGCTAGCAGGACCCTAGGTTCGTTCTTCCTGCCCACCTGCTAGCAACTTAAAGAAGTTACGGGCTTAATCGAATAGTCGATCGAATTGTGGTGTGCCTAGCTTGCATAACTGCGGGCCGCATCACTTTGGGTTTTTTGCTTAGCCTGCCTTTTTCCCCATTCGAGACTTAAAATTTTTAAAAACGGAACTTGGCGAAGATTTTTTTATAGCAAGGTATGTTCCATTTTTAATGAGATGATGATGGAGGGAGAGAGAGAAGAGAGAGAACACATTTGAGAACACAATTAAAAACACAAAACATTTTATATTTTATTGTATATTAATAATAATAACTATTGAATTGTAATTGAAATACAAAATAATAAAAATTTTGAAAACTTTCGGGAACGGGGAAACTATTTGGGAAGAGAATTTATGCAAGATCCTATGTTGTGTGTATGTAACGAGTGATATGAACGCGTTTAAGTTTCGATACTATCGTACATTCGTACACATCGTTCATCACTTCACCAGCTGCTTTTTGTTATGCATTGTTGTGGTATTATGTATCATTAGTCATTTTCAATTAAAATGTGTAAATTTTACAACTTCACTTCAAGAGAATTGTGTGGTAAAACAACGAAGATGAAGAAGCTTTTGTAAAGAAATATAGGAAGAATCTGGTTCCGTTTTGCATTGTTGGTTCGAACCGCCATTAACATTGTGGGAATTATGATCATTTGATATGGCTAATCTATTCTGAATCATCAGAATTATCATTGTCAAGAATCGAAGTTATATCGGTATGATTATATTTAAATTGTTTATTTTTATAATAATCTATTTTTCATTCACTTTATTGCAACATCGAAAAATGGCAGCATCGTCAAATATTCAACAAGTTATCATATATTATTTATTTCAACAATGAAAAAACTGTAGCAAAATTAGTTGTTTCAAAATCGACATTCTATTTCTGGTTACCACTTTATGTTTTCAAAGATCGATTATGATCGTAATCAGTCAACAACTCAATAATCAAAGTTATATTGGTTCGTTTTTATTATTATTTATATACTGTTTATATTTTGGTAATAATCTATTTTTCATTTACTGTAGATGAGGCTTATTTCCCCAACATACTTAATCCAAGAATCAAATTTTATAACATAGAACTAAAACAACATCGTCTAATATTTATCATAAGTTATCATATATTACTCATTTTGACAACAAAGAATTGTAACGAAATTGGTTGTTTGAACGTTGGTATTTAATCTCTGGTGACCATTATCGAGTGTTACTTATTTCAATTATAGTTTAAATCGGAAACATGTCAATCAATCAAAACATTGTATTATTTTCAAGTTAGAATTCAAGTACCCCTGTTCCTATGGTGTAACATATTAGAATCAGAACCCAAGTGACTATGTTCCCATCCAATTGATTGATGCGCATGACCAAATTCTTGGCCGCCATTGTGCCTATTGACACAAATGGAACATTTGCGCAGGATCAAGTAGAACAAAAGAACTCATCCTCATTCTCGTTTGGACTCTCCTCCTGAACGGACGCCTTCTCTCTCAAGTTGCGTCAACCGTTACCAGGTAAATATGATTTCGATTTTGAATCATTTATTTATTTGCCTACATACTTGTATATTGGTTCATCATACTAACTTTTACTTTATTCATTTCATTCTAACAGATCGTTAAATGTGTGGCCGACTCAAATTCTGTAAGTTCAATTTTCATTTTTACAAATGTCCTTATTTCTCTCTCCCTCTCTATCTCTTTGTTTCGATAATTACTTTTCGGGCCTACCATCGAGTGCTCTCGATTTCATTTTATTTCCAATATATCATTATCCATCTTTTCCCTTGAATATTGATCTCTGTTTCTCTGATTCGATATTGGCTTTTGTTACCATTATCTAGTGGTCTCGAATTGAGTTTTATTTTCACTTGATCATTGATCCCTTTGGCACTCATATATCGATGTATCTTAATCGGTATTTTTTATTGTGCACTTTATCGAGTGTTCTCGATTTCAATCTTATTAGTTAGGTTCGATCAGGCTTGTGTCTTGATTCTCTGTATCTCTCTGGTTCGTTTGGACTCTCCTCCTGAACGGACGCCTTCTCTCTCAAGTTGCGTCAACCGTTACCAGGTAAATGTGATTTCGATTTTGAATCATTTATTTATTTGTCTTCATACTTGTATATTGGTCCATCATACTAACTTTTATTTTATTCATTTCATTCTAACAGATCGTTTAATGTGTGACCAATTAAAATTCGGTAAGTTCAATTTTCATTTTTACAAAATCTCCCTCTCTATCTCTTTGGTTCGATAATTACTTTTTGTGCCTACAATCGAGTGCTCTCGATTTCATTTTATTTCTAATCTATCATTATCCATCTTTTCTCTTGAATATCGATCTTTGTTTCTCTGATTCGATATTGTCTTTTGTGATCATTATTGATTGGTCTCGAATTGAGTTTTATTTACACTTGACCATTGATTACTTTGGCACTCTTATATCAATATCTCTCCATTTAAGTTCGGTATTTTCTATTTTGCCCTTTATCGAGTGTTCTCGATTTCAATCTTATTAGTTAGGTTCGATCAGCATACTCATTTACCATTTCTTTACCTCAATCAAATAGAACATTGTTAGGCAATTTTACCTATCCTTTTTCCAAAACACGAAGAGTATCGATCCATTGTTGACCGTTATCCAGTGTTACTTATTTCAATTTTATTTTTAATCGGAAACATCTCAATCAATCAAAACATTGTATTATTTCCAAGTTAGAATTCAAGTACCCCTGTTCCTATGATGTTTCATATTAGAATCAGAACCCAAGTGACTATGTTCCCATCCAATTGATTGATGCGCATGACCATCTTTGCCGCCATTTTGCTCATTGACTCAAATGGAGCATTTGCGCAGGATCAAGTAGAACAATAGAACTCTTTCCTCATTCTCGTTTGGACTCTCCTCCTGAACGGACGCCTTCTCTCTCAAGTTGCGTCAACGGTTACCAAGTAACCGTGATTTCGATTTTGAATCATTTATTTTTTATTATTTGTTTACATACTTGTATATTGGTTCATCATACTAACTTTTATTTTATTCATTTCATTCTAACAGATCGTTTAATGTGTGGCCAATTAAAATTCGGTAAGTTCAATTTTCATTTTTACAAAATCTCCCTCTCTATCTCTTTGGTTCGATAATTACTTTTTGTGCCTACAATCGAGTGCTCTCGATTTCATTTTATTTCTAATCTATCATTATCCATCTTTTCTCTTGAATATCGATCTTTGTTTCTCTGATTCGATATTGTCTTTTGTGATCATTATCGATTGGTCTCGAATTGAGTTTTATTTACACTTGACCATTGATTACTTTGGCACTCTTATATCGATATCTCCCCATTTGAATTCAATATTTTCTATTGTGTCCTTTATCGAGTGTTCTCGATTTCAATCTTATTAGTTAGGTTCGATCAGCATACTCATTTACCATTTCTTTACCTCAATCAAATAAAACATTGTTAGAACTGTTCCAGAACATTCTTCTCCTCCCTCCTCTCAGCATAGCCACAAAACCGTTGGATTAACTCACACACACATACCATGATGTGCAAACCCACTTTTCGTGCGTAAATTGGTTTCTGCGCATCTCTCTCTCTCTCTCTCTCTCTCTCTCTCTCTCTCTCACACTTCGTACGACGTACGGCAAATAGAACATCCTCACACAACCACCGCTAGCAACTTACCCCTCCGCCATTCACACACAAGCACGTTGTACGCCAGCTCATTGTTCGACTTTCTTTCTGCATAGTTCGTTCTACTTTAGTTCGGTTTGCTTCATTTATCCTAATTTGTTTTGTTGAATGTTAAGTTTTGTAAGTTCTTTTTAATTTATAATTATAACTTTATTACCTTTTGACATATCGAAATCTTTTTCTATGATTCGATATTTTCTCTCGTGTTCACTATCATCGAGTTCTATCAATATTTATTTTAAAATCGATTCGATCATCAACCACTTTTCTAACTATTCTCTCAGATTCGATAATGTTTTTGCTGTTCAATATTTAGTGTTACCCATTCTAGTTTTTATAAGAATCTTTATACATTATCCTATTAATGTCCCGTATTATTTCAATATCTTAGCATTATTGTACATCATTTATTGCTATTCCCACTTAGCCAAGTCCTGGTTTGACTATCGGGTAAAGATAGATGAACCATACCTCATCGTGCACGCTCACGTGGCACGCACTACTGACTCACTTTTGTATTCTTTTGTTATATGAACAACAAATTAATTTTTCTTTTCATTTTAGATCAAATTCAATCTTTCTTTGGTGTCTTATTATGAAATCCTCAAGTTGGATTTGTTTGATGCCAATTTAGAACGTCAATAATTTCAGGAAAGTTATAGTTAAATTTCTTGTCTGTTCACATATTAATTCCATTTTTTTCTTCTAGACTACAGTGAAATACAGTTCCAATCTTGCCTTTCTTGCCTCTTCATCATCCAAATTATTATTGTGATTAATTTTCGTGTCCCTGTTTCAATTTTTCAAACCATACTTGTTTTTAATTGGTGTTTAGTTATTGGATCAATATTATTTATTTGATATTTGTTTTGTGTTATATTTAGTGTTATTTTTGTGCTACCATTCAATTGATCGACAAACAATATTAGGTGTATTTATTTCCATTTCGTACTTCAACTTCGCCACGTATCAAGTTCAATAATTTTTTCTTGCGTTCACCATTGAATATTGTCGATTCCAGTGTGTATTAGAATCAATTTCATACGCGTCTACTCATCACATCTCATTCAGTTGGGCAATTTCATTGCATTCAAGGAATATTTAGACAATTTGAAATAGCAATTACTCCAGGTAAGTTATTTCACTTTTTATTAGATCACATATTAATTCCATCTTTTTATTCTAGGTTATTGTGATGTTTAATGCAATTCCACCATCACTTATGTATCATCTCTTAATTATCCATACCCCTATATAATATTTATATTGTACTATATTAGTGTTGTCATCAATTTCCATATACAAATTGTTCATATTTTCGCTCTTTTACCACATAACTCAGCTATCTTGGAGATGATGACTTGCATCTGCAAGTAGGATCCAAGATAATTGTCCCAAGCCAATGGGGCCCTGTTCTCGGGTCCGTAATGAGGAGGGTGTGGTACGATGGACTAGCCATCAAAGCCCGTAAAACTTTGCTGTTATCAGCGTAATTTTACCTTTTCATTGATCATTAATCAATTTTCATTCCATTTCCTTACTATTTAGTTAGTTTTATATCTCTATCGTTTTTATTATTTCCATTTCCATGTATTGAATATGAGTTTTATGATAGTCATTTATGATAGAGATTCATTTCAATTTATTCATGATCAATGAATTATTTTATTTTATTCTGCATCTAGTAATTCTTTATCATCAATTTCTATCGACTGAAAGTTTAAATAGTTAGTTCTTGATAGAAAATTTTAGTTATTTATTTTATTTAATTCAATCTGCTTTCTTTTTCTATGAATGTTTGTTTATTTTAAGACATAGTTTCAATGTGTCTTTGACCTAAAACGGTTCACGTGCATATCATTATGCATGCATTTTGTTTGATGATGTTTTAAATATATCTTTATCATTTTAGATTTACAATGTCAGCTATTGAATGAGAGCTATAATATATATTCGTGATAAAGATTTATATTCATTTATTTACTTTAATTCGATCTATTTAGTTTGTATGATTGATTATTTATCATAGTTATCATAGTTATCATATCATATTTATCATAGTTTATCATAGACATAGTTTCTATTCATAAGTGTTTGATCTTAGGCGATCTATTTGCAACGTTTTTTTTCACATTGCATCTTGTGTATGAGCCGTTCATCTTATTAGATGCCATTTACTATGTCTTTATACATTGCATCTTATGTGTGAGCCGTTACTATGTCTACACATTGCTCTCCGTATGATATTGTTGGATCATATCGTCGGCCTAATTGCATGTCTCTATGCATTGTATGTGAGTGTTTCTCTCGCCTGCTAATGGGTTTTGGCATACACCATGCCGGTTCCCCCATTAGTTGGGCATAACGAAGACAATTGAACCAACTTGGTGGTCAAGCTGGATGGCGCCCGATTACCTAACTGGCGCATGCGCTCTTGTGACGAAGACCAGTGACGAAAACCAATGGAGAAACCAAATGGAGAAACTAAATGGAGAAACCAAATGGAGAAACCAAATGGAGAAACCAAATGGAGAAACCAAATGGAGAAACTAAATGGAGAAACCAAATGGAGAAACCAAATGGAGAAACTAAATGGAGAAAACAAATGGAGAAAACGAATGAAGAAGAAGAAAAAAAAACAAGTGATTTGGAAAATGTAAAGTTTATTGGAACAATAATAAATAAAATACAAAAAAATAAAATGTTTATTGATTATAAAAAAAAAGTGTTCTCTCTCTTCTCTCTCCTCTCCTCTCCCCCCTTCGATACACTTACCTTTCTTCCACCCCCGCGATGTCTTCGCCAAGTTTCTGTTTATAAGGCTTAAAGTCTCACGTACAGGTACAGGCAGGCTAAAGAAACCTATTGTACGTCCAAGACTACCCATTCCCCCACTTAGGTTGCGTTGCCGGTAGGCAGGAGAGGCTGGGCGAGCCTATTTCCCCCCGGCGAACCCATTATATCTCTGCTGTTTGGGAATTTATAGTCTTGCAACCAGGCACAGAGAGAATCAAAATGTTGAGACCCAAGCCCTTTTGTTGCTCCAGACTCATTATATCTCTGCTGTTTGTGGGCGTTTTAAGTCTTGCAACCAGGCACAGAGAGAATCAAAATGTTGAGACCCAAGCCCTTTTGTTGCTCCAGACTGCTATGCGTTGCCGGTTGCTTCTTTTAGTTGCTTGAAGGTCGGCTGGTCAAGCGTACCAAAACCCTTCAAGCGAACTTCTTCTGCGGGCCTTCGCCGGTGTCGTCCAGGTGACAATCGGGCTGTTAAAACAAATAAAGAAAAAGGTTAATAAATTAACACACACACACGATTCTAGGAGAGAACTAGAGAGAATCGAGAGAACACTTTGTGTGTGTGTGTAACAATATAAATAAAATAAATAAAATAAAATAATAAAAAAAGGTGGGCCATCCATTCGGTAATAATCGCCATCCATTTGGTTTCGATCGCCATCCAAATTAATGTTCATGGTCAAGAGTCTGTCGAGTCCGTCATCCCAAAAACATTAAGTACTTATTGAATAAAATAGGTGGGCCGTAATCCATCCGGTAATGATCGCCATCTATTTGGTTTCGATCGCCATCCAAATTAATGTTCATGGTCAAGAGTCTATCGAGTCCGTCATCCCAAAAACATTAAGTACTTATTGAATATAATAGGTGGGCCGTAATCCATCCGGTAATGATCGCCATCTATTTGGTTCCGATCGCCATCCAAATTAATGTTCATGGTTAAGAGTCTGTCGAGTCCGTCATTCCAAAAACATTAAGTATTTATTGAATAAATAGACACGTTTATTGAATCGCAATCAAATCTTCAATGCGATATTCGTCAGCAAAACAAGTCTGCAGTTTTACGGAACCACTGGACACAGATCCAATGTTTCCAACCATCATCACTTTACACAGGCTTTGGACTGTCAAGTTTGAGGTCAAGAATACAAAGAATTTGCATTCAATCATTCCAAAAACCAGGCGGATTTAAAACCGATCCTCACTTGATGATGTCTCTTGAAATTGAATCTCTTCTGGCGATTCATCGAATGACGATATTTGATGGTTGATCAAACGGCGACGATTCGAATCTTTTTCATCGTTTGAATCGGATCCATCCTTTGATTCAATTTGATCACCATTTGAAGATACAAGTTGTTGTTGCTGCTGCTTTTTTTGTGATAATTGATGTTGTTCATTTAGGAACACCGTTGTTTATATTGATGACCATCAGAAGTCACACCGCCATTGCCATTTCCATCCAACGATGATGATATGTGAAATTGGAACATATGCACACACATGAAAAGATTGTTTGATAAAAGGCAAAAAACGATTGATGATTCTGAAGTCATAGTAGATAGAATAGTTGGTGAAAATCACAAGTTTAAAATGTTGTTGTTGATGGTATAGTTGAGGATCATAAATTTAAGATATTTATAGTTGATGATTATCACAAGTTAATGTTTATGTTTCCTTGGCGAAAATTGGACAATAAGATAATAAAAAAAAGATGGAATTAATATGCGATCTAATAATAAGTATAATACCTTACCTGGAGTAATTGCCATTTGTGGTGGCGCTAGCGTAATGAACATGAAACATCGCCACAAACACACATATATAAGGAGCTGAAGCATAACACAAATTTAACACACATCAGATGGTGACAGCGGTTGGCGAATCAACATCTCTGTGAAGTCGGTGATCATCTCTGGGGAACAATCAGTATTCACCGGGCTCAAAAAATGAACGGCCGAGAAAATATGCAAGAAGATCAACTCGTATCTACGGACGATCGAGCTGATCATTGGTGAAAAAGTTGACGCAACTCCATACTTGGAAAAACTTGAGCTGTGGATTGATCAGTTGCTGGCCGAAGCTGAAAAAACGAGTCGAAAGTATTACGAGCGATTAAGCATATATTCAGACACACATCACACATTTCAAATTGTTTAAATATTACTTGAATACATAAATGGACAATACACCATTGTCCAACAATGTAGCGGGTCTTACTGGCAAATCAATCGATCCATAATAGATCAATGACTACCAAGCCCAAAACACATTAGAGTGATTGTATGATGATTATTACATCATTACATGATGTAAAGGCCAAAACATTAGTGGAGAATGTTTTGGAAAAAGGATAGATAAAATTGCTTAACAATGTTCTATCTGATTGAGGTAAAAAAAAAATAGTAAATGAGTATACTGATCGAACCTAACTAATAAGATTGAAATCGAGAACACTCGATAAAGGGCACAATAAACAATAAAAAATACCGAATTTAAATGGAGAGATATCGATATAAGAGTGCCAAAGTAATCAATGGTCAAGTGTAAATAAAACTCAATTCGACACTAATCGATAATGGTCACAAAATACAATATCGAATCAGAGAAAAAGAGATTGATATTCAAGGGAAAAGATGGATAATGATAGATTAGAAATAAAATGAAATCGAGAGCACTCGATTGTAGGCACAAAAAGTAATTATCGAACAAGAGAGATAAAGAAGGGGAGAGGGAGAGACAACATTTGTAAAAATGAAAATTGAACTTACCGAATTTTAATTGGCCACACATTAAACGATCTGTTAGAATGAAATGAATAAAGTAAACGTTAGTATGATGAACCAATATACAAGTATGTAAAAAAATAAATAAAAAATAAATGATTCAAAATCGAAATCACATTTACCTAGTAACTGTTGACGCAACTTGAGAGAGAAGACGTCCGTTCAGGAGGAGAGTCCAAATGAGAATGAGGAAAGAGTTCTATTGTTCTACTTGATCCTGCGCAAATGCTCCATTTGCGTCAATGGGCAAAATGGCGGCAAAGATGGTCATGCGCATCAATCAATTGGATGGGAACATAGTCTATGTGTTATGTGTTATGTCTATGGTTTATGTGGCTATGCAGCCTGAGAGGAGGGAGGAGAAGAATGTTCTGGAACAGTTCTATCAATGTTCTATTTGATTGAGGTAAAAGAAATGGTAAATGTGTATTCTGATAGAATCTAACTAATAAGATTGAAATCGAGAACACTCGATAAAGGGCTCAATAAACAATAAAAAATACCGAATTTAAATGGAGAGATATCGATATAAGAGTGCCAAAGTAATCAATGGCCAAGTGTAAATAAAACTCGATTCGAGACCAATCGATAATGGTCACAAAATACAATATCGAATCAGAGAAAAAGAGATTGATATTTAAGGGAATGATGATGGATAATAATAGAATAGAAATAAAATGAAATCGAGAGCACTCGATGGTAGGCACAAAAAGTAATTATCGAACCAAAGAGATAAAGAGGGAGAGAGAAAGAAAGAGACATTTGTAAAAATGAAAATTGAACTTACAGAATTTGAATCGGCCACACATTTAACGATCTGTTAGAATGAAATGAATAAAGTAAACGTTAATATGATGAACCAATATACAAGTATGTAAAAAATAAATGAATCAAAATCGAAATCACATTTACCTGGTAACGGTTGACGCAACTTGAGAGAGAATGCGTCCGTTCAGGAGGAGAGTCCAAACGAGAATGAGGATGAGTTCTTTTGTTCTACTTGATCCTGCGCAAATGTTCCATTTGTGTCAATGGGCACAATGGCGGCCAAGAATTGGGTCATGCGCATCAATCAATTGGATGTGACATAGTGACTTGGTTTCTGATATGGAACACCATAGGTACAGGGGTACTTGAATTCTAATTTGCAAATAATACAATGTTTTGATGAGCAAATTCAATCGATAATTAGCATCTTCTTGGCAAGAATTGGACAATAAGATAATAATAAAAAGGTCGAATTAGTATGCGATCTAATAAAAAGTGAAATACCTTACCTAGAGTAATTGCCATTCCAAATTGCAGAATGTAGAATGCAGAATGCAGATGTGAAGAGTAGATGCATATGAAATTAATTTTAATAAACACTGGATTGGATAATATTCAATGGCGAACACAAGAAAAATAATTGAACTTGATACTTGATATACGTGGCAAATTTGTACGAAATGGTAAATATTGTTTGTCGATCAATTGAATGGTAGCACAAAAACGACACTAAATATAAAACAAAACAAGTTTCAAATAAATATTGAATCGTAATCCAATCACTAAACACAAAGTAAAAATAGAAGAAAGATGCAAATGATTTGAAGACTTGAAACTGGCACACGGAAATTGGCAAAAATAATATAGCACAGTATAATATGGATGATTGAGAGATGAAGATTTATAAGTGATGAATGATTTGCATTAAACGTAATGATAATCTAGAATAAAAAGATGGAATCAGTATGCGATTTAATAAAAAGTGAAATAACTTACCTGGAGTAATTGCCATTTCAAATTGTCTAAATATTACTTGAATGCAATAAAACTTTCTTTCTGATTGAGATGTGAAGAGTAGATGCGTATGAAATTGATTCTAATAAACACTGGATTCGTTAATATTAAATAGTAAACACAAGAAAAATCTTTGAACTTGATACTTGATATATGTGCCGAAGTTGTATGAAATGGAAATCAATATTCCAAATATTGTTTGTCGATCAATTGAATGGTAGCACAAAAATGACACTAAATATAAAATAAAACAAGTTTCATATAAATGATATTGAATCGTAATCCAATCACTGAACACCAAGTAAAATTAGAAGGAAGTAGCAAATGATTTGATTACTTGAAACTGGCACACGAAAATGTTGATTGGTATTGCCGTTGATATTGATGAATGAATGATATTGTTTAGCATAAGAATAAATGAATTCAATGTTGTCGTTGATGTTGAATGATATAAACATTTTCGATGACAATGAATTCATTGAATTGAATGTTGTCGTTGTTGAATATAATGTAGTCGATATCGAATAAACATAAGAGTAAAATAAAAGAATTAAATGTTGTCGTTGATGTTGATCGATATAAACATTTTCGATGACAAGTGATGAAAGTGGCTAAATATTTTGTTGATATTAATGAATATAATGTTGTCGATGGTCAAGAACCAGAATAAATATGATTGGTGTAGCCGTTGATATTGATGAATGAATGATATTGTTTAGCACAAGAATAAATGAATTAAATGTTGTCGTTGATGTTGATGGATATAAAAGAATAAACATTCTCGATGACTAGTGGTGAAAGTGGCAAAACATTTTGGTGATATTGATGAATTGATATTGAAAGTCTAAAAAAGATCAAATTAATTAGTGAACAAATAATAAAAAGTAAAAAAACTTATCTTGAATGATTGTTGGTGTAAGCCAATATAAATAAAAACTAACAAATCTGGAGAACAATCTGGATATATCAGAAGTGAGAGGCAGAATACACAAGTAAAATGTAGATGATTGATTGATAAGAATAAAAACAAAACGAAGATTGTATGAGAGAAAATAAATAAATAAATAATTGATGGAAACCAGTATAAACTCAAGCCAATTTGGTATGAAATCGAAGTAATAAAATAAAAAATTGCAATCGCAAAACAACTCTTCATTTGCGAAATTGAAACGGCATTATGACGATAGTTCCATAAATAGAAAACCATTTTTTCATAATGTAAAAAAATAGTCGAAACAGCTCACAATTCAAGTATCGCAAATAAATTTTCAATTGCGATAATTAGCATCTCCTTGGCGAGAATTGAACAATTAGATAATATAAAAAAGATGGAATTAATATGCGATCTAATAAAAAGTGAAATACCTTACCTGGAGTATTTGCCATTGAATGCAATAAAATTCAAAATTTTCGAAAACAACCGTCTGCAAATCGCCAATAAAATTTTCAGATAATAATAATTCAATTCAAATCTTCGAAATTGATGCAAATTGATGTTTAAAATTTTCCGGAATCAATAAATCAATGGTCATCAAATCTTCAACAATAAAACGACGACTTGGCAATTGAATTCCAACTCAAAACGAAGGAACCCCTTTTCAAATTGATGAATCAAAATAATTGAATGCGAATTCCAAATAAAATCGATTGATCCATCAAACTATAAGGTTGAGGTGGTGGTTAAACAGTTCAATCCATTCAATCTCAGCTCAGCTCAGCAACAACAAAGAATGCATCATCAATCAATCAAAACACCTAATGTCTGATCATCAACTACAATTACACCTATCAATCATCATCATTAATCATCGGCCGGAGTAATAATCTAGACCTAATGTCTCTTCAAACTCACACACCTTTCATACACAATACAACAATCATCACTTCCACCTCAACAGCTACTCATCGACAAGGAAATTGCCGAGGGACCCGAGGGGATGGTACAAGACCGATTGGTGTGGGTATGAATTGTCGCATGCCGATGCAGTGAAGAAGCTTCCGCGAACGATTGCTGCAAAAGCCACCATTATGTGGCAAAGACAGTGATACCTAATGTATCACCATCATCATCAATGGTCAACGGCCGGAACATTAATGATCATCATCATCCTATCATTCAACAACAAGATTGAACCATCATCGTCATTCAGTAATCCTTTCACACACTAATAAATAAATAAACCTAATGGATGGTTCAATCAATGGTAGCTACTGGCGCGGTGCTGCTAATAAATCAATGGTAATCAATCGATCCCTAATGGATCAACATCTCGCAAATACTAAGCCAAGCCAAGTCAAGGCGTACCATAATTTGCACAGCTATAAATATCTATCGATGATGATCAATATGATGATCACTTCTAAAATAATACAATATAATCAATTAAATTCAATGGCTCAAAATCAAAACGAAAAATCACTTACCAAATTTGCCGACGAAACCATTGATCATTCGCTTGATTGAATTTGATCTAAAATGAAAAGAAAAATTATTTGTTGATCATATAACAAAATAATACAAAAATGAGTCAGTATAGTGGGTGTAATGTGAGTGTATGGTTCATATATCTCCACCCGATGGCTAAGTAGGAATAACAATAGATGATGTACAATAATGCTAAGATATTGAAATAATACGGACATTAATGAGATAATGTATAAAGATTCTTATAAAAACTAGAATGGGTAACACTAAATATTGAACAGCAAAAACATTATCGAATCTGAGAGAATAGTTAGTAAAGTCGTTAATGATCGAATTGAATTTAAACTAATAATGATAGAACTCGATAGTGGACACAAGAGAAAATATCGAACCAGAGAAAAAGATTTCGATATGTCAAAAGGTGATAAAGTTATAACTATAAATGAAAAAGAACTTTCAAAATTTTACAATCAACAAATTAAATTAGAATAAATGAAGCAAAACCAACTAAAGTAGAACAAACTATTTAGAAAGAATGAATGAGCTAGCGTACAATGTGCTTGTGTGTGAATGGCGGAGGGGTGAGTTGCTAGCGGTGGTTGTGTGAGGATGTTCTATTTGCCGTACGTCGTACGAAGAGAGAGAGAGAGAGAGAGAGAGAGAGAGATGCGCAGAAACCAATTTACGCACGAAAAGTGGGTTTGCACATCATGGTATGTGTGTGTGAGTTAATCCAACGGTTTTGTGGCTATGCTGAGAGGAGGGAGGAGAAGAATGTTCTGGAACAGTTCTAACAATGTTTTATTTGATTGAGGTAAAGAAATGGTTGGTAAATGAGTATATTGATCGAACCTAACTAATAAGATTGGAATCGAGAAAACTCGATAAAGGACACTATGGAAAATACCGAATTCAAATGGGGAGATATCGATATAAGAGTGCCAAAAAGAACAATGATCAAATGCAGCTTTAGTGGAGAGAGGAGGAGAATGTTCTGGAAAAAGGATAGGTAAAATTGCCTAACAATGTTCTATCTTATTGAGGTGAAAGAAATGGTAAATGAGTATACTGATCGAACCTAACTAATAAGATTGAAATCGAGAACACTCGATAAAGGACACAATAGAAAATATTGAATTCAAATGGGGAGATATCGATATAAGAGTGCCAAAGTAATCAATGGTCAAGTGTAAATAAAACTCAATTCGAGACCAATCGATAATGATCACAAAAGACAATATCGAATCAGAGAAACAAAGATCGATATTCAAGAGAAAAGATGGATAATGATAGATTAGAAATAAAATGAAATCGAGAGCACTCGATTGTAGGCACAAAAAGTAATTATCGAACCAAAGAGATATAGAGGGAGAGAGATAGAGAATATTTGTAAAAATGAAAATTGAACTTACCGAATTTGAATTGGCCACATATTAAACGATCTGTTAGAATGAAATGAATAAAGTAAACGTTAGTATGATGAACCAATATACAAGTATGTAAACAAATAAAAAATAAATGAATCAAAATCGAAATCACATTTACCTGGTAACGGTTGACGCATCTTGAGAGAGAATGCGTCCGTTCAGGAAGAGAGTCCAAACGAGAATGAGGATAAGTTCTATTGTTCTACGTGATTCTGCGCAATTGTTCCATTTGAGTCAATGGCGGCCAAGATGGGTCATGCGCATCAATCAATTGGATGGGAACGTGTCGATTGATTTTCAAAAAGTGGTGTTAGAGCGGTTGGCCAATCAGAGTTGAGAATTCTGATTGGAGAACACACTTTTAACCCAATTCAGGTGTGCTTGTTGAATCGATTGCGTATCGACACGACACGACACGACACGACACGACACGACACGACACGGCACGACACGGCACGACACGACACGACACGACACGGCACGACACGGTACGACACGACACGACACGACACGACACGACACGGTACGACACGACACGACACGGCACGACACGGCACGACACGACATAGCACGACACGGTACGGTACGGTACGGCACGACACAGCACAGAACAGCACGACACGACACGGCACGGCACGACACGACACGACACGGTACGACACGACACGGTACGACACGGCACGGTACGACACGACACGGCACGGTACGACACGACACGACACGGCACGGCACGACACAGCACGACACGACACAGCACGACACGGTACGACACAGCACAGCACAGCACGACACGACATAGCACGACACGACACGGCACGGCACGGCACGGCACGACACAGCACGGCACGGCACGACACGACACGGCACGGCACGGCACGACACACACGGCACGGCACGGCACGACACGACACGGCACGGCACGGCACGGCACGACACGGCACGGCACGGCACGGCACGACACGACACGACACGGTACGGCACGACACGGTACGACACGGCACGGTACGACACGGCACGGTACGACACGGCACGACACGACACGACACGACACGGCACGACACGGCACGACACGACACGACACGGCACGGTACGACACGACACGACACGACATAGCACGACACGGTACGGTACGGCACGACACAGCACAGCACAGCACAGCACAGAACAGCACGACACGACACGACATAGCACGACACGACACGGCACGGCACGACACAGCACGAAACGACACGGTACGACACGACACGGCACGGTACGGTACGACATTTTTCGTTGAAACAAGTTTCAAATAAATGATATTGAATCGTAATCCAACACCAAGTAAAATTAGAAGGAAGTAGCAAATGATTTGAAGACTTGAAACTGGCACACGAAAATGTTGGTAGCAATGTTGATTGGTGTTGCCGTTGATATTGATGAATGAATGATAATGTTTAGCACAAGAATAAATGAATTAAATGTTGTCGTTGATGTTGATGGATATAAACATTCTCGATGACTAGTGGTGAAAGTGGCAAAACATTTTGGTGATATTGATGAATTGATATTGAAAGTCTAAAAAAAAGAAAACTAATTAGTGAACAAATAATATGAAATAAAATAACTTATCTTGAATGATTGTTGGTGTAAGCCAGTATAAATAAAAACCAATAACAAATCTGGAGAACAATCTGGATATATCAGAAGTGAGAGGCAGAATACACAAGTAAATTGTGGATGATTGATTGATAAGAATAAAAACAAAACGAAGATTGTTCGAGAGAAAATAAATAAAGTTGATGGAAACCAGTATAAATTCAAGCCAATTTGGTATGAAGTCGAAGTATTAAAATAAATAATTGCAATCGCAAAACAACGGCATTATGACAATAGTTCCAAAAATAGAAAACCATTTTTTCATTTAAACGATATAAAAAATAGTTGAAACAGTTCACGATTCAAGTATGGCAAATAAACTTTCAATTGCGATAATTAGCATCTCCTTGGCGAGAATTGGACAATAAGATAATAAAAAAAAGATGGAATTAATATGCGATCTAATAAAAAGTGAAATACCTTACCTGGAGTAATTGCCATTTAAAATTGTCTAAATATTACTTGAATGCAATAAAATTCCAAACTTTCGAAAATAACCGTTTGCAAATCGCCAATTATTTTCAGATATCAATAATTCAATTCAAATCTTCGAAAAGAGGTTTTTGCAAATTGATGTTTAAAATTTTCCGGAATCAATAAATCAATAGTCAACAAATCTTCAACAATAAAACGACGACTTGGCAATTGAATTCCAACTCAAAACGAAGGAACCCCTTTTCAAATTGATGAATCAAAATAATTGCTTGCGAATTCCAAATAAAACGATTGATCCATCAAACTATAAGGTCACGGTGGTGGTTCAATGTTTCAATCCATCCAAGCTTAGCTCAGCTCAGCAACAACAAAGAATGCATCATCAATCAATCAAAACACCTAATGTCTGATCATCAACTACAATTACACCTATCAATCATCATCATTAATCATCGGCCGGAGTAATAATCTAGACCTAATGTCTCTTCAAACTCACACACCTTTCATACACAATACAACAATCATCACTTCCACCTCAACAGCTACTCATCGACAAGGAAATTGCAGGGACCCGAGGGGATGGTACAAGACCGATTGGTGTGGGTATGAATTGTCGCATGCCGATGCAGTGAAGAAGCTTCCGCGAACGATTGCTGCAAAAGCCACCATTATGTGGCAAAGACAGTGATACCTAATGTATCACCATCATCATCAATAGTCAACGGCCGGAACATTAATGATCATCATCATCCTATCATTCAACAACAAGATTGAACCATCATCGTCATTCAGTAATCCTTTCACACACTAATAAATAAATAAACCTAATGGATGGTTCAATCAATGGTAGCTACTGGTCTTACTGGCGCGTTGCTGCTAATAAATCAATGGTAATCAATCGATCCCTAATGGATCAACATCTCGCAAATACTAAGCCAAGCCAAATCAAGGCGTACCATAATTTGCACAGCTATAAATATCTATCGATGATGATCATACTTCAAGACAAATGACAACTGTTGCCAATTGTCCAACATTATAACGGGTCTTACTGGCAAATCAATCGATCTAAAATAGATCAATGACTACCAAGCCCAAAACACTACCATAATTAATCAACTAACAAATTAATGATGATCTACTACAACGTCGATTGATTGAATGACTGATGATTCGCACACGCTTGTTTGATACAAACTTACATTTTCTGTCGCTTTGCATGTTGCTGCGATCGAATCAAATACCAATCAAAAATCTTCCGAATCGTAAATACCATCATCATTATCTGTTCCAAAATCGGACGGTAAATGCCAATTAAATTTCCTAAAATAATACAATAAAATCAATTAAATTCATTCGCTCAAAATCAAAACGAAAAACTACTTACCAAATTTGCCGACGAAACCATTGATCATTCGCTTGATCACTTCTTTCCCACTTTCTCTTGCATAGCTTCCATCCATCCATTCAACACAGCTCAACAATTCAATTCAAACACCAAAGAAAGATTGAATTTGATCTAAAATGAAAAGAAAAATTAATTTGTAGTTCATAAAATAAAAGAATACAAAAAATGAGTCAGTAGTGCGTGTCATGTGAGCGTGCACGATGAGGTATGGTTCATCTCTCACCACCCGATAGTCAAACCAGGACTTGGCTAAGTGGGAATAGCAACAGGTGATGTACAATAATGCTAAGATACAATATTACAGTAAAGTCGTTAATGATCGAATTGAATTAAAACTAATAATGATAGCACTTGATAGTGGACACGAGAGAAAATATCGAACCATAGAAAAAGATTTCGATATTTCAAAAGGTGATAAAGTTATAACTATAAATGAAAAAGAACTTTCAAAATTTTACAATCAACAAATTAAATTAGAATAAATGAAGCAAAACCAACTAAAGTAGAACAAACTATTTAGAAAGAATGAATGAGCTAGCGTACAATGTGCTTGTGTGTGAATGGCGGAGGGGTAAGTTGCTAGCGGTGGTTGTGTGAGGATGTTCTATTTGTCGTACGTCGTACGAAGTGTGAGAGAGAGATGCGCAGAAACCAATTTACGCACGAAAAGTGGGTTTGCACATCATGGTGTGTGTGTGTGAATTAATCCAACGGTTTTGTGGCTATGCTGAGAGGAGGGAGGAGAAGAATGTTCTGGAACAGTTCTAACAATGTTCTATTTGTGTAAATAAAACTCAATTCAAGACCAATCGATAATGGTCACAAAAGACAATATCGAATCAGAGAAACAGATCGATATTCAAGGGAATGAGGATGGATAATGATAGATTAGAAATAAAATGAAATCGAGAGCACTCGATGGTAGGCACAAAAAATAATTATCGAACCAGAGAGATATAGAGGGAGAGAGATAGAGAATATTTGTAAAAATGAAAATTGAACTTACCGAATTTGAATTGGCCACATATTAAACGATCTGTTAGAATGAAATGAATAAAGTAAACGTTAGTATGATGAACCAATATACAAGTATGTAAAAAATAAATGAATCAAAATCGAAATCACATTTACCTGGTAACGGTTGACGCAACTTGAGAGAGAATGCGTCCGTTCAGGAGGAGAGTCCAAACGAGAATGAGGATGAGTTCTATTGTTCTACTTGATTCTGCGCAAATGTTCCATTTGAGTCAATGGCGGCCAAGATGGGTCATGCGCATTAATCAATTGGATGGGAACATAGTCACTTGGTTTCTGATTCCAATATGGAACACCATAGGAACAGGGGTTCTTGAATTCTAATTTGCAAATAATACAATGTTTTGACTGATTGAGATGTTTCCGATTAAAAATAAAATTGAAATAAGTAATATTCGATAATGGTCACCAGAGATTAAATGCCAAAGTTTAAACATCGAGCCAGTATTAGACGATGTTGCCTTAGTTCAATGTTATAAAATTTGATTCTTGGATTTAGTATGTTGGGGAAATAAGCTTCATCTACAATGAATGAAAAATAGATTATTATAAAAATAAACATTATAAATATAACTAAAAACGAACCAATATAACTTCGATTATTGAACTGTTGAATGATTACGATCATAATCGATCTTTGAATACATATAGTGGTCACCAGTAATAGAATGTCGATGTTGAAAAAGTTAATTTTGCTAGAGTTTTTCATTGTTGAAATAAATAATATATGATAATTTGATGAATATTTGACGATGCTGCCTTATTTCGATGTTGCAAGGCTCGATTCTTGGATTGAGTATTATAGGATAAAATAAACACTATCTATCATGAATACTTCACAATTGATTGATGATATATTATTCCAGATATCACATACAAATTATGAAATGCTACATTGATGTATACCAAATTTTGGTAATGTTGATTCAATGAATGAGGCAATTGTTTGATTGTTCGAAGGTATATTTAAAGGAATTATACCAGAAATTCAACGATTATTCAAAGTTGGTATACAAGATTTATCGGTCATAAAGAATATTGATCGAACAAATCGAAAGATCTTGATATTAATTCTTCTCAAGCCAATATGTTATAAAATCATCGATAATTCCAATAACGATAATAAATTGGATTGGCCATTACGTTGTTGTGGATCAGGAAATATGTGCCAATAGATCATAAAAAGATCATCTAAACATACAAAAATTTATTATAAAAATAAACTATTTAAATATAATTATACCAATATAACTTCAATTCTTGTTAATGATAACTCCGGAAATACAGAATAGATTAGCCATATCAACAATGCTCATTGCTCATTAAGAAAGTAAACAAAACTTGTACAGAGAACTGGACATAGAACTCATTTTTTAGGGTCATTCATAAACTCTTGTATTGTATTGTGCGTGTATTCCCAAAGTTTTCTCGTTGATGCAGATCTATTGATGATTTATTTCTAGTTGATATCACTGGAATTAGAAAAAAAGTATAACAAAGTTCAACAAATTAGTGAAATGTTAATTAGAAACATTGAAACATACCAGAATGACGCAACACGAAGTGCATCGATCCATTGTTGACATCAAAAGAACTTGACACATTTGAAAAAATTAGTGAATGATTAATTGCAAACACAAAAGAAGCGTTCCAGAATTATTCATCATAAAATTATTGATTGACAATTGAGATAAACAAATTTTGAAACAAATTTTGAAACAAGTTCAATGTAGAACTGATGACAAATAAAGTAAAGTATCGGAAGCATGTGGCATGGTCAGTGGATGAAGGATTGAAATGATCAACGTGACCAACGTTGCCAAATGTCGTGGTAAAATAGCTCATATCATTGGCAGTCTCAAGGTTTATATACTCCGGGCGCAGATCACAACAAGACTCAACCCAATTCTCAACTCTGATTGGCTGCACGAGTTAACACACTTTTCACCCAATTCAGGTGTGCTTGTTGAATCGATTGCGTATGACGCCATCCATAATGGCTCCCATTGATTTTGGTTGGAAATGCATTGATTTTCAAAGTGGTGTTAGAGCGGTCAACCAATCAGAGTTGAGAATTTTTTTGAGTTGAATCCTGATTGGCTGCACGAGTTAACACACTTTTCACCCAATTCAGGTGTGCTTGTTGAATCGATTGCGTATGACGCCATCCATAATGGCTCCCATTGATTTTGGTTAGAAATGCATTGATTTTCAAAAAGTGGTGTTAAAGCGGTTGGCCAATCAGAGTTAAGAATTTTTTTTTGAGTTGAATCCTGATTGGAGAACCGCGTTAACACACTTTTCACCCAATTCAGGTGTGCTTGTTGAATCGATTGCGGATGACGCCACATGTGGCGGCTCCCAACCGTTTTGGTTGGGGAAAAGCACAAACTCCGTTTTGTTTTCCTCCCCTCGCTTGATGGTGATGCTGTCGCAATTTTTGAAATGATGCAATCAATCTAGATTCCCCTCCACTAGACAATATGCAATTGTCGCTCGTTCTACTTTGAACAGGCAACCTTAGCATTTCATTCACTGCCCATTGTTGAATGTATTTGCTTCTTATGGTTTGGAGCCATTCATCGATGTTTTTTCTCTGCTCGATGATGATGCAATTGCACCCATTGGTTCAATACAGTTTGGGTTACATACATATTATATATATTCATTTCAATTGAATTTATTGAATTTATTTTATACATATATTACAAATGTGGGTATAATGTTCAATGTGTATTGGGTAGTAATGTATTGTAATGAGTATGGGATAGTAATGTATTGTGTATGTATTGTAGGAAATAATAGGAAATAATAGGAAATAATAGGAAATAATAGGAAGTTGCCCAGCGACTTATAAAAGTAAAGGAAATTGTATAACTTACCGATTAGTTGATGACGATTGCTTCGATGACCCAATGGCTGCAGCTGTAGGGAATATAAAAAGTGCTAAACTCTGCTTACGCAGAATCTCGCTAAAAAGTTAATAAAGCATATATAAAAATAAATTAATTAAACCCATGAACCCTCAACCCTGACGACGTCAATCATCTCGGCCGGCTACCATCCAACGCTAGGCTTCATTGCTTGCTTAAAGGGGAAAAAGGTTAGATTAAAATAAAATTAAAATTAAAATTAAAACTAAAATTAAACTAAAATTAAAACTAAAATTAACTCGCACGCGCACGCACTCGCAAACGCTCGGGAACACGCTCGGGGACACACTTGGGGACACGATGATGTAGATGATGATGATAATTATATCTTCATATCTCACACACACACTCACTCGCCCACTCTCTCTCACCCTCTCATACGCTTCAGGTTATATCTTCAAGTCTTCAGGTCTTCTTTCTTCAGGTCTTCAGGTGCTGTAGCTGTAGGGAATGTAAAAAATGCTAAACTCTGCTTACGCAGAATCTCGCTAATTAAGGTAATAAAACAATAAATCATAAAATAAATTGAAACCCTCAACACCTTTACGACGTCGATCAACCAAGCCGGCTACCATCAAACGCTAGGCTTCTTTGCTTAAAGGGAAAAAGATTAATGACAAATAAAAATAAAATAAAGTTAAAATTAAAACTAAAATTAAAACTAAAATTAAAATTAAAATTAAACTAAAATTAAAACTAAAATTAAAACTAAAATTAAAACACAAACAACTCGCAAACGCATCGCACGCGCTAACGCAAACGCTTTGGAACACGATCGGGGACACACTTGGGAACACACTTGAGGACACACTTGGAGACACACTTGGAGACACAATTGGGGACACAATGATGATGTCGATTATATCTTCAGATCTCTCACGCACACTCTCTCTCACCCTCTCACACGCTTGCGGTTATATCTTCAGTTTTTCAATATATAAATGGTTAAATGATGATATTTAAAGATGATGAAGATGATGTTGATGATGGTTGATGATGGTTGATGATGATGATGATGATTATTATTATATCTTCAGACCTCTCACACACACTCTCACTCGCTTGCGGTTATATCTTTTGGTCTTCCGGTTATATCTTCAGATCTTCTTTCTTCTTATGTCTATTGAAAAAATAGAAAAAGGTATTAGATAAAGCGCAGCGCAAATATAAAAACAAAAGCAAGTCGCTGGGCAATGATAGGAGTTAGGATAGATAGTGTATAAGTAGATTGGTTTGTATGTGTTAAATGTGTTGTGTGTGTGTGTGTGTGTGTGTGTGTATGTTTGGTGTATCATGATTTTGATTCCAGATCGCCAGTTGTTCAAGTCGAATCCACTCAGCAATGGTCCATCCAAATGAGGAAATCGATGCCATAATCCAGGTATGACTAATTCAATATAAAATTGAATATAATGTAAAACTATTATTTCTTCTTTATGCAGGTGAATCTATTATTTATTATTACCGTTCTAGAGAAAAGAAAAGAATGTAGTAAAATACAAGATATATCAATTTTACATATTACCAATATTATGTATGAATGCAATTCAATCTTTATATTAATAACAAAACCTGAAACATGTTCAATAATTTAGTAAGTGATCAATGGCAAATATTGAAACATACCAGAACGACGCAACACGAAGTAATTGATTTCCCATTGACATCAATGAAATTTGAAAAAGCTTAAAAAAGTTCAACATATTAGTGAAATGTTAATTAGAAACATTGAAACATACCAGAATGACGCAACACGAAGTAATTGATTTCCCGTTGACATCAATGAAATTTGATAAAGCTTAACAAAGTTCAACATATTGTGAAATGTTAATTAGAAACATTGAAATTTGCAACTCGAAAATTGATTTCCCGTTGACATCAATGAAATTTGAAAAAGCTTAACAAAGTTCAACATATTAGTGAAATGTTAAATAGAAACATTGAAACATACCAGAATGATGCAACACAACGTGCATCGATCCATTGTTGACATCAAAAGAATTTGAAACATTTGAAAAAATTAGTGAATGATTAATTTGAAACACAAAAGAAGCGTTCCAGAATTATTCATCACGAAATTGTTGAATAACAATTGAGAAAAACAAAATTTAAAACAAGTTCAACGAATCAATGTAAAACTGATGGCAAATGAAGTCAAGTACCGGAAGCACGTGGCATGGTCAGTGGATGAAGGATTGAAATGATCAACGTGACCAACGTTGCCAAGCGTCGTGGTGAAAAGATTCAAATCGTTGGCAAATTCTGGCTTTATATACTCCAGGCGCAGATCACAACAAGACTCAACCCAATTCTCAACTCTGATTGGCTGCACGCTCTAACCACTTTTTGAAAATCAATGCATTCTCAACCAAAATCAATTGGAGCCATTACGCATGGCGCCACGTGAACGGCGTCCATTTTGTGTGTGAATGAACCTAATACGCAATCGTCGTAACATGCAAAGTGTTAATCCATTTGAACCATTGAAAATCAATGCATTCTTAACCAAAATCAATTAGAGCCATTACGCATGGCGCCATACGCAATCGATTTCACAAGCACACCTGAATTGGGTGAAAAGTGTGTTAACGCGGTTCTCCAATCAGGATTCAACTCAAAAAAATTCTCAACTCTGATTGGCCAACCGCTTTAACACCACTTTTTGAAAATCAATGCATTTTCAACCAAAATCAATTGAAGCCATTACGGATGGCGCCATACGATATCGATAAAAGTAAAGGTACGACACGGCACGGCACGGTTCGACACGACACGGTACGGCACGACACAGCACGACACGACACGACACGACACGCTACGACACGACACGACACGACACGGTACGACACAGCACGACACGACACGACACGGCACGGCACGCTACGACACGGCACGGTACGACACGGTACGGCACGGCACGGTACGACACGACACGGTACGACACGGTCCGATACGACACGACACGGTACGACACGGCACGGCACGCTACGACACGGCACGACACGGCACGGCACGCTACGACACGACACGACACGGCACGGTACGACACGACACGACACGGTACAACACGGCAAGCTACGACACGACACGGCACGCTACGACACGGCACGACACGGCACGGTACGACACGACACGGTACGACACGGTCCGATACGACACGACACGGTACGACACGGCACGGCACGCTACGACACGGCACGACACGGCACGGCACGCTACGACACGGCACGACACGGCACGACACGACACGACACGACACGACACGACACGACACGGTACGACACGGTCCGTACGACGACACGACACGACACGGTACGACACGGCACGGCACGCTACGACACGGCACGACACGGCACGGCACGCTACGACACGGCACGACACGGCACGGTACGACACGACACGACACGACACGACACGGTACAACACGGCAAGCTACGACACGGCACGGCACGCTACGACACGGCACGACACGGCACGGTACGACACGACACGACACGACACGACACGACACGACACGACACGACGACACGCACGCTACGACACGGCACGACACACAACACGGCAACGCTACGACACGACACGGGTACGACACGACACGGACACGACACGACACGGTACAACACGACACGACACGGTACGACACGCACGACACGGCACGTACGACACGCTACGACACGGCACGGCACACGGCTACGACACGGCACGACACGCTACGACACGACACGAACGGTACAACACGGATGACAACTGATGACAAATGAAGTAAAGTATCGAAAACACATGGCATGATCAGTGGATGAAGGATTGAAATGATCAACGTGACCAACGTTGCCAAATGTCGTGGTAAAATAGCTCATATCATTGGCAGTCTCAAGGTTTATATACTCCAGGCGCAGATCACAACAAGACTCAACCTAATTCTCAACTCTGATTGGCTGCACGCGCTAACACACTTTTCACCCAATTCAGGTGTGCTTGTTGAATCGATTGCGTATGACGCCATCCATAATGGCTCCCATTGATTTTGGTTGAAAATGCATTGATTTTCAAAAAGTGGTGTTAAAGCGGTTGGCCAATCAGAGTTGAGAATTTTTTCGAGTTGAATCCTGATTGGAGAACCGCGTTAACACACTTTTCACCCAATTCAGGTGTGCTTGTTGAATCGATTGCGGATGACGCCACATGTGGTGGCTCCCAACCGTTTTGGTTGGGGAAAAGCACAAACTCCGTTTTGTTTTCCTCCCCTCGCTTGATGGTGATGCTGTCGCAATTTTTGAAATGATGCAATCAATCTAGATTCCCCTCCACTAGACATATGCAATTGTCGCTCGTTCTACTTTGAACAGGCAACCTTAGCATTTCATTCACTGCCCATTGTTGAATGTATTTGCTCTTATGGTTTGGAGCCATTCATCGATGTTTTTTCTCTGCTCGATGATGATGCAATTGCACCCATTGGTTCAATACAGTTTGGGTTACATACATATTATATATATTCATTTCAATTGAATTTATTGAATTTATTTTATACATATATTACAAATGTGGGTATAATGTTCAATGTGTATTGGGTAGTAATGTATTGTAATGAGTATGGGATAGTAATGTATTGTGTATGTATTGTAGGAAATAATAGGAAATAATAGGAAATAATAGGAAGTTGCCCAGCGACTTATAAAAGTAAAGGAAATTGTATAACTTACCGATTAGTTGATGACGATTGCTTCGATGACCCAATGGCTGCAGCTGTAGGGAATATAAAAAGTGCTAAACTCTGCTTACGCAGAATCTCGCTAAAAAGTTAATAAAGCATATATAAAAATAAACTAATTAAACCCATGAACCCTCAACCCTGACGACGTCAATCATCTCGGCCGGCTACCATCCAACGCTAGGCTTCATTGCTTGCTTAAAGGGGAAAAAGGTTAGATTAAAATAAAATTAAAATTAAAATTAAAACTAAAATTAAACTAAAATTAAAACTAAAATTAACTCGCACGCGCACGCACTCGCAAACGCTCGGGAACACGCTCGGGGACACACTTGGGGACACGATGATGTAGATGATGATGATAATTATATCTTCATATCTCACACACACACTCACTCGCCCACTCTCTCTCACCCTCTCATACGCTTCAGGTTATATCTTCAAGTCTTCAGGTCTTCTTTCTTCAGGTCTTCAGGTGCTGTAGCTGTAGGGAATGTAAAAAATGCTAAACTCTGCTTACGCAGAATCTCGCTAATTAAGGTAATAAAACAATAAATCATAAAATAAATTGAAACCCCCAACACCTTTACGACGTCGATCAACCAAGCCGGCTACCATCAAACGCTAGGCTTCTTTGCTTAAAGGGAAGAAAGATTAATGACAAATAAAAATAAAATAAAGTTAAAATTAAAACTAAAATTAAAACTAAAATTAAAATTAAAATTAAACTAAAATTAAAACTAAAATTAAAACTAAAATTAAAACTAAAATTAAAACACAAACAACTCGCAAACGCATCGCACGCGCTAACGCAAACGCTTTGGAACACGATCGGGGACACACTTGGGAACACACTTGAGGACACACTTGGAGACACACTTGGAGACACAATTGGGGACACAATGATGATGTCGATTATATCTTCAGATCTCTCACGCACACTCTCTCTCACCCTCTCACACGCTTGCGGTTATATCTTCAGTTCTTCAATATATAAATGGTTAAATGATGATATTTATAGATGATGAAGATGATGTTGATGATGGTTGATGATGATGATGTTTATTATTATATCTTCAGACCTCTCACACACACTCTTACTCGCTTGCGGTTATATCTTCTGGTCTTCCGATTATATTTTCAGATTTTCTTTCTTCTTATGTCTATTGAAAAAATAGAAAAAGGTATTAGATAAAGCGCAGCGCAAATATAAAAACAAAAGCAAGTCGCTGGGCAATGATAGGAATTAGGATAGATAGTGTATAAGTAGATTGGTTTGTATGTGTTAAATGTGTTTGTGTGTGTGTGTGTGTGTGTGTGGGTGTGTGTATGTTTGGTGTATCATGATTTTGATTCCAGATCGCCAGTTGTTCAAGTCGAATCCACTCAGCAATGGTCCATCCAAATGAGGAAATCGATGCCATAATCCAGGTATGACTAATTCAATATAAAATTGAATATAATGTAAAACTATTATTTCTTCTTTATGCAGGTGAATCTATTATTTATTATTACCGTTCTAGAGAAAAGAAAAGAATGTAGTAAAATACAAGATATATCAATTTTACATATTACCAATATTATGTATGAATGCAATTCAATCTTTATATTAATAACAAAACCTGAAACATGTTCAATAATTTAGTAAGTGATCAATGGCAAATATTGAAACATACCAGAACGACGCAACACGAAGTAATTGATTTCCCATTGACATCAATGAAATTTGAAAAAGCTTAAAAAAGTTCAACATATTAGTGAAATGTTAATTAGAAACATTGAAACATACCAGAATGACGCAACACGAAGTAATTGATTTCCCGTTGACATCAATGAAATTTGATAAAGCTTAACAAAGTTCAACATATTAGTGAAATGTTAATTAGAAACATTGAATCATACCAGAATGATGCAACTCGAAGTAATTGATTTCCCGTTGACATCAATGAAATTTGAAAAAGCTTAAAAAAGTTCAACATATTAGTGAAATGTTAATTAAAACATTGAAACATACCAGAATGATGCAACACGACGTGCATCGATCCATTGTTGACATCAAAAGAACTTGAAACATTTGAAAAAATTAGTGAATGATTAATTTGAAACACAAAAGAAGCGTTCCAGAATTATTCATCACGAAATTGTTGAATAATAATTGAGAAAAACAAAATTTAAAACAAGTTAAACAAATCAATGTAAAACTGATGGTAAATGAAGTCAAGTACCGGAAGCACGTGGCATGGTCAGTGGATGAAGGATTGAAATGATCAACGTGACCAACGTTGCCAAGCGTCGTGGTGAAAAGATTCAAATCGTTGGCAAATTCTGGCTTTATATACTCCAGGCGCAGATCACAACAAGACTCAACCCAATTCTCAACTCTGATTGGCTGCACGCTCTAACCACTTTTTGAAAATCAATGCATTCTCAACCAAAATCAATTGGAGCCATTACGCATGGCGCCACGTGAACGGCGTCCATTTTGTGTGTGAATGAACCTAATACGCAATCGTCGTAACATGCAAAGTGTTAATCCATTTGAACCATTGAAAATCAATGCATTCTTAACCAAAATCAATTAGAGCCATTACGCATGGCGCCATACGCAATCGATTTCACAAGCACACCTGAATTGGGTGAAAAGTGTGTTAACGCGGTTCTCCAATCAGAAATCAACTTGAAAAAATTCTCAACTCTGATTGGTTGACCGCTCTAACACCACTTTGAAAATCAATGCATTCTCTACCAAAATCAATTGGAGCCATTACGGATGGCGCCATACGCAATCGATTTCACAAGCACACCTGAATTGGGTGAAAATGGTGTTAGAGCGGTTCTCCAATCAGGATTCATCTCAAAAAAATTCTCAACTCTGATTGGCTGCACGCTCTAACACCACTTTGAAAATCAATGCATTTTCAACCAAAATCAATTGGAGCCATTACGGATGGCGCCATACGCAATCGATTTAACAAGCACACCTGAATTGGGTGAAAATGGTGTTAGCGCGTGCAGCCAATCAGAGTTGATAATTGGGTTGAGTCTTGTTGTGATCTGCGCCCGGAGTTACTTGTTGAACATGTTTAGAAATTAGTTTATCTCAATTGTGAATCAATAATTTCATGGTGAATAATTCTGGAACGCCACACGAACAATGGCGTACACAATCTAATATTCGTTGCAATAATTTTTAACACATATATTGTAAAATGTTTAAAATTGTAATGAAGAAAATGACATTTTATCTTGTAATGTTGTATATGACAAGTTATTTTCGAACTACATATATAAATGAAATTAATAAAGTAAACGTTAGTCTGAAAAACCAATATACAAATATGTAAACAAATAAATAAATGATTCAAAATATAAATCACAAAAAGTCGTGTTGTTGACAAAAATATTGGGTGATAAAGACGTAAATAATTTCGAATGAAAATGGGAATTGATATCAAGAAAAGAAAACCTCAATGTATATAAGATGTAAACAAAACATGACTGTACACAGAAGATGTAACCCTAGAATCGAAGAATGTTAATTGATTCGAATTTAAATATCACATGCCCTTCATGGCACTTCCTTTAATATAAATAAATCATGATAAATATAATGATATTGGGAAAATGTTTGTAAACTAACATTTTCATTAAATGATTTTGGCCTAAATAAATGATTATGATTTGAGAAAATGATTAAGTGAATGGAGTTTTCAATCGGTGAAAATCTTGCGCTAATTCATTCAAATCATGCTCTGGTTGAACGTTATTGGAAACATATTGTGGTAATGAAAGGTTTGTATTGACCATCTGTTCGGTACGATCGATATGATTGTCCTCCTTTAAATTATCGGCTTCATTTGATTCCATGTTGCAATGCATCACTTTGAGACGTTTGAATGCCATGTCCCATTCGGATAAAAATGGACTTGAAGCATTAGCAAATATTAGATTGAAATCTTTACAAACAGAATTAGAAATCGTATGATATGGCGAAGAATATTTTGATGGAGATGATGAATGAATACGTTTCTTCAATGAATTTTCCAATGAAGACGACACCGTTATTGTCATCTTTGGAGAAGCTGAGTTACTATAATAGTTTCCAGTGCTACTATTTCCATAATTGCCCATTCCATTATTTATAAGGTTTAATGAATTTTGATTCAACTTTTTCGACATGAAATTTCGACAATGGTTACCTCCATTCTTGCTTCCAGCCATAGATGTGGTAGAGGTAAATGTCATTGTTGAGTTCACTGAAAAAAATAGATTGGTAAGAATTGATCATGTACAAAAATTAAATTCTACTTACTACAATTGTTTTGATTCTCCATAGGAGTGTAACAAGTTGAATTTAAACTTCGTCGAGCCCGTATACGGGAAATGGGAGATTTTCCTTTCAATTCATGAACTGAACTACAATAGTCACCCATGATTTCGTCTGTTGAGATATTGGAACAAATGGACGGCATTGCTTTGTAATTAGTTAAAAGTCCCTTTGTACTATTAGAAGCAACCTCCATAGGAAGATCTTCTGATTCATTATAATTTTTATTAATATCACTTGATTCTTTTGCATTCAATTCGTTAATTTTACATGTACTCGGCGAAAAACTAAGATCATCGCTACTCACTGAAAGAGAACGTTGTATTGATGCCAATAGAACTTCTCGCCGCAAATCTTTATTACTGTGTTTGCAAAGGGTAGGATTCAACTTAACATCGGGTTGGGAGATTTCTTCATTCAATCCTTTCGCATAGTTATAGTTTAGCTGCAGTATTTTCTTTTTCGTAATCAATGCAAGATCACAAAATGTGACATTTTCATTGTCTGGAAGGGAGTTTAATGTGAAGGGAGTAGATCCCGAATGAATTGAATAACGACGATGAAGTTGCGCTGACATGGGTGTTGATGTTAAAGGTGATAAAAAAGAGGATCTACTAGGCGACTGACTCAACAATGAAGAAGAAGAAAAACTTGAACCATATTCATTTTTTCTTGGAGAGATTGATCGATTAATAGGTTGAGCCGATTTTTCAACCAGCTCGGAAGCATATGTTCCATTTGAATTTGACTTAGAATTTGACAATTGCGAGCCGTCAGTTTCTCCAGAATTGGTTATTTCAAATTCGAAATACATTCCAGACTGTAATAAAACAAAAAGTTTAATTAGCTTTTGTGATATAAACGTAAAACTGTTATAACACTCACATTACTTGGATTTGCATAAGTAGATGAACAATATTTGTGGTTTATTTGAATTGATTTATTAAATTGCCTATAAACGATAAATTGATAACAATTTGTCTGTATTCCCCATAACGTTAATAATTCGTTACGAGTATAATCAAATTATTGATGATGATGATGATGATGATTGCCTATGTGTACTCGTAAAAAATAGCATCTATCGATAACCAAAATCGAATTTTTTACTTGCGTATTATAAAAATGAACCTTAATTATTAATTTGAATGTAAATTTCTATTTCTAAATGATATTTGTATGAAAAGAATATCAAAATTGATCAAAGAATTGTGTTGTCAAGATTATGCAGACATCAATATAATAACAACTTGGTCAACAAAACAAATGACGAAGCATTCACAAACGACGTTCTAAGAATACAAATCACTGAATGTCAATTTCATTGAAACGATTTGAAACCAATAGTGAACATGATAGCAAAAAACATATCATTTGTATTTGTTTGATGTTTATTTTTATATTATAATATGCAGTAACTATTGTAACAATTGTTAAGTTATTTTATATACAGTTTTTGGTAAAATAAAACAAGCAATTGTTGAATGGAAAGTGCAAGTCAAACGATTTGTGTTCAATTAAAATAGTTTCAACTTTAATAATCGAATTCTCAATTTTAACTTTGCTTTGTATTTTGAAACTGTTTTTTTCCATACATTTAATCGACGTTTCATTTTATAATATCGATGCTTAACGGCCACCCAAAACTTGCCCTCGTCCCCAGTTGTGACCCGAAGACGAACCAGAAGAAGGTTCCGAATTTTGAGTACGACGATTTCGTATGGAAGATGCCATCTGAAATGAGTTAAAAGTGGATCCAGTCGTTCTTACCGGTGAAAAACTTGGTAAGTACCGGTACAAGATCGGTGGAGTCTCGAACAATTGAACACCATCGTTTGCAGCAGGATATTTGTATTTGATATAGAAATAAATATGGCCTACCACAATTCCGAGAATTTCATAAAACCCTCTGAAAAGTAATTGAAATATACGTATTAAAAAAGAATATGATAAAATATAAATAAAATTTACCCATTTCCGAGTAAAAAGTTGAATCCAAGCAAGACCCATGGAAGGTATTGGGCCTGAAACTTAGTACCGAACCAAAATGAAACTATTACTTCTGGATTAAGGTTACACCAAACATAGAGGACACTCAAGATGAGTGGATCCATCAGCAGATATAAGTTCATAAATACGGCAAGCCACTGTGAAAAAAAGTTAAATTACATCAATAATTAAATGCCAAAAAAATAATAAATGTTGAAATAAGAACCATTAGGGCAAACCAGTTAAAGATGAGCATAAACAAATAATCTGCTGGTCTTCCAATAAATTCACCTGTGAAAATAAAAAGATTAAAAATTCACGGTTATTTTGTAAATTAAACAATTAACCTGTTTCAAGATTTTTTGAATAACTGTATAAAAAATATAAATTGATCAGATAATGAAATCCCGTCCCCGGAGTCAGTGGATAATAGAAAGTTGCTGTTATTGGTCTCCATAACTGTCAAAACAATTGATATTTATAAAAGTTTTATACAAGAAAATATAATAAAGACTTACCTGGAATCTGCTTATGAAATCGCTTGTAAGCATCATATAATATGGATTGACTATACCAAAACGACCAACAACTGGCAAAAAGACCGACAATCCAAACCAGACCCTTGTTATTGGCGGTATCGACATGAACCATTGCTTAATATCTGCCATGTTTCAAACTTGAATGTACCAGTTTAAATTGGTCCTTGTTTTGCATTCACGCTGGTAAACTAGTGTTACCAATAATTGGTATCTTCCTACGGTTAGAACTCGGTGAAACCAAATAAAAAAGATTCTTTAATGATTGACACAATAAATAAACATATGCTCAACGATGATGAGTTTAATACATTGAAAATATATCGATGAATGATGCAAGTAAAAAGGCAATAGTAAAGTAAACATACACAATCACACTATGCTACATCATCATTGAAGTGTAGCAGTGTTTGCGGCGGGTCTTACACATATCAAGTTATCGAAAAAAAAAGGTAAACCGATATGAATTTGAAAATTTTATTCAATATTCATCAAAATTCTAAACATGGGTAATATGCAATCATTGATAACTGCTACGACTATAAGGATTGATAATTTAGAATTTAGGCTAGCTAAAAGATAGATAATGTAAATTGTCGACTATTAAAATTGGTCCACAATTATATATTTGCGTATAAGCTTCTCCCCATGAATTAGTTTCAAAGTTGGAAAATCAATCACAAAGTAGTAATTTAGTATGAAGATTATTAAAAGAATTTAAAGATCGAATTCAGCAGTAATTGTGGTATTCGATTCATATCGCTTAGAGTTGACCACAATCGGAGACAACAATGCGCTTGTTAGTCTTGCCTGATTGGGAACCGAAACTTTCAATCTTCTTAACAATATCCATGCCTTCGACAATGCTGCCAAAGACGACATGTTTTCCATCAAGCCAAGGAGTCTTGACAGTGGTGATAAAGAACTGGGATCCATTGGTGTTTGGACCAGCGTTAGCCATCGACATTACACCGGGGCCAGTATGCTTCAACGAAAAGTTCTCATCTTCGAACTTGGTACCATAGATGGATTTTCCGCCAGTTCCGTTGTGATTGGTGAAATCGCCACCTTGACACATAAAGTTTGGAATAACACGATGGAAGATTGAACCTTTATAACCAAAGCCTTTCTCTCCAGTACATAATGCTCGAAAGTTTTCCGCAGTACGAGGGACAACATCGGGACGAAGCTAAAATGAAAATGTGTGAATTAAAATAATGATACATAGGCGCCATCAAGTGATGAGTTCAGAAGTGAATTAACTCCCTCGTAATGGTGCTCATGCCGATTACTCAAACAAAAAAAAAGGAAAAAACAGCATGGCATGATAATTTATGACAATGTAATGACAACTAGCCAAACATCTTTCATTAATTAAAAAAAACAATTATCAGAGGCAAAGTAATATTGATTTAAAAACTTGAGACAAAAAAATAGTGAAAATCAATGGGTAAAAGATGCATCAAGCATGGGATATAAAACCGGCATGCTGTTTGCTGTGCTAGCTCGTTATTGAATTTCAACCTAAATTTAATAACAATTTAGCAGACTTAATGGAAAGGAAGTTGTGAATGGTTAATCTAAATGGCAATCAATATAAAAAAGATCCAAAAACTGTTTTGAAACTGTTTGCCTCATGTTTGAACAATTGGGTTGTTGACAATAATTGATTGAATCGGAAATATGTATCCAAAATAGTTGCAATTACTTACCTCAATGACAAGTCGGCCCAATGGTTGATTGTCAGCGGTCATGTCGAAGAAAACTCGTGGAAGTGCCATTTTGGGTGCTGATTGTTTCTGGTTTTTAGTATTAGTTTGATTTACTTGACGAGACTTTCCGGTTCTGATGTTGCGGCGAGGAATGACGGTTTGGCTAAGCAGCGTCCTTTGTAAAGGCGTCTTTTGTGTGAGGCGGCTTGCTTCTTGCACTAAGTACGAGCTACAAGAGGAGGAGGAGGAGGAAATGTGAACAAATCGCATTGAATGCGGCTGTGCAAATTGAGTGGCAGCACTTGCCAATCCACGGAACAGTGAAAGCGTTACAGTCATCTAAGGGCAAACAAAATATGTGATTATAAGCCACATACGGTTGAAATAGTTACAAATTGTTTACTTTCTACATTTAAATAAATGGAATTTTTAATTTCAATCAAACAACAATAATAAATCTAATAAATCTAATTCTAACATATTTAACTAAATAAAAGTAACGTTTTTAATTTGAAATATAAGTTCTGGAAATAAAGTCAAGTCAAGACTAACCTTGGAGAAGGTGAATCAGTTGATTGTTTTTGTATCAAATTAATTAGATCAGAGTTTAAAATTTTGAAATGAAGAAACGTTTAATAAACCGAAATTGATCTAAGTCACAAAATATTAAACTTTTGTTCACACTTAAATGATCTTAATTGCTATTACAGAGTACAGTGTGTAAACACGTGCAATGGAAGCATGCTTTGGGTTAAATCATCTGAACTATGATCGGAGGTTTAAAGGCAAATCCAGCAACAACGTGATAATAAATTTAAAAAACCATATCCCGCCTAACCAGAAATGAATTTTTTATAGTCGAAATAAACCAAGATGGTTTGAACACAATTTTTTCCAACGATCGTTTCACGACGTTTTTTTGTGCGTATAAAATAGATTTTATTTATTTGGGACACAATAGAAGCACTTGGTTTCAAAGAAATTGTAATACCGAAATGACAATAAGCCCCGACCTTTTATTTTTGATTTCAATTGAAACGTAGGGTCCCGATTGTCATATGACTTGACCGCACTGGACCTTGTCTTGACGACAAGTCTTTGATCGCCAATTGAATGGTTGGTGCCATTTAAATTTGGCGTTGTCCCTTTAACAATTGACAACTTTCATATGAGGTCAATGGCCCTTTTCTCCCACGAAGACGTGGAATGTTGGGTCACAGTTTGTCCAGTCATGGGAACGAATTAAATTGACCATTCCTAGTTTGTGGACCCCACCATAGTTTTTCGATTCATACTATATAAAATAGATGAAAACGGATCGTTTCGTTTCATTCATTTGTTGTGCGTTTTCAAATGAAGATACATGACCATAAACATTTTGTAATCATGTTGAAACTTATCGTTTTGTGTTGTTTAGTTCAAACATATATTGATGCACAAATATGGGTAAATGTGATTATTAAAATGGATCATAAGAATCATCATTCTAATGAACAGTTATTCATTTACAGACGGGTGGTAATCAACAAGTTATTGGTACCAATCAAGGCTATCCGGAACCAGGTCATTCGGAAGTAGTTACCAATCAAGTTGTTTATCAACCGCCTCAATATTTTGAAACCATAAGTACAGATGGTCAACAACAATCTCAACAACAACAACCGCAGCAGCAGGTCAATTCAAATCGAGATGTGTTTGTTCACACCATCGTACAACCAGAACATAAGAATGTTGCTCAAAAAGGAGTCTTTAGTCGATTCATTCCAAATTTGAACATTTTTCGGTCACCAACACAACAACAATCACAACAGCAGCAACAACAACAATCATTATCCTTTGTTCCTGAATTTGTGAGCGATTTTTCCTCTTCCGGTTATATTGATCCTGAACCAACTGGAGCGAATTTATCATCTCCTGACAAGGAACCAAAAAGTAGACTAAAAGCTATTCTTCCATGGAATTGGGTTTTCCTATCTCCATCAATTTCACAAGAAGAGGTATAACTAAAAACTTTAATATAAAATTGAATTTTTAAATTAATATTTTGTTAAATTTATCTAGGCTCAACCAGCTCAAAGTGCTGTACCAGTACCTAAACGATCATGGTCGATTCTGCCACGTCCATATCCATCACGTCAACAGTGTCAGTGTTGGGGTCAACCAAATTATCCACTTTATCCAGTATATCCCACTGTTCTTCAACCATATGTTCGTCCACCAGTGGAAGTATTAGAGGAAGGTTCATCTAATACAGTCTCAAAAGCAGTACCATTACCGGTTCAACAGGCAACATCTTCGGTTGGACAATTTACCAATTCGGAGCAAGCACAAACCATGGTCAATGGTCAAGAACAAGTTTCTCAGTTTGTTAATCAAAATTCCCAACAACAAATGGTAGAATCTCAACCACAACAACAACCGCAACAGCAACCACAAGTTCCATTTAATTCAAATCATCCATCAATCATTCAATACCAATCTTCAACCAATAATGTAGTTTCAAACAATCAAAAGTAAAAATAATGATTTTTTGTTTAATGATGGCGATAAACCATACATAAATGAATCTAAATTAATTTTCTTTTCTACTTACATTCATTTAATCCATTATTTTCCATTGCATGTCATAATTTCCATGATTATTATTCCATATATTATTAAAATAAATGAATATACATCGATGAGACAAATTTCATTGGATCATCGTTAACCATTAGGATAACCGTTGCCCAGAAATTAGCAAATATAAGGTAATCGTATATTAAAGAGAGAGGGAGAGGGAGAGGGAGGGAGAGTTTCAATTGATATTAGTGCCACCTTAAAACACATCGGAAAATTGTTTGCTCATATCACTTTATGACTGTTATATAATGGATCCATAGTTTGCTAGGAACAAAGGTAACATTAATCGTAATCGTGTGCTGCATTATATAACTATGTATATACTGTACCTAAATGGCACGTGCTATGCAATATTTTCCTATTCTTTATGATTGCCTTTTGAACTGTTAAAATATGGTTTGACGATGATCAATTTCATGATGGTGACACCTTGTCTTACTTACATACCCCAGAAAAGCAATAGAATACACATCTTGGTAAACATCTTATGTAATGTATGTACTTTGAATTCAACAACTTTGTCCTATCCGGCAACGGTTCTTTGGTCAACGATTAATTAGAATGATCTAACTGTACAATATGGAACGTGTGGATATTGTTATCCATAATGTAAATGTAAATGATCAAGTATGTTTCACTATCAAATAGATTTATGTGGCACACGTCCCCCATCTAAAACACCAAAAAAAAAGTATTATATAAAAAAATGGATGCGCATGCCAATGCTCAAGGTTTTCCATTACTTTAATCCAATAGCTAATCGTACACGCGTCTGTCATCATACGTCATCATCATCATCATCATCATCATAATTATTAATTCAAAATGTTATCTATTAATTAATCCATAAACCGAGATCGACATAGAATTTAATACGCTTGAAGCCTTGGTCCCCCCTATGGTGCCCTTATGACAGCAATGCTATCAGATTTTGTAATATATCGGTAAATATGACAATTATATTACCTTATTATTATATCACCCCTATTATTCAAAATATGATGATGATGATTCACTATATAAGGAGACCATTTAATCATCTTTGTTTCCAACATAAGAATGATCGTTAATGTTAAGAACGATTATGAAATTCAAATGTACCAAATCTATATCATTTGGGGATATTGTTTGGAACTTAAATATCGTTCAACAACAAATTTATTAATAATAATAATTAATAATATCTATATAATCCTTTAATCGGCTTGTGTTGTACGGTCACAAAAAGTATAGTTGTTCCGTTAGGACAATATTTATAGTGTTTGAAACAAATCAAAACCGATCATTATTAGTCAAATCAAATCAAATAAAAGATGACAAGTATAACGCCAAATGAATTGTCGAAGAGTCCGTCAAGATGTCAATCGCGAAATGAAAGATGGCACCATGCAATTTTTCATGCATTAAAAATAACATAACTAAATATTAAAAACATGGGCATTTCGCATTAAAATACTTGTATTAAAACACATATTTTTTTGTATTAGTGATTTGGACTTTGCATTAATTAACTTAGAGCTTTGAAATAGTGAATATGATCATATAATGATGTAAATGAATAAATGATGTTCAACCAGATTCGATTATCATTGATCTATGATGAATACAAATATAATTGTTGTAATAGATGGTTTTATTATTATCAATAGCCGACTCTGCTTCCGCTATTACAACTGGATTCGTTATTTCATTCGATTTCATTATTTGAGAATTGATTCGTTTTTCCGAAATTGTTGGATCATCTTGATCATGGAAGCCAATTTTTCACGTCTTATCGATTGTTCCAACATGAACCCTCAAGCAAAATCAATTGACAATGATTTACCAATTAAATTAAAGAAAGATAGACAAAAAAAAGTAACAAAAGCACTTATAATAGCTCTAAGTTAATTAATGCAAAGTTCTAAGTTAATTAATGCAAAGTCCAAATCACTAATACAAAATAATATGTGTTTTAATTCAAGTATTTTAATGGGAAATGCCCATATTTTTAATGTTTAGTTATGTTATTTTTAATGCATGAAAGAAATTAACCCATCTAAATTGGGTGAATGACAAAATGATTCAATATTCCAATATAAAACCATTTAGGAAGGCGTTTTCCATTGGGATGAAACGATGCAAGGCCATATTCTTGGTAGCTTCTATTATGGTTATATTGCAACCAATATCAATGCGGGCCAATTGGCTGATATCTTTGGTGCACGATGGCTTTGTGGAATCGTTACGTTGGTTTCAGCTGTTCTAACCATAATAACACCATTCATTGCTCGTTGGGATGTGAATGCACTCATCTTGGTTCGCGTTTGTATTGGACTTTGTCAGGTGAATTGATCCTTTCAATTTAAATATATATTTCAATTAAACTTTTAATTAAATTGTGTGCTTAAAGGGTGTACTTACTCCGGCCATCTATTCATTGTTGGCCAAGTGGATTCCACGTAATGAACGAGCACTTGTGTTAGCACTGATTCAAGTTGGAGGTAATATGGGCGCCGTTGTTTCCACCATACTTTCCGGTAATAATTTCATTAATTGAAATTTAATTTAATATTTAAACATTTTCGTCAATAGGTTTCCTATGTCAACATGGATTTGATGGCGGTTGGCCATCGGTTTTCTATGTATTCGGCATTGTCGGTATCCTATGTTTCATATTGTGGATGTATGCAATCTATGATTCACCCGATCAACATCCACGCATTCATGATGATGAATTATTGACCATCAAATTAAATATTGGTTTGAATAGTTCAAGTGGAAAACGTTCGAATATACCATGGACATCGATCATGACCTCAATGCCAGTTTGGGCCATTTCCGTAGCGAAATTTTGTGGCGCTTGGGGTAACCTTATGTTGATGTCGAAGCTTCCTTCATACTTAAAATCTGTACTCCATTTATCAATACAAGATGTAGGTCAATGCATTGTCGATTTTTTGTTTTTACTTATCGTATTTTATAGAATGGTTATATTACATCAGCAGTTTACATTGCCCTAAGTATATCGTTGACCAGTTTTGGATACTTTTCCGATTGGATCGGTAAGAAGCAACTATTATCGGATACACTTTCAAGGAAAATTTTCGAAACGATTGCATTAGGTGGACCGGCTATATGTTTAATTATGATACCAATCGCCGGATGTAATTTGTCATCCCTAGTTACATTGTTGGTTATTGCAATGACAATTTTTGGTTTAAATGCTGGTGGTGATAAGATTATTGTGGTTGATCTTTCACCACAATATAGTGGAACAATTTATGGTATAGTTTTATTGAATTGTTTTGTTTTTTGGTTTTAAATTTATATTATTCTTCCATTCTTCAGGCATTACTAATGCAATTGCTTCAATTCCTGGCATCTTATCACCATTGGTGGTTGGATTTCTCATCAACTTGGTAAGCTATAGTATAAGCTATTTCATTTAGTGAATAATAAATGGATTTTTTATTTTATTTTGTCAGCATGGAGGTATTCAAGGATGGAATCTTGTATTCTACTCAGCTGCCGGCGTCTACATATTTGGAATCGTCTTCTTTCTCATCTTTGCAACGGCAAAACCTCAACCATGGGGCGTTGCACCACGATCACGTTGTACGACGATGTACTCACAAAAATATTCCAATAATAATAGTCGAATTGTTAGTCGAATTGTTAGTCGCGTTCCGAGTCGAGTACAAAGTCGACGGGCAACGTTTATTAACGATAATAATAATAATAATAATAATAATAATAATATTCCAACGAGTCGTGTGGCAAGTCGTCGGACGACAATTATCCATAATAATAGTTCAAATAAGACATCGGCAACAAACACACCAAATCAAAATAGAAAATTTCCAATCGATCCAATGCATCCTAATGATATCTTTACAATTGATCTTAACAAAGTGGTCTATACGGCACAACAACAATTAGGTTACAAATGTGAAACCGAACGTGAAATGGGAAACATGTCGAATGAAATTGAATATGATCTATGTATCGATGAATTTGAATATGATATCAATTTTGATTCGATCAATTTTGATGATCTATATTTAAATGATGATGCTGATGTGGAAGAAGAGAAAGCTCAACAATTACAATATGTACGTGAACGTCGTTTAAGCATCTTTCCCATTGCATAAAAAACATTATAGTGATTTAAGAAGAGTATATTTTACTGTACATAGAATATATATATAAATTAAATGATCAATCAATCAATAATATTAATCAATTAGATCATCATCATTATGTTCCCATAAGTACATGTGGCGTATCATCACTATTCATGGTTGAATTGGAAACATGAATCAATTTGATATTTTCAGTTGAAAGATCATTACAATTGACCGTCGTTTGGTTGCTTTGATTCATCAACATTGTTTCACCAAACGATGGCGATTGTTCCAATGAATTTACTTGACTTGAACAATCATGTTCATCATTGGTCAATTGTCCCGGACTTAGGAATTCATTTCCATTTTCAGCATCAACCGAATTCGATAGGAATTCTTTATTATAACCAGCCAACCAATATGTGGTCATCTTTCCTTTACCTTTCACCTCAATATCGCCACGAAGGTTAAGCTCAAATTCATTATGACAATCCAATAGATGTTTCGTATTTTGACTGACATGAATACGTAATGCTAATGGAATTAATGAAAAGAATATATTAAGAATAAATTTATATGTTAAAGCTATAGTTACGTACGGAGACCGGTGGATTCCATTCGTGAAGCCGTGTTTACGGTGTCACCAAATAGACAATAACGTGGCATCTTAAGGCCAACCACACCGGCAACACACGATCCAGAATGGATACCAATTCGAAGCATCAATTTCTCTCCAGGACGATGTCGAATCTTGAACGATTGAACTGCATTCAATAATGTAAGCGACATTCGTGCAATTTCACGTGCATGTCGTTCACCATTTCGTACGGGTAAACCTGAGACCACCATATAAGCATCGCCAATCGTTTCCACTTTGTAAACGTCGAAATTTTCAATTGTCGAATCGAAACATGTATACAAATCATTGAGCACATTCACCACCTAAAAGAAATTGAAATAGATCATCATCATCATCACCATCATCCTCATTATATGATCTAGGACCAAGTTTCCTAAAAACATTCATTCGAATATTAGAACAAAATTCTTGATTTTCCCTTTAATTTGAAATTGATATTGGCCTGGATTTGATTTTGGTAGAATTCACTTCATTTGTGGAAATTTTTTCAATAGATAATGTTTGATTGTGTGTCTCGCTTTTCCTCTTTCTGTTGTATGTCCTTCTTCCCTCAAGTGTATCAATTACATTCAATTAAAAAGATTAATAGTATTTCAAATGGAAAGAACATTGAAGTATTCGTATTGAGACAATTGATCGACTTAGATTGCTCTGAACTATTTAATGAATAATGTTTTGCTAACATTTTCTTCTTTTCTAAGTTGGAATCGGAAATGGAACGAATACAACAAATGAATTCTCTCTAAACTAATTCCGTAAATACAATTGAACTTGACATTTAATGGATCCGGTTTTTTATTTCACTTACCTGCATTGGAGTGCTTTGCGCTGATAATTTGGTAAAACCAACTATATCTGAGAAGTAAATGGTAACCGAATCGTAGGCTTCAGCTCGAACCGATTCACCTCGTATTAACTGACTTGCCACCGATCTTAAAAACAGATAATTATTAATTAAAATTTTTAATGATTATCAAGCTTATATTGATTACTTGGGTAAAAGTTGATACAACAAATCTTCTGCTTTACGTTTCTCCTCTAGATAATCTGCCGTACGTTCTTGAACCAACGATTCCAAATTGTTTGCATAATGTTCCATACGTTTTAACAAATTATCCAATATGTTTGAACTTTCATTCTCTCTGTTGATATTTTTTTCAGAGGATTGAAATAAGAGTAATTTAATTAATATATTTATATATTACGAATACACACGGAATTTATTTTAATTAGTCTAATTTGTTATTCACAAGATATATATATCTAATTTATGGGTGATCATTTTGGTGAAAATGTCTTCGAATATACGAATAGTTCATGGTTCAAAATAGAATAAAGAATCCGATTATAGTAAAGTAAAGTTCATCTAATGAGAAGGTTTTGTATAGGAAAATTTGTTAGAAAAAGAATTAAATTTCTTAACCTTAAGCTAAAATAAGCTTACAGGTAAAATTGAGGTTATGTTCTTGGTGCAAAAATGAACAAATGTTTTGCATTAACTCATATTAATAGCTCATAAAATATATTTTAGCAGCTTATTCTCTTTTAAAGTGGAAAAAAAGTTGAATAAAATAAGTTAGGACACGCACACAATATGATATTTGGCTCAACTCGATTTCTTTTCATCATCTATCATATTGAGCTAAATTTCCAAACAATCATACAATCGATATAAGGCAAATTTTGAATTCATTTCAATATATGTAAGAATGGAAATTTCCAATCATTATCTATTTTATGACTTTGTAATATTTTCTACAATTTATTCTACTATGTACCAAATGGCCGGTCATAATAATAATAATAATAATACAAATGTTTCAATCTATTTATATATATTTTTTACTTTAAAAAAACTAAATTGAGTTGTATTATTTATGGAGAGGTCAAGTGATGGAATAAATGGTTTGAAACAAATTTTGTTTTTGTGAGAAGAAAAACCTAACTTAACAAGCTGTTGTCAATGTGTGTATGTGTGAGTGTGATAAATAAATTTCAAATGGAAATCAATTGAAAATGATTCATTTATGCTACAATATAGTTTTTATGGGACAAAACATTGTAAATGGTCAATGTCTATTTTGTATGAAAACAGAAATGAGATAAATCAATGTTGGTTCACGAAGATAGCTAATAGGATAATCATTCATTTTAGCAGATTATTTTTGTGTCATTCTCTTGTCCAATTATTGGTTGAACATGTATTCCTCGCAAATGTTCAATGATTGAGTCATTGATCGTCAATTACTGATTAAATGTTAATTGCTGATAAGGACGCCACGTCATCCGCTCGTCACCTAAGACTAAACCGACGCTTTGCCTACAACCCACAATGCGATCAATGGGAATCCCACAGCTAACTAGATCCTCATTACTCTAATGACGCTCATCATTTATCTTATCTAACTATTTATCAAATTTACCATTTGAAATCATTCGTTCGTTCGTTCGTTCGTCCGAAGGTGGACCATTGATTAAATTTGTGCTCTATTAATAGGAACCAAATATTTGGTCAACTTGTTTTCGGGTGTAATCAATCGAAACGTATTTGACATACATTAAATGATGACGTAAAGATCAAATTAAACTAAAATGTTTTGCAATATAAATTAATTAATGTGGTGAAATAGTGATAGATGTCTATAGGGAACGATAGATAGATAGATTGGTTGATTTGTTTGATGCAAATGATATTCTGGTTAAATGATTGTCAATGTTTACCCAAAAAAAAAAGGTTTACAAACTATGGTTCACCTAATTGATGTATGCCTCACCTCATTTGAAACGTTTATTGAGAGACCATCAGTAATCTGTGAATTGAACCACAATAATTAAGTTAGATTAGAATGGACGAACCAAATTGCAAAACTATCCAAACGTGATTCGTTTTAATACTCGCACTCATTCACATTGTCGCCGAATAGCAATAATAATAATAATAATAATTTTCAACCAATTTTATGGTCATTTCAACCAGATGGTAGATGTAGGCGAAAAATGTTCCATCAGTAAAAGTAAATTAACTCATCATAATTCGGTTATAAAGGTTCAGTAAAAAGTGAACATTTGTAAATGTCCATTTATTCTACGTGTATATAGATATATATATAGAATGAGTGGCTACTATATCTTCAAGCCATAAAACAAATTTTACTATTGAATCTGCCAATAGAACCGGAAAAACAGGATAGATTAGCAAATGTTTGAACCAAAAAAAAAATTTACATTTGCTCAAATAATAATATTGCTACTCTTTCACTCAATTTTATGACCAATTCTCATTGCTATAGATCTATCGATCGATCAGGAAATGATCAACAATAAATTAGACTTTCAAAACAACAACAACAAAAGTGAAGAGAGCTATGGCTAGCCAACAAACAAACAAACAAACAAACATAAACCAGCAAACGTCAGCGCAAGTATAATAATGAAACGCAGCAATTATTGGCTTTGGGAACATTGTTTGTTAGAAATAGATCAATAAGAAATGATTGTTAGAAGAATATATGAAACAAAAAAATAAAGGAATCTAAATATAGAATACATGAATAAATTTTTTTTGTCTGTTGTGTTAAGTGATAAGAAGTTGCCTATAGATCCAATTAGAGGAATGACAAATTGTAGTGTAAATATAGTAAAATGTACTTGAAATATAGAAAACGAGAATTCACTTTGGTCAAGTGGCCTATTGACCAAATTCAAATTTAAATTTTCTAGTGAATGGGGAAACCAAATGATATGCAAAAAAAAAACTTACTTATTTATTCGACGAATAATGGATTGTAGTGTAACAAAATCGGGTCTCTCATTTGGATCCTCATGCCAACATCGGCGAACCATTGAGAGAACAGCTTCGTCCGCCATATGTTCTTCAAGGTGTGGCCGTAAGCCATTTTGGCACACATCATAGATGATACCTCTTGGACTGAGATCCATCTCTTCACCCAAATAGAATGGACCTTGCCGTAGTACAATTTCATGCGATATAATTGCAAAACTGTAAACATCGCCCTTTTGTGTTCCATTCAAAATTTGAGCTTGCAATTGTTGTTGCTGTTGCTTACTTCCGTTACATTCGGACGATTTCAACCAAAGTCGCAATAGTTCGGGTGCTGTCCAACATTTTTCTAATATGAAAATCAAAAAAAAAACGAATAGAAAATATAAATACAAATAAAATAAATATAGAATTCCTCTTATCGAAAATGATTCCAATGACCGGATATATAAAAGAGAGAGAATCGCATTCATCTATCTATCTATAAAACACACACAAAAAAAGGTCTAATATAAAAATGTCTAAAAGCTAATGTAAAAAAATTGCTGTCAGTTTTGATAATTCAAAAAAATTGAGAATAATGAAAACGATAGTCGCCAGAAGCTTTTCAAATGTTCCATTTGCATTCGTGAAACATTGGTGAAATGGTGTTGGCATATTTAAACAAAAAAAGACTAAAACTAAAATGAAAAAGGAAAAACAACAAGAGAAATACTAAATGACAAGCAACAATGTTTTTGGGCTTACGTCGCCAATAGGCATAATGGGTTTCGTCCACTTCGTTCGGTAATGGTGAACGATTGGAGGAGCCAGTATCAGATTGACGTAATGAATGTAGACCAAAATCGGTAATCTTGAGCACGAATCGACTGTCGACAACACAATTACTTGATTTAAGATTGCCATGAACATGCATCTCACTTGCATGTAAGTACGACATTCCCTTGATGATATCGTGCATCAACGAATACCGAAACATCCAATCCAATTTGATTTCATCATTCTCCAATATGTCCTGTAACGATCCTTTAGGACAATATTCGGTAACAAGAAAACATGAATGTGGCACATCGAGGCAAGCACCGATAAAGGTGACAATATGATTATGTTGCAAGTTTTTCATCTATATAAATATATAGAAAAACCATGTTACCAAAGCATTGTAAAATATAAATCAAATAATGTTAAAATTTATTTACGTTTTTTAACTCAATCAAAAGTGATCGTGTCAATTCAATTCGTGTTCGTTCGATTGGTTTCAATGCAACCAATGTTCCACGATAGATTCCGGTTCGTGCAAACATTTGCCCAGCTCCACGATTACCATTCATCAATGGCATTGTGTCGGATGAAATTGAAGTCTAAATTGTGTCATAAGCAATTTACACAATAGGAGAAAAAAACAAATTCTTACCCTTGCTAAACTAATTCGAGAGCCAAGTTTTTGCATATAGGACAAACCGGTTGTCGTAACAATATCCTCATATCGAATCTTCCATGTCATCGAAGCTAGTTCAGCTTCCAAACGATAATGTCGATAGACAAAGATAAAAACCACAAAAAGACAAAGAAGTAGAAATGAAAGTGTCATTGCAGCAATGATTAGTACACGTTGAGAATATTCTGCCTCATCGGAAAGGCATAGTTCACCATCGAATCCGCATGGTGGAATATCTGGCGGCGGACCTGGTCGATTATTTGCCCAATGAATCTTCTTCCCAGGCAACTCAACAAATTCTTCTTGTTTTGAATCAAAAATCATTACCGGTTCAAATAGACCACTTAATGGATTCATATCAAACAATGTATAATCGACAAGTCGATCACCATTAGCATCGATGGTAACATTTCCAGCAATTCCCGTAAATGTACGATTCCACATTCGACGAGTAATCATTGTTCCATTTAGATTACGAGCACCACTTTCACGAATTGTTTCATTCAAACCCATTGCATAGAGGTAAACTGCTTCATGAAATGCCGTTGCATAGGTGCTAACCTCTTCCCGGCCATAATGATAATTAAATTCGGTTTGAGCTATCTCGGTAACCGATTCCAAGAATGAGGTAATTGCCGATGTTTGTGGCATCTTCGGCGTAACCCGAATCAAGGCTGTAAATGCTTCTTTTGCCATTGCATTCTCTTCATCTGAACCGTTTGGCCGCTCCCAAAGTCGTTGCGATACGTCAAGTCTTTTTGATTTTATATATATTGGTAAAATAAGTAAAGAAATTAAAGAAAAATTAATTGAACTTACCCGGTTGTAAGTTCAACATTGAAGAAAACATATTCACCGGTTTGTACCATTCCAAGACGATAGGCAGTGATCATAATTCGTCGAACGGTATCCTTCTTGGCACACATGATGATAACTTTTGTATATTATCATAATAAAAAAATGTTAAATCGATTTTTTAGTTTTAGTTGAACTCAATGAATTAGATTTTTTTTTATATTTAGTTGGCCAAGTTACTAATTTCAAAGGAAATGAGCTATAAAGTGCATGTGTGTGTGGGTGAGTGAGTGACTATAGTATACTATATGAACATCCCAATGTACATTAATTCAATTAGTGATAATTAGATTTATCACTTCAAAGTTAAATGTGAAAATGCTTCTCCCCATAAATATCCAAAGAATATAAAAAAAACAATAGAATGAATACATAAAAAAAATTGTAGCAATATATAGAATGAAGAACATTGTGTGGATCCATTAATCTATTTGTATAGAATAGTTAATGCAGTTAAATAAACGAAACGGTGGGCAAATAAATGACAAACGATGATACAACACACAACACACACACACGTAAGGATATAATTTATGAATGAACCATAAGGATTTAGTCTCACATTATATGTCCAAACAAGAAAAAGTAAAGAACAAAGACTATCAAACAAACGACCAATAGAAGCTAATTGAGAAAAACAATATACCTATAGGTACAGATAACACACATAGAAACAATAGGTGAAACTTACTTCGTGATTTCATTGATGCATCTTTTAGGTAATCTTCGTAAGCAAAATCCTCCTCTTCATCGAAGCTACGTTTCAATTCCACAGCTTTTGGTCCCATACTCATGAAAACCGATGCCAACGAGAAATAGCATAATGAATGTCCTTTACTTCGATCATTATGATCGGTATACATGAAAAATATTGTCTTCCATTGGAATCGATTCAAAACCTGTAAATAAATGAAATAAAAATATGATTTTTTGTTTTGTTTTGTTCATTTTGCCTATATGAAACATGAAAGTTCATAATTTCATATCATTTTATAATCAATTTATATCTCAAATGGGGAAAAAGTTGACTAAAACACACATCATCATCATCATCATCATTCACAATTCATATATTTGATTAAAATTTTGAATTTTGTTTCAATGGAATGTTGCAAATGAAAAGTGCAATAAAATGTAAAACATTTTTGGTTTTATTTAGCTAAAATAGATATTGTGGGTAGCATCAATGACATGTAAAATCAAAGTAAGAGTTTTTCTTTCTTTTTTTTTTATTTAATGCATTGCACTTTTTTGAGTGTGTTCAATGTATTTTTTGTGGTGTGTCATATAAAGTGAAAATGAGTGATGTGAAACATGATTCAACCAAAAAAAAAAAAAAAAAGAAGAAGGAAGAAGAAGTAGAGTAAACACCACATTTAAATTGGTATCTCATTCTGTCAATCGCAATTGCAATTCAATTTGTTGTCAAGAGGATATCAATTGAAACAAAAATCTACTAATGGTTTCTATTGGCTCAAAACATCAGAAAAAGTCATTTCAAAGATTGAACCATTAAAAAATGTAGAACGATTAAGAATTTTTGTTAATTACATTTTGTTGTTGTTTGGTTTTTATTTTATTTCTAGTAATTTTCTGTCAAATCAGTAGGGAAGCTGTACGTTCTTCTATACAAACCTATATCATTTATAATCTGGAATCTTTTTATACAAAATTGAATTTTTGAGGAAAAAGGAAAAGATCATCAATTTTTTGTTGGGTATTGCCCAATTTCAATGGAAATGTTGATACACTTCCAAAATTGATGATAATATTTTTTAATGGAACAATTTTAGCACCAAAAAAATAAAGTCTATCAATATATATTGAGACCAATTTGTTTGAGTGAGAGGGGGAAAACTTTCCAATTGATTCCTTTTTAATAAAATCTATTAAATTTTTTTCTTTGGCTTAAAAAAGGTTTATAAACCCTCAACACATGAAACGAACCAAAACCGAAATGGTGAATGGATCACTCAATGTCTCTCACACAAACACACATTGCAAAAACAATATCACTTCAATTGTGAATTGAATTGAACCTAAAAATAATTTCCCACTCGACGTACGTATACAGTTGTTTACATTGGTTACATATGTTAAGGCAAAAGTTGAAACCGTTTTTTTGATTTTAACATAAAAGTGATTTGAACAAAGTTACGTACCTGATTGAAGAATTGGCCCATTCGTGAAAATGATCCATTCATGCGAGTCAGGATACGAAATGTGCTATTCTTATCGTCGAACATTGAAACCTGTCCCGATGATGTTAGGTGTGGAACGTCCCAAAAGCTGGTATAACGTGCAACCGGAGCCAATACGTAAGGACATACTGGACCTAGGAATACGTCGACCTTGTTGCGAATGAAATAATCGAATGCAACCAATGGTCCAATTGCTGATGAACATTTGGTATCGACAAAATCGATTTGTGCACCATGTTCCCAACCGGCATAGTTCTTATTGATTCGTGCTTCCGCTTCAATGGAACGAGCTGCTGCAAGGATGGCAGGTGCTATACGTGAAAGTGAATATTCTTCCGTACTTTGGGATGGTGCTAGGACCACAATATGTATGGGACGGAAACGGCTTCGTTGAATCGACTTGGTTGTCGTTTCAGCTTGAACGCTTCCATAGAACCATTGATCGGATGATTCATTCAAGTGCGGATGACGATGTGAATGCCATCGTAAGATGTAACTATTGTTATAAAAGTTAAAATTGTCCACCAATGTCCAACGGATGTTGGATGATTGATTGGGTGATGATGATTTATCCGTTGAATGAGTGCCATCAATTGATATTATTGATATCAATAATAGTAATAATAGAAGAATATATTTGACTAATTTGATCCAATGTGGAACGTATGTTGATTGAAAATGTATTAAGAATTCCACTGTTAACGACATTCTACAGTTCGATACGTTTGTTCAAACGATCGGTTGAGAAACATTGATTGATTTTATGCAAAAATGGTAAATTAATTAAGTTTTTGTTGTTGTTGTTGTTACATTACGATATTTGTTTAGGTTTCAATAGTAAATATATTCACACCAATTTTAGTTTGAACATTGTATAATTGAATTTAAGTCTGTCATTGACTGAACATTTATTCTCGATGACGACGACGACGAGATTGTTCTATAGAATAATATGAAAAACAAGAAAAATAAAATAAGCAATTTTGATAAAGAATTGAACTATAGATTACAATTAATAATGAACCAAGACGGGGAAAAAAATAAAACTAGGATACCTATTCATTCCAAATATAGATACCATGTAATTCAATACTTGATGAGATATCATTTTCAGATTTCGATAGATATTTTCGGTCTTGGTGAGATTCTATTATTGAAATATAGTTTTTTTTCTTTGGTTGAAACCTAAAATAAAAATGAATATAAAGAAAATTAGTTTAGTATTATGTTCACCGATCATATATCACACACAATAGATATATAAATGAAAAGAAAATATATAAATATATTTCAATTCCATATGTTGAAAAATATACAACGGGATCAAATCACAACAAAATTCAATTTGTTTGACAGCTTTGTTGACAATAGTTGATGCAACAAAAGAAAAAAACAAAAAAAAATAAGAAATTCAAAAATGCAACTTTATTTCCATCATCATATTTGAAGCAGGTCAATTTAGGACATCTTCAATTGAACTTTATTTTACTTTCTTCCTACGTTATAAACCCAATAGTTGTCATGTCAATTGAATGAAAATCTATCAAAATCTATTTTTCCTAGATAAATTTAAATTTATTTTTACCAAATAATTTATGGCGGAAATGGTTAAATGTTTTTACGTATCTTGACAACAATTAATAACATTGACATTCAAGAGAGAGAGAGAGAGAGAGAGAGAGAGAGAGAGAGAGAGAGAGAGAGAAAGTAAAAGAGAATTATCTAGAGAATTAGATGGACAAATATGCAAATCAACTATCGTTATGTTGACACATTCACCTATGCTAATATTGACAATTTAATATATATAATATATATAAAGATAATAATTGATCTGTTTTCATTTAATTGAAAATCATGTGTTCAATTTGTAATTAGATTAAAGTATGATAGTAAAGTAAATACATACAATATATAACAAACGAATGTTCTTGAGTGGAAAGTTTATAGATGAAAGGAAATCAAACTAAAAAAAACGTGCCGCTGAATTTTGTTGGTTCAAAGCACCAAAAAATGACATTTAGTTTTTATGTTTGTTGGTTTAGTTGAATCTTTATATTCTTAATGTATACTAAACTAAAAATTATTTCATTGTAATACGTGAGTTGTATAAGAAGAAATATGCAAATTCAACCATTAGAAATCTAACTAATTAAAGTTTATCCATAATATATTAACATTTTTTTCCCTCTTTCTTTCACTTATTCACTTTTTTGTAATATCTCGAATCTAATTTAGTTTAATTAATAATAAGAGAAGAGAATGAGATGGTCATTCACTGGAATTGATACTCGCTCGTTTTGCTTGTTCAACTCACAAACACAGTCGGTTGGGCAATGTCCTCTCGCTTCACAACGTGACTCGATAAATAGACTTTTGCAATTTTCATTTGTCTACACACATTGTCTTAACATTAAAGAAAAAAGAAGAGGAAGAAGAAGAAGAAGAAGAAAATGTGTGAGACTTACAATAGATGTTCGTATTCGTTCTCTCTCTCTCTTTCTGGTTCAAATTCTGTCTTTCTGGATTGTTTCAAACTTGACTCAACACTCTCTTAATGTAATTCAAACAATTCTTCAATTCGTTGAAACCAAATCTATGTATGTGTGTGTGTGTTTGGCAATGGAAATGAACAAATGGTTGCATCACAAATTTTCTCTTTTTTTTTGGTTGTTTAGATGAAAGCAAAGTATAGTTGTTACACTAACCAATTACAAACCAAAAAAAAAAAGAGAAAAAGGGGTATCATTTGGTCGATGAAAGGCATTGTTTTTCCTATTTTTGTGCTTTTCTTAAGAAGTTTTTCAGATTCCTATGTTTGGGTGGTTTGAAAACAAACAACGATCCATAAAGGAGACAAATAGCATCAAAGGCTTTCTTGGTATCAAATACTATCAAATAACACCAAACCAAAATGATTGTTGTGGCAAACAGTCTTTGCATCTTGCATTGTGCTTTACCATTTCAAAACTATAGTGTTGTATTGCTGTTATACATACATATATATATGCAAGAAAACTTTTCCAATGAACAAAAAAAAATTGTGGCAACAAACAAATTAAATGTCTACCAGCATTGACCTAGAATGGTCTCAGCTGCAAGTTCAAGCTTCTTTGCCTTTTTTGCTTGTTTGTTTGTTTGTTTGTTTCTTCTTGATGTAAGGTGGAAAGTTTTTCTGACAGAACGAAATATATGAAAAGTAGACATAGCTAGAAAGACACACACGTTTTACAAAACAATTCCGACACATTAAAACTAAAAACATATGGTCAACATGAAACGAAAAAAAAGAAAACTAAAACCGGAATTTAGCTACATTAAACATTGGAATCATAAATTTGTTTGTTAATCCTTTGGAAAAAAATTAATGATCAAGCTCATAACATAATGTAATGCAATCCATTGTATATCACAAAGGGGAAAATACTTGCAGTGAAGACAACATTTCGCAAATGTGCATTTTACATTGAATTGCTTCAATATGTTAACAATGTTTGGTTTAAATCATAATAAAAATCAGTAACATATTATTATTATTATTATTATTGAGAAAAATAAATGAGATGCAAAACATCATTATTTTGCACTCATAACATTCGATTTTAGTTTATTATATTTGGATCAATCAATAATTTATAACAGATTCAATTGAAGATTGCCATAGCATTAAGCCGAATTGTATTGGTCATTGAATGAATGGAAGAATGAATACGATCATTCACCAAAATATTTATACAATATATAAATAATATAGATATTATAATAAAGAGGATAATGTTCAAGTTGGTTATGAAATGATAGATAATATGAAAAGACCCAACAGAAGAATGAAGAATTGTGGCCACTCAAACTCACAATACTCCATATAATCGTATTCTATTGTTCAATGTATTTATATAAGCTGATAATGATAATGTGAATCTATGTAGGTTAAAGTATACATTGATACGATTAGTGTTTGTATAATAAATTTAGGGCTACGATGACAATCGGCTTCAATTCTATAGGCACTTATCGGTTTTGATATGACATGAAAACATTCGATTGTAGTTTAGCATCAAAATAATTTTTTTTGGTGAAGAAAATAATCAAACACACACACACACACACACACACAATACATGTTTGGTTTAATGGTGTACAATAGATTTAATCAACGATACCATTGGGAGATAAATTAAAAGTAATTTAAATAATCATCAAAATTTTATATAGAACCTTTCCCGACCAAAAAAGAAACACAATTATTTTTTTATTATTTGATGTAGTAATCCAAAAATAGTAATTTACCAAAAAGAGAGATGAAAAGAAATCAATATGATTATTAGTAATAATAAATGAATGGAAATCTGACCAATTCTTCTTCTTCTTCTTCTTTTCAATTGTATTATTCTTGTTATCCACCTATGGGCATCACTAGATTATTTGTTGTATTTAATATTGGAACATTAATATTAATGTTACCAAATATATATATCTATACTTGTACATTGAAAAAAAAGTAAAGAGCCGATTAGTATTTATTAAGAGGAAACATTGATGTTCTTAAATGGGAAAACCTCCGAATTGAAAGAAGCAAAAGTTCTAGTACATTATCATAAATATATGGATAGATATAGTGCAACTTACGTTACCGAAATTTGATCGTATTCAATGATGATGAGAATTATTATTTTTTTTTCTTCCTCTCCTCAATCGATTATTGCTTTATGATATCAACAACGTTATGGCCAACATTGGCAAGTAACACACATTTAATGAAACAATTACTTGAAGTAAATGGGCTCAACACATTGCCAAATGTGGAACATAGACGTCAACGTAATTCCAATATCAATTTCCAATTGCAATGGAATTCAACGTCAATTACCTATCAATGTTTGCATGTTTGCTATTCGATACTATTGATAATGTAATGGTCATGTCATTCAACAACGAAAAACTAGACTTAGATCTACAAATTAATGATTATGAACGAAAGGAAACATTGAAAATATGCACTATATATATATGAACATATTGTTGGTTCAACAACAAAAAACAATTTAAAAGCAATCTTCATATTGATCAATTTCACACACTTGGTTTTTCAAAAAGTTAAAAGGAATTTTTATTAAATAAAATGATAAAAGTTAAATAAATGAACGAATAAATGAATAAATTATAAAGCAAAAGGATAGGAAATAAATGAACGTTCAACAATAAGTAGGTAATGATGTATGAATAAAATGATAATAGATGTAAATAATAAAATAAAAAAAATGAACCAAATATTAAATGTCTCACTCACAATTATTGCTACGAATTTTATAGTAAAATAAATATATAATCTCAAGAGAATATAAGAATATAATAAAGAATTTCCTTTCTTTGTAAAGAACGATGTCATATTCTTTTCATATTTATTATTTCTTTATATTTATATTTAAATTGCACACCATTTCTTAATTAATTGACGTTTGTTTGTTGTTGAATATTATATTAAAACTTAAAAATCTAAATTATTATTGTTGCTATGTTACAACAAAAGAAAAATCCACACTCATAATGTTACACTGAAAAATATTCCTCAAATGGAAAGTAAATTTTCAAGACAAAAGTCTTTGCCTCCATTTAGTGAAGAAGTTTTAAATTACAATTAATTTATTGTCTAAATAGAATTGTATGACAACAATTGTAATCAAATTGAACCATAGACAAAGTTTGTTGTCGTTGTTGTTGTTGTTGTTGTTTTGGGTTTGAATTAGATCTTCTCTTGTACACTTGAAAATGAATGTTGAACTAACGTTAAGCTTCTACGTTGTGACCAAAAACCAAAATGATTTTAGCAAACGAGGCTAATTCAATAAGAAATAGATTGTCGTGTGGCCAATTGAAAATCCCATTCCAATTCAGTTGACTTTAAATGAACTCAAGTTCCATCATCATATAAATAAGAGTTTACCCCTAAACGAAAAGACTCTATTTTCCCCTTGGAAAGAGAAGAAGGTAATAACGAACGTAACATTGTGGCCAAATGTGAAACAACAACAACAACAACAACAAAAAAAGTTTCCGAATCTCTGTGTATTTGTCTTTAGTCTAAATTCAATACAAATGCATTATAGTAAAATCAACATTTTTTTCTGTTCCAACATCATAGATGAATATTTGCACAATATTGCTCAAAGATTCCAAAAGTTTACGAATCCCTGCAATAGAGTAACCAGAAAAATACTAATAATATTATTATATCTTATATAACTGACATCTGTGTAATTGATTCGCGCTAAATCAAACCTCTGGAACGAATTCAATCAATTGGTTATATTCAAAAGTTTTAAATTAAATTTTCAATTTAATATCAATGGAATTTGCATTTTGCATAGTAAAGTAGTTTATATTTGTACAAAATTTGGTTATATGATTAGAGTATGATGGAATAAAAGTGATGGAAAACAAATTGATTTAAATGCAATGTTATTTATAGGAAAACAAGTGTGATAAATGCACTGGCAACTTACAAAATATGAATTGACGCCAAAACAAATGGAAAATTTTCGATACATCAATTTACTCAAACTGAACAAAATAAAAATGTTGTTTTAAGAACATAAGAATATAGCCTTAAGCCTTTAAAACATTTTACAAATGTGAAAATAAAAATGTGCAACAAAAGATTTCAATCAATCAATCTCACTAGAATCTAAGCTAAATATTGTGTACAATTTTGATCGCATTTTCCAATAGAATCAGTTTTGTGGATTTTGCAAGATTTGGTTATATACTTAGGGAAATAATTCTCAAACACACACATACATACATATAGAACGTGATGAACAATTGCACATTTCCACTTGCTAATATATAGATATATATTGGTAAATGATTCTAAATTTACGGCAATCTAAAATGTGTTGACAATTTGAGTTTTGTAGTCACATTTAAATGTCAAAAGAATCATCGTCATCATCCGTCTCTTTAGTAAGAATCTGTGTGTGTGTGTGTGTGTGCTTCCATGTTTGACATGAATGTCTCTGTGTAACAAATTGGCGCTTTGTTGTTGTTCAATGTATGCCTCACTACAATATACGATGCCATTGCAAACGTATACATTGATGATGATCACATAATGGAACAGATTGTTCACAAGTGTAAAAAGTGTTCATACTAAATTGTAAATAGGAACCAGCAACAAAAAAAAGTAGTAGAATGAAAAAGAAGAAGAAACTAAATACAAAACTAATTGCAAATAAGAGGTTCACTATTGCAGTCTATTTCTTCGTACACTTGAAATTGATTTTACTCTTTTTTTCCTATTTTATATATTTTAATTCAATTGTCACATAGGAATTGTTTCATTGAAATTGTTCTATACATTTTTGGATTCACTTAAATTCATTTTAGCCACACGCTGATTGTAGATGTTTAACATTAAGAACAAAAGAAAGAGAGAAATTAATTTAATTTCAATTACAAGCATTATGGAATAAATCTTGGTTGTGTGTCTAATTGAAAACCCCTAAACTAACCGGTTGTCGTTTATTAGAGCGTCCATTATTTGATGTCTTCGGGGAGTCACCAATATATTGATTAGTGTTTTCCTCTTGTCCCCTCAAGTTCTTCATTGTCGTATTATACTTTGGCCTAGATCATCATTTCATTCCATTCATGTGTTCGGTGGATGTTCAAATGTGGGGAATGCAAAGACAAAGTCAATGTACATTCAATTGCCATTCAATCTCTTGCACAATCATCTTGCTTTGTGTGTTGCAATCAATTCATACTTGTAAGAATTTACAAATTGATTGAAACAGGTTTTTTGTTTCATTTGATGAGAAACAAATTGTAGAATTTAACACACACAAACATAGAGAAGAGAAGAACACATTTCTTGATCTTTGATCATTGGTATTAAATATAAAAAACAGAGAAGACAAAGAAGATTTATTTGTTGCTCATTATGTGTAATGGTAGAAAACAATAAATTTACAAGAAAATAATTGGAATGACAAATTGGTAAGCTTCTAGCAATGTTGAATTTGGCTAGTGTGTGAGTGTGTGTGTGAGTGTTTGTGTTTGTGTTAATTAATTTCAATTCTTTCCCCCAACAGTTTGATTTCAAATGATTCATTCAATTTTAAATGTGAACTTGAAATAAATTGACATTATCAATTAACCATAAAACTAATTTGATTTGTTAAATATTTTATTATTATTTATTATGTGCTATATGTATATATCGATTAATAGATATTGACATGAAATCATTACAGTGAAGTTGTCATTTAAGTTAGTGTCATATACAATAAGGCTTTGGCTTCCATAGACTGGTTACCAATATACATATAAAATGAACTTATACTTGGATTTTAACTTAACTAAACAAACTATATGAACACACAGACACACACACATAATAAATCGACCACAAGTTAATGGGTACATTTGTTCACAACGAATGAAAACCAGAATCGTATATGACACGAACCTATGATTTACGTGCAATTCTTTCATTAAATATTATTATAATAATATTCACGATATAATATTACATGTTTTTTCCTATTTCTCCTTTTTTTATTGTTGTGTGTGTGTGTGCGGTTTGTAATCACAGGGTTTGCAATCATTAATTTTACTAACATTTATTTGTACAAATCTATTTATTCTTGCATATATTTAATGACAATAATTATTATTTCTCGTTTTTCAATTTATATACAGAAAGAGAGATTCATGTTTGAATACGGGTCAAATAATATTTGACTTTCTATTTAAAGAATCAAAAAAAAAAATAATGCATACAAATAATTCAATAATTATAAATAAATTTTTTTTGTTTGTTTTATTCTTATGTCAACTTTGTTTGGTGTGATATGGAACGTCAAATGTTTGGTTGGTTGATGATTATTATCGAGGTCCACAATTTATATGGATTCAATCTAGCCATTGGTCGTCGTTAACGTGGCAAGCGTAAGTGGCTTAATGGATTTCCATTAAGTTGTCATGTGCCGTTTGACAGCATCTCATTCTCGACAACTGACAACGGTCCAAAAGCAGTTTTACTCTCTATATAAATAGGCAACAATTGTATCAAACAAACGAGAAAGATAAGAATTCGATGATGAACATGATAAAGTGTTTCATATGCCGGCCAAATGTTGTTTGTTTGTTTCTTATTTATTTGTTTGTTTATTGTTTATTTGTCCCATCAAATCAATGGACAACAGTTTGAACCAAAAAAAATTGATGAATGTCAATGAACGATCAATACCGAAAAGTGGCGGTGATTTTCCTCCAATTGATCCTTGTCACCACACATAACTTTTTTTTTTTCTGTTCTAGTTAATACAACCAAACAAAAAAAAGGAAAAATCGTTTTCTTTAGAAAAGCAAAGTACCTTTAATCTTATTAGAATTAGTTTTTATAATTAAATTGAACGTCACAAAGTCAAGGTATATAATTAGCATATTGTTAATTAACATAGAATGTATGCATATTGCATACATTCATTTTGATAAATAATGAATATATAGATGACAATAGTGTGGTATATGATGGTAACAATAGCCAAGAACAAAACATCGTTGACAACATGGTTGAAGAATTCAATGGACAATCCAACAACAGTTTGGCTTGTTGTCACATTCCAATCATTACAACTACTAGTGTTAGTGAATTGTTGATGAAGAACATTCTTTTACTAGAATAAGAGTGGCGTCTAGGCAACCTAATTAAGTGTGATGCCACAATTCCATGTTGGAGATGAGTTTGTAATATCACACACACATAAAGAGAACACTGCCACAAACAGATGAATCATTGATGATGATGATACACTAGCCACCCCATCGAGAATCTAATGTCAGTAAATAAATGAATGAACAAACATCATCATCATCAACCGATGGATACCTGAAATGGATACAAATCATTCGAATGAAACTGAAAATATCCTATTACTGGTTCTAATGACGTTTACCGTCAACTTTGTCGTATGTTTTTCTCGTATCAACCTTTCCCGGTTTTTTCTTTTCTTGCACATCATTCTCAAGTGAACAAACTCTCATCACCTAACCAAAAAAAAGAAAGGAAAACTAAAACATAATCCTTACTTTTCAGTTATGTTGTACAAATATAAACAAAAAAAACAGAACATTTAGCATCATCATAATAATTCATAATTTAAATTGAATCCTTAATTTACTATCTCTTTCTTGTTTTTTTAATATTAAGGATGATTGAATTATTTATATATATTTGATAATATTCATTTATATTATAATAAAAAGAGAAAGAATTTACAAGATTTGCAAGTTGTACAATTGTCATCAATCCAGAATCCTGAAATATACCAAAAATGTTATTCATTTATTGCTTCAAGCAATGATTTATGATTCCAGAATGAACTAAAAGTTTTAAACCATTTTTACTTCGGTTTTTTCTTCCTAAAATGTAAGCAAAAGTTGAACTTTTTTTATGCAAACATAGGCATTGAGTTTACAATTAATGTTATAGCTATTTTGGGGGTTGATATATTAAGTCAATATATGTCTGCAATATCGACTTTAAATTTTAATGTTGTGTATGTTCAAAAAAAAATTAGAAAAAGGAAATCATAAATCATAATGTGGTCTAAATGGTAAGTTCAACACAACATAGAGAATCAATCAATGTTTGATCCGTTCATTTTTGATCAATTATTAATTTAATATCCATTAATGTCATGTCATGAAATGTACTCGTTGATGTTTAATATTAAATAAAGAAGAAGAAGAAGAGACAATAATCCATTAATATTATGAAATATATTTAATCAATGAGAAATTGAATCATACTTACGTCTCTGATGGGAGAGTTGAAATTGAAATAGAATTATTAATTTCTATAAGTTTCCAATTGATTATCAAAAAATTGTAATTGTCACACTTAAAAAAACGCTTGCAAAATTGTATACAAACAGATTGAAAATACAATCGAAGAATCAATTGATTGTGTTTAATAGCAATAGTCAAGTGCAATGCAAACAATCGGTCTGTTCAATTAAGCCACCCGACAAACATTACATGAAAAGCCGTTAAATCAATGGAACGATAATAACATTGAAAGAGATTTTGGTAAACGATTTTTTTTCTCTGTTTTCTGGCGGTTCGAGGCGGTTGAAGGACGGAAATCAAGTGCTTTGGTTTACATAGCACTTTAGGCTTCTTGTTGTTTCCCGTTTTGTCCAGTAAATTATTTGACACACACACACACAGTAAAGAGAGCAAAGAAATTGACAACAAACGGAAGTTGTAAAGAGAACTAGATTCAATTCACACTTGTTCGATGATGACAGAATTATGACGTTTTGATGATGGAACACTATGAATTGGAATATGTTTGTAGAATTCTTATACGTGGTTCTCATGCAACGAGTGTCTCTAGAATACTGAATAAACTGAAAAAGAGAGAGAGAGAATGATTCACTAGATTCGGGTTTGAAACATTTTGCACGAACACGATCATAGAAGAAGGAAGTGGTAACATCCCACTTCAAATGACGCCTACTGCTACTGTTCGGTGTGCCGTAAAGTAATGTGGAATACAAAATAGCATCAAACAACATTTAAACCCAATTGGAACAAGAGGCGCTGGTCCTACAAAACCGATACACTATTGGTTGGTGCTATATATTTATACATACATACATATATGTATGTATGTATAAACACTCTCCAAACACACACTCACATATCAACTCAATTCACATTTTATTCATTCAAGTATATTTGTGAAGAAGAAGATGAAGAAGAAGAAATAAAATATTGAATGAACGTAGAATTCGATTATTATTATTATTATCAATTGCTTAAGATTCTTGACTATTACAAAGGCACGTATGTTGACAAAACGTTTATGATCAATAGTGTAATACATGAATAGATAAATATAATAAATGTGTGTGTATAAACATTTCATTCAAATAGTACAAACTAATAAAAATTGATGGTCCAATATCATTAGGTATTATTGGATGGCACCACACAAATAACATACGTGAATGTAATGAATTTTCACAACACCAAACACCATCACGATCTTCGTACGTGTTTGATGTTATTACAATCCATAACTTGATTAGATGATTTTCTTCAACAAACAAACATTCCACCAATTGGAGTATGTACAATGAAAAGATAGAGAAAATAGGGTTCGGTTTACAATAGGGAATATAGAATAATAATAATTTAAAAAATGTTAGGAATGGACTTTTAATTGCATTCTTTCAATTTGACCAGATTTGATTTAGATTCGATTGTGTCGTTTGTTAAGAAATGCTTGCCAAATTGAAATTGCAAACGATCCAAGGTAGATTGCAGCTGCAATATAACAAGTTACGGCTGCATTATCGTATTTGATTTCAACTTCCTGAATGAAATGATCCAAACTGTCGGCCTTTATTTCTGCCACAAGATCTTCGGCAAATGTCAATGAACGTTTTTGTAACAAAACGCCCATAATTGCTAACATAATAACGCCCCATACGGAAATCAACGTGCAACAAATTGAACATTTGGGTCCACAGAAGATGAATGTGAATGCCATTTTTTAATTATAATCTGATGATAACTTTGGAATCAATTGGTAATTCGTTTGATCAAATCAGAAATCACTTAATAATGGAAAGTTGACTTTGTCGTTTTAGTTGATAAAACCAGATTTACCTGAATTAAACAAAAAATGTCAACAAGTTAGTATTATCATTTATTTGTGCAAATAATTTCCGAAATATTAAAAAACAATTCAAACCTGAAATCAATTGTAAGAAATGGTCCAATGATTAAGACTTCAAGCTCCCCAAGTAATGGTGGCAAAGAACCAAAGGTTGATCTCTAGAGTTGGAGTCCTTTACCAAAACAACAAGTGAGTAACCAGACAACAATCATCAAATAAGTTCTTTGCCACTCGATAGATGTCGTATATAAATGCTTATTTTTACCACGACATGAATGAAAACTCATTAACGATGTACGACATTGTACGAAATGGATCAATATTGTAATGTAATACACCCTGAATGTAGGGTCATTCATAAACTGTTTCCCATGCGCTGCTTCGCAGAGAAAGTTTCGCAGTTGCCAGAAGTTTTCCAAATACGTATCATATAACCAAATTAAATACATCATTCAAACATTGAATTGTATAGATAATGTTTAACTACATACAAGGTTAACTCTACCATCATATTTTTTTTGTACAAAATATAATTAGGTCATGGAATTTGGCCCAATAACCGAGATTCACATTACAGTTACCCAACTATAATATGTTCGATGCATTGCTATTTACCTACCTATACCCTTATATAATATTTAATCCAATATTCTAATCTGATAGGAAACTTCTTTTTTTATTTTATTAATGATGACAATCAATCTTATTTCGATTGATCGGTCGGATTGTCATATAAACTTTTGTTTACCAACATCACGTTTTTTCAATCGTTTAAATCATCTGATTGATAGATGTAAAAATATACTCCTTTGATTGATTGAAGTAAATAAATATATATATATATATTTGTATTGGTTTGCTCTACATGTTGACAATCATATTTTTCGAGATTTCAATTATAATCAATTCAGAATTATGTATCGATCATTTAGGATAAAAGAAAGATATTCACGATCTAACCAAATTGATTGTTTGTTTGCTTCTTATTAATAAAAACAATGTTTACGTTTGTGAAATTGTTTTATTTCGATTATATCAATCGATCATGATTGATTATTGGACAAGCTCACATTTTACCTTGACTGCCACCTTTTTAGATTCACCATATGGTCCACACACGAGTTTGGTGAAGATTAGCATATTGATTCAATGCCATGCTGCGAAATGTATCTAAATGTAGCATCACCGCCGGTGCGCTTCAATTTAGCCAACCTTGGCAGCGTTAATCGATCATCGATTTGGTTCGAGCAATTTAAATCAAACAATGCCAAACAATTTCGGTGGTAGCAATCATAATAAATGATAAATATTATTTTATATATCTGGTAATAATACTAATGTAAAATGAGATGATGATGAAGAAGAGGAAAAAGTAGAACAAAAACATCATTTATATGAAATGGATGGATGATAAACAAGTGGCGAAATAAAACATGAAAAATTAGACTTGGTACATTGTGTCAAACAATCTTATCGTAAATGATTAACAATTTATACTTTTCTTAAAAATAATCATCTTTACTCTACATTTCGACCTTCAATTTTTATTTATATATATATAAATTCGATGATCTTTTAAGGTCATTGATGACTTTCACGTTAATCTTGTATGAAAGAGGAAGAGTAATTAAGCGTACATCTTATATTTATATCTTGAAAAATGATCTTAATGAATTGAATTGTCGTCGCTATTGTTGTGCCCACCCAATGCAAACATTTAGCCAATTTGAGACACAACAGGATCGAAAAAAAAACCTTTTTCTTATTCGTAATGAGGAAAGTTGTTATTTGGTTGGTTGGTTGGTTGGTTGGTCATTCTCGCATTAGTAGTCTTTCCCCAACTTGATGCTAAACTTATTATTATTGGTGCATTGTGTTGTCTTAGTGTCTAATTCAGTCTTTTGACGATGCTCCATTTTGGTTACCATTGGTGCATCTCTCTCTTCTTCAATCTCTTTCTCTTTCATTCTCTCATCAAGTTCTTCACCGTGATGATGGCACGGGCGCGGAGGATGGCCACAATCGCACCTTAACCGATTCACTTGTCATTGTTGATTGATTAATGCCGATGAACAGAGAAAGCGGCATATCCGAAAAAGCAAAACAAAAAAATCATCAACGGTACCATTTGCATTGGGCTACTCTCTCTCTCATTTTCTCCGTTCACAAAACGATGTTCATCAAGACAAGATCTCGATGACCCAAACAAAAACATATGTGAAAAAAAGAGAATTCAAATGAAATTGAAAAGTGGACAACATTTGTTCAATTGGCTTCACTTGTCCGTTGTTGTTCATCGCGGCGATGCCATCTTGAATTCATTCGAACATTTGAAACCATGAAGTTGTGTACGTTTTTGTTTACATTTAGTGTCACAGTCACATTTGTACCATTGGATTATCAAATGTTGATCATCGATGTTGAACATGCTAGAACGAAATGGTCAAAATTACCAATGAATCGATCCACTCATACAATGACTAAAAGCATCGCATTGAATCGGGTCAAGCGTAAGTGTTTTCTCTTTTTAGATTTCGGTTTTATAATACTACAAAGTAAATAAAATATTAACCCTTTTCGTTTTGATGTTCAACATTAACAATTGACCACTTGAAAGATTGAGATTACCATTCACATTCTATTTGTTTTATATATTGTAAAATTGTCTACCAGGAACGATACATCGTCCAGAGAAATGGGAAGCAATCATCAATGAGATTGAACGAAAACCAAAGAGTCGACGAAATACAAGATTTTTCCTATACACAAGACGGAATCGTGAAAAGGGACAGGAAATATGTATCGATGATTATGAATCATTATTACATTCAAATTTTGATCCAAATAAACGTGTTATATTTCTTATTTCGGGTTGGCTTGATAATCGGTATTTTGCTAAATGGGTACGAGAAGCATTTGCCCATCTTTTGGATCGTGATGATTTCAATGTTATCTATGTTGCATGGCGAAGTATTAAGGAATTGTTTGTAGCTGCAATTTTAATTAAAATGTACAGTGAAGATTTAGCACAATTCATTGATTTTATTAAGGTTTGATTGTTATATCAAATTGTTGTATTTATTTTAATTTAATTTGTTTTTTTTTGGGTTAGAGTACACATTCCATTTCTGGTCAATCGATCCATTGTATTGGTCATAGTTTGGGTGCATTCTTGTGCGCATTTGCCGGTGATCTCACCCATATTGGTCGCGTATCTGGTAAGCAAATTTATTCTGGTTTATATTATGGTCAAATTAAAATAGATGATCTTCTGGTTTAGTACTCGACGCCGGTCCAAGACCATGGTATCAACGAACCCATTGGAGTAAACGAATCAATCGTTATCAAGCGGATTTTATCGACGTCATCCATTCAGACTTTAGTCCCGGATTTTCGCTTGGTTTGACCATTCCACTTGGTGATATAGATTTCTTTCCAAATTCGGGAACCGTCCAAGACGGTTGTTGGAAAGATAAATGGAATAAACCATTCAATGAACTATGGGACGAAGGACTTTTGGTCAGTCTGGATCAATTGGCTAGGTAAATAATTTATTGCATTATATTATGATGATGATGATGATGATTGATGATGGATTCTTTCATTATTATATATGTTTATTTAGATATGTAATGTTCTGCTCTCATTACCGATCACATGAATGGTTCTTCGAATCATTTGGAATGACCAATGTCAATTTGTTGGTGTTCTATGTCCAAATTACCAAATGTTTCGTAATGGCGAGTGTAGTTGCGAGGACATTTGGTTCGATGGACATGGAGAATCTACCTGTGCCTTAATGGGATATGATGCTGAGTATGCCATTTTAAATCAAGGTCTTACCAAATATTCGCCACAAGGCAGATGGTTTATCAAGACATCGGACTTTCTCTCACAAACCAATCGACATTGCCGTAAGCATCATTGTTATTGTTTTTTCTGCTTGTTAAAATTAATTGAATCCTTATTTGTAGAATACCAATATCAAATTGTAATCAAATTCGGTAATTTGGTTCCATCGGTACAGAATGGTACATTTGTAGTGACCATGGTTTCAGCAAAAGAGCGAACACTTCGTCCAATCACACAGGAATTGGTTTCACCCAATTCCGCTGGAATACGATCCAATTATATGTTAACCAAATTGATCTTACGTCCTCATTCACTACCTCTTTCACGTATCTCGGCACTTTACCTAAGCTTTAATCCACATGAAAAAGACAAATTGTGGAAAAATACTGTCAAATTGCCTACAATGTTACCGGTGTTGTGGGTCAAACTATCGCCAATTCATGTACTCAACAATAGCCCAATCTTCTTTTGCAATTTTAAACTATCATTAAACCTTGACAAAAGTATCCAATTGAAACGATGTGATTCTGTATAGGCAAACATCAATTTTTTAATCATATTTCAATTTTATTGTCCACAATACTCAATTGTTCAGCTGTGCTGAACTTGAACCACTATTTAAGGATGATGATGAACCTACTTATGTGCCATTGATATTATTTATACAAAGAAATTTATATATTAAAAATATTTATTGTCAAAATTTAACTAGTTTCGTCATCTGGTTGATAATATACAAGTGATAATTCATTGAATGGAACATGTACATTTGCTGAATTAATATATTTCATAAATCGGTGTGTACCTTTCAATCGATAGACAAGATTTAACGAATTGTCGCATGGTTCAATGCTAAGTAAATCTTGAGAACTGTCCTTTTCACAATAGCATATATATCCGCCACCACGCCATGTTGAATCATTTGAATCTTTATCTTCTTCTTCTTCTTCTTCGTCGTTTTCTTCATCATTCTCATCCTCATCTTCTTCAGATTCTTCTTCATTCGAGTCTTCGTCAGAAAAAGTAACCTCTTCATCATCTTCTTCGTCTGACTGATCAGCTGCCTCAATTTTTGATATCGTTTCAGTTTGAACTTCATTGGTTTCATTCAACTTCTTGACATTTAAATATAATTGAAAATCAAGAGCACTTAACTCTGAATATTCAGGAGCAATATCACTTGCCAAACTATAATCACCAAATTGCCATTTACGTATCTCAGCTCGACATTTACCAAGTTTACTATTGTTCTCATCTTTTTTGGTTTCATCTTGTTCCGATTCATTGTCTAATATTTTCATTCTCGGATGTAATGGAACTCCAGTTAAGTTTGAAAGCAAAAGGAAAAATGGTTCCGATGTAAAGATATCCAATGCTTCTTGAACTATTTTCGTAGTTTCATTCATTGGCATCTTGCTACTCGAAGTTTGAACTGTATCCAATAAACTTTCTCTTGGAATGTACTCATACCGTGATAAAACTGGACAATAATTCTTCTTCCAAAGACCAATTTCATCTATTTTTCGTAGAGCCTCAGACAATTCACGATATTTTTCCGTTCGAAGAAAGTCTACAAGTTGTATTTCCGATTTATCAACAAAATATCTTTGTATATCTTCAATGTTATTATCGACAAAATAACAAGGATTTATCCAAGATCGAATATGATTGTAACTGAGATAATCGACTTTTTGTTTAGAAACATATTGACTGTTAATGTCGATTGGATTGTGGACATTAGATATAACCGGAAAGAATAATTTCGAGGAATAATGGTAACGTCGGATGAATGGAACCAACCATTTATGGATAAACGTGCAAATCTTGAAGTTTTTACTTCACTAACTTGATGATAGGTATACGGTTGTACTATGAAAAAACAAAACATATTCCATTCAGGAGTCAATCGTTCAACTACTTCCAATGGTTGATGATCGTCTATGTGTAAAGATAAATAATTAGAATATAATTAATATAATTTCAAATCAATGCTAGTTTATTACCAGATTTACAACGAAACAATTCCAACTGTCCACCATCTTCACTGCTCCATTCTTTATCAACCAAATAAAGTATAAACGCAATTTTTCGACCATCAAGTTGATCATCGTGACAAAGAAGATAATCTAAAAAAGAATTAAAAGATTAAATAATTAACTATATTATAAAACGATAATTATACCATTTTGATCATATCTGCTTATGGTTAATGCCACATTCGAGTTCAATGTTGTTCCGGTAAGATTTTGTAAAAATGGACGCACTTTATCTTGAAAAAATTGACAAACAGGTTTAAACTCTGAATATTTACTCAAGTCTTTCGATTGTTTTAAACTGTATAAATCATTGTTTAAACGATTCAAATCTGTAACGAATATAGCTTAGAATGAGATGAACAACAACATATTGTGTGACTTACTTAGATTTGAAATTGATTTCATCAACAGCCTCAACATACTTTCATCCTGAATAAATTGCTTTAGTTGTGTTACTTGAAATGGTTGCCGAATATCACGATAATTGTTTTGAAGAAATGAATCAGATTGTTTTTCATCAATTAATTCATTATTAAACTGTTTTTTCATCAATTCAAAACCATTGGTATACATATGATTAATATCCAATTCTGGAATGAGTTTATTGCCATTGGTTGAAATGTTTTCAGATTTTTGCTTCTTCTTCGATGGGATTTCTTCGATAACCAAATTATCAACATCTCTTTTATTTTTATGAAGCGATTTATTATCCATTGGTAACAATAATTGAAATTAAATATCCAAACTACCTCGGAAAATCATGGATACAAATGAAACATGTTTGGCACGTGGTGAGGCTATTTCAACACGAAAAAATTACTTGGTTAAAATAGCAATTCAAAAATTTAGTAGAATGCATAGACCGGAAACCAATGAAATTTAGTGCAAAAATCAAAAACATTTTATTAACATTAAAATTTTATTATTTTTGATTGATATGATCATGATAATAGATATAAGAATGATATTTCTAAGTATATTGGTCCACAATTAGCATTTACAAGATTTATGATTGTTGAATCACCGGCCACAATCAATTGATTATTATACGACTTCGCTCGTATGTTCGTATTTGTAATTTTGATCTTTGATCAGTTCATTATCCGATGTGGCTTGTAGGATGCTGACTTTGTGTGTTGATTTTTGTATTGCTATCTGCCGACCATGAATGAATGATAGAATGGAAACGAATACGATAAAAGCGCAAATCCACGGTTTCACACGAGAGACGTACAAGAAACTGGTCGAATAAACAATATCAAGACTTATTCCATAGATGACAAGCAACATTGCTTCACGTTTCAATGTTACAACGATACCGGCGATGGAGATGGCGATCAATGATGCAAATGTGACTATATTTACAATGGTTGCCGCTTCTATTGTTTAAAAATTGATCAATTAGTAAGTTTTTGTTTAATGCTTTTTAATTATCTTACCATGTTTTTGGTACATATCATTTGCACTCCTTTGCAATGGTGCAATCAATATCTTACTGATCGTTATATTTTGTATTGCATGACGTGCAAATGCTCGATCCGCATCCTCAATATGTTCGATCAATTTTTTCATAAATTCTAATGTTAGATTTAGATAGTAAACGGAAGTGATGATAAGAACAATGATTGAGATGAGTGTTAGGTGGCGAACCACACGATATGATGTTAACGAATTGAAAACCATCATGATGATGAAGCTGAACATTAATTGGTCGAATATAAAATTAATAATTTATAATAATGAAACGTTTTTTTGTTTGTTTGTTTGTTGAGTATATTTATAGGTAACCAAGGAACCATAAATTGAAAATTGATCAAAATCACAAAGTCATCGATGTATAGACGATATTTGAGGTAGCTTACTCCAATGGATCCAATCACCACAACCAATTTTCAATATTTCTTTGTCTATTGACATTCTATAAATCAAACAACTATCATTTAAGAAAATGGTCTTCTATGGTCTTCAATATATAATTATATTTATATATATGATATATGATATATGATAATAGTATTGGATCTCCAACATAAATCATCCGACGAGTTTGATGGTTCGTTTTGAAATGAGCAATTTATCGTGTTTGGAACTGTTCATAAATGGCCACGTTCTGTCCTTCTGCTTGCGTGGAGTACCATTTGATAAGCATCTTATCGAATGTTAATTGAATGAAAGAAGAAATGAAAATTGTGATTAGTTGTCGTTGGTGAAGAAGCCCCCGAATGGAGAACATTGGCCAGCCACAATGAGTGTCTGAAGTGTGCCTGAATCACAAGACACAAGACTCAATCATCATTCAAAATGGCCGAGGCTGGATTGGAGGATTGTGCCGCTCGCTTAGTTTGAGTCTAACTGCATTTGTTGATTAGATGTGCAAAGATCATTGAGTTGACAGGCGACAACGACAACTACAACGACGATGATGATGATGATGATGATGATGACATGCGTTTGGTAGCTTGCGAACAGCCACACCAATAGTACAATGAGATTTTTCCATCCATTTATTTATTATGTTGGAACTTGCACCTAACATCACCAGAACTTAATATAGTAACATGGAAATTGTTTTCACTTTTACCAATTGGGCCAATTCCAATCAATTACAATTGTATGTGTGAGACAACATTCGCATCTATTGGAAATTACGGTGACAAATGTGATGTATTGATAAATATTTGAAAGGTTTATTGTTGCTAGGTAGGAAATCAACTTGTCACACTGCGCAGTTTGTGACCAAATACATTTGAGAAAGTAACGAATGACCCAAGCCATTTGTCGTTTGTCGTTTTCATCCTATATTTACTCTTTATTTGGCTTCCACAGCAAGATTGGCTACGATTAACTTAATCAGAGCGAAACATTAATTGCGGAACACATTGATGATCGATTGGTTTCCGATCAATTAGCACAAATTAATCCCTAATCAAATATTAAGGAAGAGAATTGAATTATGAATGAAAACTCAATATATGAACATCCAAAAGGAAGAATTTTATGTAACCAACAATATATTGGCCGATATATTGTTGGTCCGCCATGTTCCATAGTCCTCTTTCAAGCTTGTTTTTTTTATTTTAATATTTATGGATGGATGGATGGATGATGATGATGATGATTGTTGAGAAAGACACGGCGCCATTTGATTTGTACACTGCGATCAAATTTATTTATCCCTCAATTTTCAGGATTGTGCCAATGTTGAAACAGACATAAGACAGGCAAGGCAGACATGCTACGGCAACAAATCAAAGATCGAAAGAAAAGTTGTCAAATCAAACTAAATAAAACAAACTGCACACGAACTAGCCGCATGATCCCGTGCCGCGATGATCAATGTTGCTTGTCGATTTTGTCTTTTTCTTCATTCGTGAGAGAGAGAGAGAGAGAGAGAGAGAGAGAGAGAGAGAGAGAGAGAGAGAGAGAGAGAGAGAGAGAGAGAGAGAGAGAGAGAGAGAGACTTAATGCCGCTCCATGACTTACTATAGTCTAGATTTGAGTTGATCAACGACCAACCAACTAACTAGCCAACCAACCAACGAACCAACCAACCGGCCAAACCAACCAACCACCCAAACCAGCCAGATATGATCGTACTATTGAACTGTCATCAACAGTTTAGTGTCATCATTTGATAGGAAGCTGTATTCCAATTCACCAAAAAAAAGTACATTGAAATAACATACCAAAATCATCGATTATATCATTGAGTTCAGGTGGTTGGTTTTTTTGGTTGGAACACACACACACACACACATTCTATAGATTGAATAATGCCATTCATTTATTCAATTAAATAATTAATTGAATACTTCATCATTGAATTTTGATTTTTTTCTGATTTGGAATCATTATTCAATAATGTGAGAAAGTATATATATCAAAGTAAATACACACACACACACACACATACACATTTTGTGAAGAGATGTTAAATGCTAATATGTTGCCCTATGGATGACACTCGATCGATAAGGACTTTACCATGTGATTGAGAGGTGATACATTCGTGAGTGGTTGAATTTGGCCCGAAGCAGTGATATGTACACGTTGACGAATGATAATGGTCGAATACCTCACACACTTTGTACCATTGGGTCGAATAGTAAATCGTCTTATGTCTTATGAATATGTTGTGTTGTGGCTTGCCCAATGGAAATAAAATTGAATATGTTCAATCCAAAAATGAACGGAAACCTTCATCCATTATAGCATGTTTGTTGCTCTATAATGAGGAAATAGCAAGTTGCCATTCCCTTATGCTGTTGCATGTACAACTACCGTACAAGTTCAAATTAGTGTCGGCCGACATTTTATCAATATATATACGTATGTTGGCAATCTTATAAGACGGAAAACATTACCGACAATTATTGATTGAATGAAATAACAAAGTAACCTTTCCTTCTTCTTCTTCTTCTTTTTCTCCTTTCTTGTTCAACAACAATACCAATTGCAAATTGTAGTTATTGACATCGAAGCGAAAGAGTCTAAAACTTACTTTCCGCTTTCATTTGTTTCCACCAATCAATGACAATACTAATTGCAATAAAGCAATTGGTATATAATTAATTCTCATTTGATTAAAAGATTTTCTGTTATGTATTTGATTGAGATAGGAGAAATGTACGCCCTACAGACCTCTATTAGGCGTGTGAATTAGTTTTCGATGTTGTTAGTAAATAATAAATCAATTTAGATAATGTGTGATCGATGCAATTTAAGTTTTTTTTTGTTGTTGTGTCAAAGTACAAAAATTGATTGAACGGCATCATTTTTATTATTCATTATAATTCACATATATGAAAGAACCATTATTTATCAAAATATGTCGATTATATCAATTGAAGATTGACGCCAAAATCTATTTTGCTCAATTGTATTTAGATAAGAAATGAACTTTCAACCATTTTTCCTACATTTAGATCTTGTATGTGGTGGTTATGCAACTAATTACGTTTCGTTATTTGGTTTTACAAGTAATTTCTTTATATTGATATTGAGTTAGTTGTTGAAAACAAAAACAAAATAAAATGTACAAACAAAAAAACAATGATAAAAGATAAATCATTATATTGGTTGCTAAAAATACAAACAAAAAATTGGTCTATCCTTGTCCTTGAACATTGGAAATAATTCATAAAAGTTTAACGCATTTAATTTGCGTATATATATGACGTAAAATGTAATTGGGATTCTCCAAATATTAATTCGTAGCATTACGTATAGTATCTATACTTATACATTGAAATTGCTAAAACTTTTGTTTATCTTTAAGTTTTGATGTCTTAAATGTTCGTTTTGCAAAAGTTTTAATAATTTTTAGTAATTATAGTAATAGTTTGATATAAATCAGCGAAAAAAAAACGTAAAAAGTCAAAATTGGATGAATTTTGGTAATTTCGGAAACTTTCCGGAAAAGAATGCATCAGATAAGGAATTCATGAATGACCCTATTTTCAATGAATCGGGGATACGCATATTCTGTAAGATGGGTGCTATGCCCCACTTCGATACCATCGATACCATCTCGCTCCTCTCTTCGATACCACCGGTTCATGACACATGTTTTGCTCTCTCTCTCTCTCTCTCTCTCCTCTGTATAACTCGCTTATACACATTGTATACATTGTTTTGGATTGTGGATTGTCAATTGTCAATTGTCAATTTAAATTATTTACATCATTTTAACTTCGTTTTTGTTTACTTCGACAGCATTATGGGTCGCGTACTCATCAAAGGTGGTGTTTGGCGAAACACTGAAGATGAGATTTTGAAAGCTGCTGTGATGAAATATGGCAAGAACCAGTGGTCACGTATCGCTTCATTATTACATCGTAAATCGGCCAAACAGTGTAAAGCTAGATGGTTTGAATGGCTCGATCCCAGTATTAAGAAAACAGAATGGTCACGTGAAGAGGAAGAAAAGTTGATCAATTTGGTTCGATTGATGCCAACGCAATGGCGTACGATTGCATCTATCGTTGGACGAACCTCATCACAGTGTTTGGAACATTATGAACAATTATTGGATCAGGTTCAAAACAAGGACAAGGATGCTGTTATTGATGATCCTCGTAAACTCAAACCGGGTGAAATTGATCCAAATCCGGAAACGAAACCAGCTCGACCAGATCCAAAAGATATGGATGAGGATGAATTGGAGATGCTTTCAGAAGCACGAGCTCGTTTGGCTAATACTCAAGGAAAAAAGGCAAAACGCAAAGCACGTGAAAAACAATTGGAAGAAGCAAGACGTCTTGCATCATTACAAAAACGAAGAGAATTGCGACTTGCTGGAATCAATCTACAAATTAAAAATTATAAACACAAACGCTATATTGATTATAACAACGAGATTCCATTCGAGAAGCCTGTACCGAAAGGATTTTACGATACTACCAATGATGTTTATGATCCTGCGGGACATGACTTTAAACGATTACGTCAACAACAATTGGATGGAGAATTACCATCTGAACGAGAAGAACGTGAAAGAAAAAAGGATAAAGAAAAGATGAAGAAAAAAAAGGAAAATGGTATTCCGACAATGGCGATTGAAGAACCCGTTCGAGCTAGAAGTAAATTAGTTCTTCCTGTACCAGTCATTTCCGACAACGAAATTGAACAAGTGGTTAAACTTGGCAAAGCCAGTGATTTAGTACGAGAATCAGCTGAAGAAACTGGTAACGTTGCATCGGGTGCATTGTTGGCAGATTATAGTACAATATCCAATTCGGTAAACAATATTCGTACACCGAAATCATCCAATTTCAGTCGTGATAATATTTTAATGGAAGCTAAAAATTTGATTGCTCTTAACAATGTTGATACACCTTTGATGGGTGGCGAGAACGTACCTTTGGTTGACATTCCTGAACAATCAGCAACAACTCCGTCGGCACTTATAGCATCAAATACCCCAAATACAATGATCATGACACCTTTCCGTTCGAGTCGTGCAGCACAAACGCCTGGTTCCGCAATGGTACCATTCTCACCAATCGGTACACCTGGATCTGTTAAATCGAATGGTAACTTTACTCCAATGTCGACGCCGCTTCGTGATAAGTTGGCAATCAATTCGGAAGAGGCTTTAAACACATTCGATTCGGTTCAAGAAACCAAGGTACAAACAAAACAAATTAAAGAAAATCTTCGAAAAGCATTTAGCGATTTGCCTGCGCCACAATATCAATATGACATTGTGGTCGATGATGTGAAACATGATGATGAGGAGAATAATGAAATTCAAAATGAAGATATTGACATGGATCAAAGTGAGGTTGATGATAAAACCAGAGAGGCTAAACGTTCAAGGAAATTGCGCGATGAAAAATGGACTAAAGCAGTTCAACGTGATGCACCTCGTCCGACCAATATTCAAAAGACATTGTTAACTACTTCTAGTAATGCATCAATTAGTTTACTTGCACAAGCAGAAAATTTAATCAAAGAAGAGATGATTAAGATACTCCATTTTGATGCATTGGTAAATCCGACCGATGAACAATTGTCATTTGCTGCGATTGAATCGAAAAATCCAAATTCAAAATATGAAACCAATTTGAGAAATTATTTTGAAGAAAATCAATTGGATCAATTTTCCGAGAAAGAACTTGAAGAGGCACAAAATATGCTTAAATCAGAAATGGAAGTTGTTAAAGATGGAATGAAACATGATGATTTAGAGTTACCTGATTATTCCAAAGTTTGGGATGAATGTTACTCTCAACTATTATATTTACCTGCACATAATCGATATACACGAGCCGACATTGTCTCTAAACGTGAACGGATCGATGCCATTGAAGCACGTTTGGAACAGAATCGAATTCACATGGGAAAGGAAGCTAAAAAAGCTGGTAAAATTGAGAAAAAATTGTCTGTTTTGCTAGGTAAGAATTATAAAATTTATATAATATGAATTTAAACTAAATTGAATCTTCTATGTTCAATATATATATAGGTGGTTATCAATCTCGAGCAAATGAATTTTGCAAACAAATTCGTGATAATGCAAACCAGATGGAACAATCGCGATTGGAATTTATGTCATTTTCTGGGTTAAAAGTAAATGAAGATCGAGCGATCGAAAAACGAATCCGTTCGTTAGAAGATGATGTTCAACGACAAAATGATCGAGAAAAACAATTACAACAACAATATGATCAATTGTCTCGTCAACGGGAAGAATTGACAGAAAAGCTAAATAAATTGACAAATTCTCAATCGGTAGGTTGATCATTGATAATAATATCCAAACATTAAAAACTAATTATTTGTGTTTTATTTTAGGAATCATCATAAACAAATATATGTAAATTCATATGAATCATAACAGAATGTACCACACATATATAAAAATAAGTCGATCGTTTTAATAAATGTAAAAGTGAACCAATCATTTTATATATATATAAAGTTAATGTAATATATTCTTGATCGTAACCCATTTATTGATGTATATTTACACATAAGGGAGGGAGAGAGAGAGAGAGAGAGAGAGAGAGAGAGAGAGAAGAGAGAGATGACTAAGGAATGAGTCATTGCTGACTGATGATTATGTAAACCTTCGTGCAAATGTGGCCTATTTTGGCACGAATACTTGTAATGTTGTTTGTATAAACAAAGCCCAAATGTTGGTGAATGTTGGTTGATTATGGCACGATGTTAACCCAAAGACTCATTCTTGTGTAAAACGATTTTTTGAACAAGCCATACGTTTTGCTTGATTTCTCATTCACGAACCATATTCCATGAGATGATCATCGATGACTTCGTGTCTCATTCGAAGCAAATTTCATCACGTTCTAACGTTGCCACCATGACGTAAGTTGAACCTATTGGTCATCAATTCAATATAACATTGACTTTGTATTCTTTATTAAATTTAACAATGAATGGCTTTATTTTTTTTTCTTTCTTTCCTATCTGTTCTCCAATTGTATACGTCGATGGCAAATTAAATTATCCACATAATGTACCAATCTAACCTCTCACACTAATTCAACTTGTCTGTGGTTATTTTTTGCGTCCTCTCTCTCTCTCTCTCTCTCCCTCACCGGTAATCTGACCCGAATGGGATCGGGTTTCGGTTCTGCTTTCGCTCAATTGTCGACGACATTCGTTGCCGGAATTGGTTTTGGTGATAATGCTTCGAATACGACGGTAAAATGTAATGAACACATTGGAACACATTACGCAAATCATCACATATGTGCCGCCATTCATTCATTCATTGCTTTGCTTTGCTTGCTTTTTTCTTCCCTGCACTTCAATCTATTTTTTGGTCGATGCTTTTCCTTTTTATCTTCAATGTTTCCAGTGAATCAAAGGTGAATGAATTCCTTCGTGAGATATCGCCGATGCGAGAAGCCGCTTTTTGGCACAACTTTATTGCTCATTTACTCGTAACTGAGACATCTGATTATGATGATGGTAATGGAACAAATTGGATACATCCACGATTGGAACAATATGAAACCAAAGAAAACATTGAAAACAATCGTGTCATTGAGGCAAGAGTCAAACCACGACCACCACCGTTACCACCTAAACCAAAAATATTCAAAGTAAGTTTTTCTTTTTTTTGTTAAAAGATTCTATTTGTTCCATTTCTTCATAAACATTATCTATTAATTTTGCTTAGAATGTAAATTTTTTCTACACACATCTATTGAGGTTTAGGTTTCAAATATGAGACCACAACGTGTTCATTTCCATTCCATGTCATGCTATTTATATCTCATCACCAACAACAACAACAAAAAAAAGATTTATGTCATGTTTCGATGGCGCTTATGCAACAAACACATTAGCCGATCATTTATCTTGTCGTTTGACAAATTGATTCACCAAACAATTAACCGATTGAATTCGATTACGTGCGTGTCGATTTATATTTGTTCGTTGGTGGTCGTGACCACCGATTCCATTCGATTCTATTGGAACAGAAACACCTAGAAAGTGATTGCCAAATTTTATAAAGTTTGCGTGCGTAAATCAAATGGATCAGAGTGGACCAACGTTCCATCGCATCGATGCGAATGATCCAATTAGTGCCAACACAATATATATATATATACCAGACGAATTGAGTGCAATGTAGTCAATCGGTCTGACAGTATTGTTCGCTTGTATGTGTTCTGGCCTCTTTTAACCATAAGGGTGGTTAATTCGATTTGATCGGCCTCGCCTGGTCCATTAATGGCTTTCTCGACACATTTTTAATGTTAGATTCGTTACTTTTTGGACCGAGAGAATCGCGCCTATGCACACTCCATTAGAGCATTAGAGACGCAGCACTTCTGGTTGCACTTCTGCTGTGTGTGTGGGGGGTTCATAATTCTACGCTCGATTATTGGTTTGCTTGCTTGCTTGCGCTTGTTGGCAGCAATAACCAAACAATTAGGTTTGATGCTATTTGGCAGTCTGCCTTTCTCTCTTTTTCTCTTCTTTTGTTCATATGAATATAGCAAGTGTACCTAATTGAATGCAATCAATGGAGAATACTTTTGGAACATAGGAGTCAACACAGATCTCGCGCTCGTGTGCACCAATGGATCGACCTAATGCAATTTGACACATTTGTTACGCTTGTCCAGTATATATATATATATGGCATGACATGACATGACCGTTATCCTCAATCATTGATTCAAACACCTTAATTAGTTGAAAACTGAAGGGAACCAAAGTAGTTGAGAAACTCATAGAGCCCAATGAATTTTTTTCTCATTCCCTTCATCTTTAATTCGATTTGGTCTTCTCGGGGTCGAGTGCCGTTACGGTTCGATTCTAAGGCATTTGTTAGATATATCCAAAAGCATATCCGAATAGGTCACGTGTGCATGAATTAGGCGTTACATCGAATGAATGGCATAGACAGTTCCAAATGGAAATTTCTTGTTTTTGCCAACTTGTTCATCACCGAAACCATTTTTATATACACACACACACACTTCGAGACTACACTTTGGGTGAATTTTATTGTTAAACATAGACGTTGATTCTTTGCACCGAGTAACGTAACGATTGTGTGTTGTTAAACCATGTCAGTCATTGAGCCAAACACACCGAAAGGAGTGCAAATTATTTATATCATCCACGTTCGTACAAGCAAAGATTGTTCCATTGTCTCGAATGGGGAAAGTTGCTTGCATACGCCAAAGTGATGATGCCAAATGGCGAAATATTTGTCTGCTATGTATCAGCTGAGTTCAGCACAACAGAAGATTCGTCCTTTAGGGATACGATCGATTCTTCATTGTCGTATGTGTGTGTGTATGAGCTACCATATAAATGATTCCAATGGTTCGTACTACTCCTTTCTTTATGCCAAAATGGTTCGTCATTGTACATCATTATCATTCTCGATTTGCCACCGATTTGATGGTGTGGCAAACACACACACACACACACCATCTTACTGTCGATTCAATGTGTTCACACTTACAAATGTTGAAGGCCACTAAGCTAATTTTCATGCTAAACTCACATTAGAATAGTTTTAACAGTCCATGTTGTAGTTGTAGTCTGTTTCGTACATCATTTCTTTCATATTGATTTTCACACGCACAAAGTAAACTTAACCAATTCTTTTGTGATTCCAAACAACATCATCTTACAACTTTTGTTTTTAATCCAAAGCCATTACAACCAGCACAGAATAGATTCGTACAAGTTCCGTTGATTGTTCTACCATCAAACCAAACGATCGACATTGACGACCGACGACATCAATTTGAAGAAGAAGAATATCATCACAAATCATTGAACAATCGACCAAATGCAATGGAAACTATCAATGGTTCGAATGAGATTATGGAAAATCAAATGAATGTGTCCAATTGTGTTCCAATGGAAGCAAGTAGTTCAATGGACAAGTCGACGACGATGTCATCTGAAACGATGGCAAATGTCGATTCAAACAACAACAACAACAACAATAATGATGAAATGAAATGTCAACAACAAGACCCAATGTGTACCAATGTGTCCCATGATTATTCCATTGAATCGAAACCGGATATATTCCACTCAAAGACGAGTCAAACAATTCGACAATCGCATTCGGAAACGCGCATTTCCTCATCACCATTTCAACGTACCAATTCGGTTCCCGGCAATACAACCAATCGGAGTTATTCGAATGAACCATTGTCCCCAAAACAGCCAATGTTTGCCTCGTCCTCCTTCTATGATCCACGAACGCATCCAACGATTGAGGAACAAGTAAGTGATCGGTCTATGTTATTGATTGGCATTTCACATTGCCACCAACCAGAATCCTTATATCCTTATTGTTATTGTTGTTGTTGTTGCTCTATGTTCATTTATACTTTCTTACATTGGAACATTGCCAACCACCATAGACAAACTGACTTAAGTTTAGTCTTGATGGTGACAATTGGCATAGTGCAACTTGCACAACATGAATCATTGTAAGATTGTGAGACATCATCAAATAATTGATTCGCTTGAATGTCGCACAAATGAACCTCCAAATGGGACCGAACATTAGTGGAATCATTTAAACATTGAATGAACCATCTATAGCTATAGTTTCAATAAGACATTGCACTTTGATTGTGTCACATTTTTGTGTTTTGTGTTCCAATCTTGTCCACATATTCAAATTGTTATGTTTTGCTTCAATTGTCACGTGTCGCGCCCATCAATTCGATTGTCGTGTCCACCACCTTAGGTTTTTTAAGGTTTTTTTCTCCCCTATTTTGTGCTCTAATAAGTCGTAATTGTGTGGTACAAACACATTTAACTACAATCAAAGGCGTTTTTCTTTAAATATGACAGATAAATTGTATATGTTTTTTTCTCTAGATCCAATTTGTTAGATTCATTATTCGTTTTTTTTATGAAACATCATTTTTTTGTTTGTGATTTATAGATGTGCTATTTAGCTAATAGAACGTCGGTCAAGTATGAACAAGAATCGTTAATTAAAAACCTTTTTTTTCCTGGTACCAAATGGAAAAGAGATTTTCAACGTAAAAACCTCCACCCCTATTTGTTGTTTGTATTTCGATTGAGTCTCGCGACATTTCTCATTTCAACAGAGTTTAACATAAAAGCTTGATCAATGTGAGTAAATGAATGAATGAATGAATGAATGAAAGAAAACATTTCAGTAGAATAGTAATACGAAACACCAAATTGAATGTTGTTCATTCATTCTTCTTCTTCTTCATCTTTTTTTTTTTGGTTTTGGTCCACACCCAAAGTTGCTAGTTTATCGTCAAGTTTGTTTTGTTTCGATCATTTTTTCCCATTGTCATTGGGCAACATTGTCATCATTTGGAATAGGAAAACTTGAAATGAGAATCCATCACTCTCTCTATATATATATGAGTCTGTCTTTCATCATAAATTACTATAGGTTTTACCTTTCATTGTATCATTTCATATAAAGTTTATATTAGCTAAATCTAATGGTCCATTGGTTGGATTAACAGTAGAGTCATTTTTATTTATGTATTATAAGAAGAGGAAGTAGATATTCTATGTGTCAAACACACATATAGATTGGAAGTGTCCCATTTGGTGGATAACAACATTTTATTTTTGTTTGTTTGCTAATTTTCGGTGTTTGGTTTGGACATGCAGGTTTCACCTGACCGGACTGTATGTCTCGTCATTGTGGTCACTTGGTTCATTCACTCTCTCTCTCTCTCTCCCTATCCCAATTGTATAATACCTTTCATTTTGGACGCCCTTTATGTGGCTAACTCTTGATGCGCTTGAATTGCATTATTTGAGCGTATCGCGCGTTGGTCGTTGAACACAATCATGGCGTCATGCATTGGTGCTCAGCGTGTCAACCCATGCGCGATTCCTTTTCCATTCGAGTTGCTATCCAACCAAAATAAAAAAAAAATAAAACGACAAACAAGTGGCTACCGCAAATGTGAACCAATTGATGATGATGATGATGATGATGACTAGGATGACTATGATGATGAGGTGGCAGTGAGTTACTCATCGATAACAGGTGCCACTATGTCTTGGATACCACATTTCCGTCGATGCGAAATCGGTGTGTGTGTGTGTGTGTGTGGGAGCCATTGACCAATGGTTGCCAGCCACATAAGTGAATCGAAACAATAAAAGAAGAAAATTGGTTACCAATTACTTGCATCATCTAATGTTTAAGAATCGATCGTCGTTTTTTCTTCTTCTTCTTCTCAACTAAATTCATCACCAAAAAAACCATTGACCTTTTACTAATTCCAGGTGAGCTTGTGTCGTGAGATTGCCAAACAACTGGTATCTGATGTCTCCAACGAAAAAAGTAAAGGTAAATATGAATGCCTTTCTCTTATGATTTCTTCCTTTCCATAATTCTTCATTTTTTTTTGTTAACGGTCAACATTGATTTGTTTTATTGTTGTTAATGGATAGTGGATAGGGTCCCCAATGTTAGAGCCCATTGATTTAACATTTTGTTTAATGCATTCATGTCTTAGCCAATATAGCCATTAAAATGGTCAACGGACCAATGCTTATATTGCCGTTTTTATTTGTTATGTATGTTCACTATACTTTAATCGATAGTTCGTATGGATAGACCAAATGCACAATTGACGATGCTTTAACGTAACCGTCATCGTCGAATGGAACCTCTCTCAGACTTGCTGGTCACTAACGGAATTTGTCCCTATTGGCCATTGAATAGTTGAATAGTTATAAGGTTACACACCTGCCGTGTGGCATTGGCAATTGAATTGGCAACGGACAACAAGCGGCACAACGCGTGTGCCACGTGCCAACGTTGTCTCAATCAGTACGTGCCATCTAATTAATCAGTGGCTGCACGATCGTAGTTCGCATGCCGTCACCGCTACGCATCTGTTGTTGTTCCCACCGAACCGACATCGACAGTTAACATTATTTTGCATCACTTAATGTTTGAATTTAGCAAACATGTCTGCATCATATCATTCGGCTGTCCATTTTTGGGTTTTTAACGTTGTATATTAAAAAGATTTTTTATTCCATTTGCAAATAGGACGACAAATGTTTGAACGGCGAGTGGAGAAATCATCGAAATGGGTAACGGAAAATGAAGATTCGTTCCAGAATTATAGTTCGATTGAAGAGGATTATCATGAACGTACCATAAGTGATGGTTTGTATTTTGAATTTGTATAACAATTTTACATTAAATTAATATTTTTTCTTTATTTATTTGTTCACATTCCACAAGGTCCGCCCAATTTGCGTTTGTTACTCGATCCTCGTCACGTGGAGGTAATCGAACTCGAACGGGAGTTATCCATTCGAGTGAAACACAATATATGGTGAACAATGTTAATTGTAATTGGTTTTCACATTTGGTTTAACCCAGGATATCAGCACGGTTCAAGGCGTCAACGAACAGATCACCGAAGCACAACAAGAGCAAACACGTGACACGTGCAAACACATCGTGCAAGACCTCACCTCACCTGAAGGTAGGAAGATTCACTTTCATTTAACCATAATATTTATCTATTATATTATATAAAAACGAACCGTATTGCGCTTGCTATTATTTCGGTTCTCGCTTAATGCTATATATTGCTACATTTTTTTTTACTTCCTTTGTGCGCGCTGAATTATTAATCTCGCTAAGTAGTATACGAATGTAGAACTCATTTGAATATGTTGATGATGATTTGGATGAGGATGATACATTGATCAATTTGATTCGCTTTATGTAGCACTCAATTAACCTGTCGTCTGACGTCACCGGGGACGTCGAACGAACGATGATGCCATGTTTTGACACAGGAAATGGGAAACTGGTGACATGAGGCCGTGTGGCGGCTGACTGTGTGGCGACCATCTCATCTTCTTCTGGTTCGCTCGCTCTTTTTTGAGGTTGTATGTGTGTGATTATCTCGTTTATTGTCGTAATACGCGTGTGTGTCTATGTGCAAGACACTGTTCTGATCATTGTCCTGATGGACTACGGATTGGACTCCTACTACTTCGTCGGACTTGTAATTTGCGAGACACTCACTTCGTCTAATCTTCTCTCTCTCTCTCTCTCTCTCTCTCTCTCTCTCTCTCTCTCTCTCTCTCTCTCTCTCTCTCTCTCTCTCTCTCTCTCTCTCTCTCTCTCTCTTTCACTATGTTCAAGTGCCTCACTCGATAACAACTTCCTTTCACCTTTAATTGCGCCTTACCTCCTGCCTCATTACGAACGTGCGGTGTGTGCTTACATTTTCACCTCTCTAGTCAACGGTCACCGCCACCTAGGTCTCTCTGTATTCGGTGACCGATTCAATTCCGTCCCCCATTCATGTTGCATTTCAAAATGTGTGCGTGTGTTGTCTTTTTTTGTTTTGTTTCATTTCATTCACATCGACCTGGTCCTTTCATTCCTACCACTAAAAAAATTGATATCTATCTCATATAATTCGATCACATTGTTTCAAAATGTGTTCAATGGAACCGTTCGACCCTACCAATCAATATGAATCGCCATCATATATATGTTGACCTTCTTTCTCTCTCTCTCTCTCTCTCTTTCTAGGGTCTACATTGAATGAATGGAGAGCAAACTGTGAGCGACATCATAATCAATAGCTTGTAGTTGACATGGAAGTAAAAACAAAAACAAAAATACAGCTTTACTTGTGTTCCACTTTCGATTCATAACTGGCAATTCTCGTCACCGCATTCGTGATTAATCTTTTTTGCCGGATACTTGCGCGAATATAAGTAGTACGGTGGCACACACACACACACACACAGGCAACCATTGCTACCATTTCAATTGCCATCTTAATCTATTCCGACCATCATGGAGACCTCTGACCCTATGAAAAAACATTGTCTCCTCATTTCTCTCCTCTGCATTAGATTCACCTACGAGTCTAATTAATAATTAGTCCATCTCTTTCAATTGTTCCCCGGACACACACACACATTCAAACAGAGAGAGAGAGTGTAGCAAGATAGGCAAGCAGGTTAGCCCCATGCCGCGCGTGCTATAGCCAAAAGTTCGACGCTCGTTGTCCACTTCCTATTGTAATTTAACGCACGCGTTCGCCCATTCTATTCTATCCTGTCTCGCAGTTTTTTTATATTCATCAAATTTTGATCGTCAACAACTTCCGATCAAAAAAAAAAAGTTGACATCCCAATTCTCATTCCGGTAGCATAAGACATTATCAATTAGACGACAATATGAACTGTAAATGTTGTTGGTTTGCCGATCTATGAATTGCACACCCAAAAAATTGTTGGTGAATCCTTATTCCGACACTATGTAGTCTTCTATCTTTAGGTTGATTCAATTCGCAAACGGAACATTACCCTCTCCAACTTTACGGATGTTGGTAATCGTTCTCGGCAAATTGGTTTGGGCAAAAACATCGCATCATTTTTCACATCATTCAACTTGGTCTTTCGTATTTCATCCCCATTGCTTTAGATTCTTATCATTGCCCAACAACAACAACAAGACCAAAGTATTCAATGATGTCAATTGTTAATGTTTTGCATTAAGGTCAAACATGAAAGATGTCGAATAGTTACATTGTAAGCTTCCCCTTCTTTGTAGACGATTTTTTTGGGTATTTTTAGTAGCCCGATTTTGCTCATCAAGTTTCCAAGTGGTGGTGGTTGGTTTGACAAAAACATTTGTGGTTGCGATCCTAATCTATGTGTTTTGATGAACCATACCCAACAATATATAGATGTATGATAACAATGAACTTAAATCTGGTCCTTGGCGATGATCATGTGATATTAGAATAACACACAGAATTTGGTATATTTATTTTGTCTCGGTGACGGCCACCAATGTAGACGATCGATGTTACGTGTACATGATCTATTGTTGTGATCGTCATTACCGAAAGAGAGGGAGAGAATGATACAAGAGGAGGAGGAGGAGGAGGGAGGAGGGAAGGGAAGTGTACCGAATTCATCGTCATCAACATCATCACATTCAAGCTCGGAATGTGATCATCCGCTTCAAATGGGGACTTTACTCCTTCATTTATATATATTTGATTGTCTTGTTTGCCTCCTTTGTTTTTGTTTTTTGTTTTTTGTTTTTTGCTTTGCTTTCGCCACCGAAAGAAAAGTGCTTCACTTGATGTTTGATCACTCTCTCGTTTTGCGCATTTTCCCACACTTCGTTCCTACCAAAGAGTAAGTTGGTTTTCACCACTTTACTTCGAGTCGCTTCATTAGCTCAACCGTCCAACTATCCTTTCGCCTACTCTCGCTTTGTGTGTGTGTGTGAATCGGTGCATGGTACCACACGTATACATAGGCAAAAGCAAGTATTCCATAATATCAATTATATCATTGATTGATGAAATCCGCTTAATGTACTCTAATTTAGTCAACAATCGACTATAGTTGACTTAGCCCCCTCTTCCCATTAACATTATTCGTTCGATTCTGAACCCTACGGATGGTTGACCATCTCTTATGGTTAGTTTTCCTTGTATTCATTCAATTTTTTTCTCTTGTTTGTTTGTTTGACACCACAATCCCCACCTTCAGTGAACCCCAATCGTGGCAATGTGTTGTTTGCGAAACAGGCACAAAAATCGGAAGAATGGATCATCGACGACGTTGCCGAACAGGTGATCGATGCGGCTCGTGATAAATTGTTTCGCAATGTTAAACATGGGTCGATATCATCGTCACCGATTCCGCCGATGTCTCCACATTACTCCCGTTATTCTTCACCGATTGCTGGTCCCGTTTTTACGCCTTTGGATTCGTCGTTGCCGTCTACACGACCATCCAGTGCAATGGGATCCATCTATTCACGTTTTAAGGATTTCAATTCGCGACCAAAACCATTCGGTCAAGCTTATTGATCGTTTCCATATTTACGTTCTAAACGTCCACACACACACAAACACACACACACACATAAATACATCGGAAATGGTCTTCATTCCTCATTGAAACAATTAAATGATTTTCCAAAGTGGAAATGATCATTCACGTTCGTGGTTCATGTCATCCAAATAAATTGATTCCTTACACTATTGCCTCCTTGTGTGTGTGTGTGGTAGACCTTACATTCGGAACTCAATGCCCTTTTTACATTGTGGTGTCTTTGACCTTTCAATCAAAAGGATTATTGATTGACTTGTCAAGGTACATTTCTCCCCGCAATAGACTCATCTCTATCAGTCCGCAATGAAACGTCCGATGGAGGGTGAGAGGAAACCGTCATGAGGTTCATCTTGCCACCTCCATCTGTTGCGACCATAACGGCTCAAGCCCTAATTAGGGCCGAATAGGGGGGCAGGTCTGCGGTTTGAACGAAACAGGTGGAAAGCGTGGCACAACCGACCAGTTCTGTGTTGTGTGCCGATCAACTGGTTTGAATGAGCATGTTTTAGGTTTCATTGTAGCAGAAGGAAAGATCAACGACGACGACTTCGACGACGATGGCAGTAGAAGCAGATATATCTACAATATATATATTGGTCGAGTAGTAGTAGAAGAAGTAATAGATTTCTAATGTCACGTCAGCAACTAGTGTCATATCGTTGATTCACCATGTGTCTTTTGAACGTCACCTAAAGTGACTGGGCTAGGAGTGACGATGGGACGCGATGCGCAGCCCGAGGGATGTGCCCGTTCCTCTAACCAAATTAATCGAAAGGTAGATATTTCCTGCAGGCGCCAACAGTAGTATATATATACACTGAAAACAAAATTATGGTAGGTCAGCTGGCGAGTTGATCATACTTGTTGGCTTGTTCGTATATCGATGTCGATGCCGGTGTACGTATTCATATATACCTGCTACGAGTGTGTCTGGTCACCTTGTTGTTGGTGGCAAACCGACCGACTCTACCATAAAAAAAAATATTGTTATATGCAAGAGTGCATAGTGTTGCATTGCGCAGCGAGACCACTGCCCATTTGCCGCCTACCTGGTGTCTCATTTGTTGCCTCTTACCGTTCAAACATCCACGTTTACCTGTCGGCAGAAAGCTAGCGCAGCGGCGGCGGTGGCGGTGGCGAGTCACTCATTCAAGTCGAGTTCAGTAGTAAGGTTTCGCCATGGTAGTGTAGTGTGACACTTGTATTCAGTGAAGCTCGTCGATGTCGCCGTCGTCGCCCGTTGTCACCATTTTTTCCCCATTGGCGTGTTCGATACTGTTCCATAGCCATTGTCACTTTGTCAGTCAAGCAGTTCGAACCGTCGAGACTGTTTGTGTTGGTGGAGAAAACTATGTGTGTGTGTGTGTGTGTGTGTTCACAACCAGGTAATGCAATCAAGCATCGAGAGTCGAAGAGCATAACACACTAGCCATATATATGATCACATACATACATAGGCCATTGCTTGCCAATCGGTGCGTGTTGAATCGAATCGAAACTCATCGACCGATCATCGATGCCTCAGCCAACACCGCCGCCGACACCGACGTTCAACGAAGCAAAACAGCCGCGCCAGTGATCGACTCGGCTCGATATCCTCATTGATCCATATCCGACCGCACTCATCCTTGGTGCCTATCTATCTAACTCGTTGTTGATCCACGTTTGCTTTTGATTTTCCTTTTGTATACTGGTGTTGATGTTGCCGTCGTACCTCAATATCATTCGTCCGTGATCGTTCCCGATCGCTGTTGAAAAAACGAAACGCAACAATCCTCGATACGCACTATCGGTGCGTGTGCCTCCAATTAGTTGCGGTATTGTTCATTCACGTGCCACTTGACCTTGTGATGTTTTGTGTGTGGCGTATTGGTGTGACATAGAAGTGTAACAATTATTTGATCTATCCAATCAAAAAAAAAACCAAAAATAAGGTGCACTTGTTTTCGTTTTCCAATTGTACACAATTGTACAATTGATTCCATCACCAATCTATCGTTTATTCAACTCATCAACAACAAAAAGCATCAAAATGAACGACTCGTTAACTCATCAGGATTATATCAGCTATACCCTACACAATCCACATCAACAATCGATGTCCTATTCGGTTGGTGGTAATGGATCCCAACAACAACAACAACAACAGCAGCAACTTGCTTCACATCAACAACAACAGCAACAATATGTAATGCAAACACATTCCGATCTATTGCAACAAGCTGCAAGTGGATTGTTGGCAACGGAAGCACCCGATGGTCCATTGATGATGAGCTCAACCGTTGGAACCGGTGGCGTTTTGTTAACATTGAACGGAACCAATGGACCAATACATAATGGAAGTTCAAGTTTGCAACATCAAACACAATTTGGTTCATTGACCAATTCATCAAATTCACCATTATCTGGTGTATTGGTATCGACCAATGGAAATGGTACAACCGTTTTGGGTTCACCACAACCGAACAGCCAGTCAGGTCAAAGTTCGCAACGTTCATCATCGTCAAATGGGACAGGTAACTCGAACAGTACAAACACAAGTCCGACCGTGCACCATAGTTCGAAAAAGAAACGTAAGTCAAGCTCAATTGTACAATCAAACCATCCACAATTGGTTTCGAATGTCTTTGTTCGCTTGTTTTATCTCTCTCTTTCACATTCTCTCTCTTCCTTTCTGGTGGTGGTGGTGATGATTGGTCTTGACAAATTAGTCACGATCATAAGGTCGAAGGTGAACACCAATGACCAATGTTTTTTTTTTCGATAATTGATTTATTCAATACGATCGTTCCGATCGGACATCAGTTATGATCGATGATGACCAAACGGGTCTAACATCTAACTTCGAACATCATTGAACACAAAACGGACAAGATCCTTTTGTGCTGTCACGATGCCGAACGTTGAGATGTGTGAATCAATGAATTTCAATTCGATTGACAGATTGATTAGGCGTGAGAAACCTAACTAGTCGATGCTAATTGGTTGCCACCTTTTTATTTTATATTTTATTCTCTTTGGTCTTGTGTGAACTTGACATTGAAATTATTGTTCTTGTTTTTCCACTATATATATATATTGTTATATATCTTGACCACTGTTGACGGCTAAATGCCATTGAACCATAGAGCACGATGACGGCGGCGGCAACGTTTTTTGAATCAAGTGAACCGATTGGCACCGTAAATGAGCGCCTCCTTTCTAAATGTACCTTGTGTGTATGTGCGTGTATGCACAACCAATTTTTCTGGTGAAATGTACGCGCGCACTCGCGCCCGAGCGCTGGAATGAACGGTTTTTTGTCTCTATGTTCGTTACATTCATGATGCGATGAATGGAACGATGCATGACGGTTACGGACGGTTTGACTGGTCATGATTAAGGTTGCGGAACGCTAGAGACATGGAAACCCATGCGGCCGCCAGCCATAGGCATTGGTGAATGATCAAACGAACGAGAGAACTAGAAAGCAAGAGAGACGTCGATGTCGACGTCGATGTCGATGGACGACAACCGTTAACTGGGCACGAGACTCATTCGGAAGGAAGTGGTGCCAACTCGACAAACACACACACACACACATAGCTACCTTTTGACTGTTTGTATATATTTTTCATTGCCAAAATATTTTGGTCATTGGTTCATGATTTGCAATTGATGATCATGTCACCGAATGAAGACAAATCGATTTGACTTTACATTGAAATTCCGTTCCGGATGTGGACCAGCCAATTGCATTCATTTATTCAACTTGCTTTTTTGATTTTTCTCTTTGTTCCTTCTCATCATCATCATCATCATCATCTTATTTGTTAGTTGGTAGTTCACATGCATCACATTTATGTCTCATCCACCACCAGTATGGATGGACAAGTTGAAAGGCCTGAGTCGAAAAAAAAAACGATGTTCACTTTGGTGAAATGAAACGGAACGAATGGCGACGAGTCCGTCGTGTGGATCATCATAAATGATTGTTCGCCCTTGCTCTCGCTCTTTTTCGGCATAAATTTTGATGCCAGTCTAGTCTCGTCTGGTTGCAAACCGTGCCACACATAACATTGTGTGTCCACGCGTCCCCTCGAATGCGTCATACATAGAATTGATTGTCGCGTGTCGCGCTTCAAAAACATTGCTCGCGTTCCAATCATTTCCAACAGAGAATGATCTTCATTGTATTGTCAATGTCTCATCGTCTAACATTGATTCACATTTTCTTGTTGACCAATGGTTCTAAATTTAGCCATAAAACGATCAAGTTCTTTTCGCTTAAGAATATAATCATTTTCATTGACCAAACAGCCGACATCATTTTTGGAATTGGACGATGTTTCCCCACAAAACATTTCTATGTTAAAAATTTGATTTACACTCGTTTGACACCTTAATGAGCCGGTCGGGACTTACAAGTCCACCATAGGAACTTCTTTTCTTGCTCATAGATTTGTCTGCTCGTTTTTCGTTTTGAAATGAGTGACTAGACAACTCTAGGATTGACTTTGGACAAAGACCGAACAAACAAATGATGACTTGATAGAGAGAGAGAGGAAGAGGGAACAAGTTCATTACAATACACAAAGCTAACTCATCATTGCCATTCAGGTTGTGCTGTTTTATTTCCATTGTAACTTGGACGTTTCCATTGAGTTCGGCATTCTTCGTTTGACAACTAGATGGATGAGTTGTGGGTAACCAACTTTGCTACATTGTCGTTGGCTGATGTCCAATATAAACACAACACTAATCAAATTGCAATATTTTCACAAAAGAAGGGAGAGAGATGTTGAATAAAATAAAAAAAAGGTGAAAGAAACGGTTATTTATTATCGATTCTACATGTTCGGCGTGTGTGGTCAATTGTCTAGGACCGAAAGTCGAGAAACGAGCGGAAGACCTTGTCCATTCATTGACACCTAGTTCATATTGATTCATCCAGGTGGAAAAGTGTTGACAAATTAGAGATACGGTTCAATGGTTAGCTCATATTATGATTATCATCAAGGGCACAAGCCGACCACTTGGCCCCATGGCTGATAATAAATGGGCAATGAATGTGTGCCTGTGGCATACGGTCGTTATGGTCATCGTGTTAGGGCTCAGCCTAATGTTGATCATTAACTTGATTACCGTCCGGTACTATACTCTCCATTTACCTAATGACAAGGAACGGGTCTGTGATCAGTCAAAGGCCGCGATCCAATGTTTGGAACGTGTTCATATATTGCACTAATGTCAAAGGTGAATTCATTTGCTCAATTGCAATTGTCATTGGGCCTCCGTGTTGGCAGCTTGTATAATTTAATAGTTTCCAAATGTCTCATATATTGACTGCATCATCACCATCATCATCATCCCACTCATCATCATCATCATCATCATCGGTGGCTTATCATTACGACTGCAGACCGTCGTCGATGGTAGATTGTTGCCAGTGTATATATACCGATAATAGGCTTCCTATTGGCTACATTCGCTAGGGATTTGCCATATCGAAATATGACAAACAGACTAAAGCGGTACCAAGTTCCAGTTTGTGTGTGCGAAGAAAGAGAGAACTAGAGAATGAAAGAGAGATAGGTTGGATGAATCATTAATAATAGATGTACATCACTATTCGGAATGAAAGTCTAGTGAGAGAAAGAGAGAGAGATGAGATGAGAATGCCATTAGGTGCACAAAGGCGAATGAATGAATATGAAAGTTTGTCGCAGTGAAACCCCCCTATCCACTGACACAAAAGTCGTTCTCGTACTGTGTTACCGTTGAATACACTCTTGGGAGCGTCGTCGTCGTCGTCGTCGTGGGGAAAGTGGCAAACGGGAAAAAAATTCTCGTACGCCATTCTATGCCGCCGACGACGCCGTCATCATCGTTGCCGTTTGGCTCGACACTCGATCCAAAGGCGATAAGACATGCGTCGAGAATTTTAAGGGGAGAATCTCGTCGATGGGAAATCAACGATCCGTGACTCAGGATTGGCTGGCATGATTCGTTTTTCGGACGACTATGGTGGTGCCGATTACTGCCGGGCCACTACCTCACAACCGGGTCTGGGCACCGATCGGTAAATGTGTTCAACCGTATACGATGTGTGTGTAGGGGGAAGGGCGGACTTTGAGTCTAAATTTGTCCGTCAGTATGAATCCATGGTACATTTGAAGGATGCGGGACGTTACCGTTACGGCATTGGCGGCAACACTACACGAGAGGCGGGCGTTTATGTACGGGAACGGATGGGCCATAGGCAATGTGTGCGTGCGCGACTAGGCGTGTGTGTGTGTGCGTGTGTGTGCGCCAATCTCATTGAAACATGCGACAAAAACGACAACCGTACCGAGACTGTTCGAGAGATTGAAAAAGCTTTCATCGAAACGAACCCGGTCGCCACTGGTGCACATGAAAGTCACTTTGTTGCTGTCCTGCTGCCCTGCCGTCTCGTGTCGTACGTACTGTTCCAATACGACTACCGAAAAAAAAAGGAAAGAACGGACGACCAGTGAACCAAACGTATCAACGAGAACAACCAGTCAACCAATCAACCAACCAACCAAAGGAACCAACAAACCGAGCTAACGAGCTGAGAGTGAATATGAGTGTGTGAAAGAGAGAGAGAGAGAGAGAGAGAGAGAGAGAGAGAGGAGTGAAGAGTACTGTCCACTGTCCACTTGAATCCGACGTTGATCTGCTTTGTTTCAATTCGTTTCACACGATTGAGCTCACATTGAACGACAGCATCAGCAGCATTAAAGGCAACAGTTCAAAGTGAGCTAATCTCCTATCAGGCGAATCTCGATTCAACAGCAGCAGCAACAACGGCAACAGCAATAGTAGACTGTCAATGTCGGGCCAGCGAGCAGTGATCCATCCATCCATTCATGCGGACATGTGAATCGGTGTGAATCGTTGTGCATCCAAGGATGGGCATCTATTGATGCGACCACTTACTGATCGGCTGGTTTTCACTCACTCACTCCTTCACTTCATTCATTCATTCACATTGATTTGCCGTTAAACAATTTCACTGTTCAGCAATAACACATCCAACCGACCATTTCACTTCTATCACCATCATCATCATCATCATCATCTTACTAATTTGGCCTAGTGACAAGCCTAATCTGGTTCCATTTGTTCATCACATATTTTTTTTGTTGTTTGGATGCACGATGGATCTCAGTCTATACCGATACAACGCCTCCATGATGGAGTATTACTCTTGTACTGTGCACAACCCATTCCATTTTTATATAAATCAATCAACCAATCATCTTATGTGAAATCATACAATTTATCTAACCATTTTTCTTATATTGTTTCTTTCTTTATCATTAGGTCATGGCGGTGTGAACCAACTCGGCGGAGTATTCGTCAACGGACGTCCACTGCCCGATGTTGTACGATCTCGAATTGTGGAACTTGCCCATCAAGGCGTCCGACCCTGTGATATTTCGCGTCAATTGCGAGTTAGTCATGGATGCGTTAGCAAGATTCTTGGAAGGTAAGTTTCTTTTCCTTTTTTTCCTCTAGTTGATCAATAGTTCAATACTCTGTGGCGTTTGGTCACGTTTGGTTTAGTTCGTGTTCATTCATTTTGTGTGTATCGTTTCGGTGCACTGACCAGGACAAGACACTCATATTGCCTAGTGACCACGTTATGTGTGTGTGTGTGTGTTTGGGTTTGGCATGAATGGAGCGGTGCGAAACGGTAACGGCAATGGCGTCACCGGTAGTGTTACTATTGTCTCCGGATGACGACACACACAAGCTGGTGCTAATGACTGGCTGGTGCCAGCCAGCCAACCAACCAGCAAACCAACCAAAGAAAACCAGCCACCAAGCAGCCATGCAACCAGGCACAGATCACCGAGCAGCACATACACACACACACACACACACTTTCACTATTTGGCTACACTTGAGCACATTCCAATCGAAACGGAACGACACATCCGAGTGAGCACGATGGTGTCGGTGTGATCGCGATCCATGTCCAAGATCAGCCAGCTGATCGAATCTAGACATTCAAACTAGCACGGTCATGGATCAATAGCGTCAATGATGGTCACCTAGTGACCAGTGAAAGTTACTTTTTCTGCTCAATATTGGAGAGGAGTTGTGTATGGCAAATGAAAGTGTTGCAAACCATCCAATTGCTTACGTGTCCATTGTACATTTTTGTTCTGTTTCTAGCGTTAACAAACGATGCGTGTCCTGATCACGCATGGACATTGCACCCATCTATACATTGGATCTTTCCATTTTCCATTTTCCATTATCAATTCTGTGGATTCTGATTTAGTGTTAGCTCCAGAAACAAAAAATCCATCGTTCCTTAAACATTAGATTAATAATATTGAATGAGCGAACGAACGAACGAACGATGTTCACATTGAACAAGTATATGAATCACAATTTGATCGATGCCTTTCCTCTCGGAAAGTGTCGCCTAAATTGACTCTATATGCTCACTCCCGATGCTTTTACAGCTGATGATGTTGATGATGACATGCTCTCAAACCAGTCTGCAAACGCCCGTGCAAGAATGGTAAAGGAAAACTCATTCATTTTGTCAGCTAACTTTGAATGACTTTTTCTGGCCTTATAGTAACTTTTTCCCATGTTAAATCATCATCACATCGTCATCATCATCATCATCATCCAATGTTGCAATACGAGAATACAAGCTTACTATTGTATATTGTTTTTTGTTTATTTCGTCCTTCAGATACTATGAAACGGGAAGCATCAGACCGGGCGTCATCGGAGGTTCGAAGCCAAAGGTGGCGACACCGAATGTGGTGGACGCAATAGCAAACTATAAGAAATCGAATCCGACAATGTTTGCGTGGGAGATTCGTGACCGACTTTTGGCCGATGGCATTTGTGATGCGGACAACATTCCATCGGTTTCCTCGATCAATCGTATCGTACGGAATAAGGCAGCGGAGAAGGCAAAGAATGTCAACTCACACGGTGTCGGTTCGAATAATCTTAGCTCGAATTCATCGGCTGGAAATGCATCGCCACCATCATCGGGATCGATGAGTCCACAAATGCCAAGTCCAGGCTCTACAACCAAGGCCGATGCATCGTCGACGGCATCGAATCAAACCTCAGTGATTGTCAATACACAATCACAATCCCAACAACAACAGCAACAACAAGCAATGAACACCTATTCCATCAATGGTATACTCGGTATTAACTCATCGGCTGGTTCATTGGGTTCACCCGATCAACATCAATTGCAATCTCAACAACAACAACAACAATCGAATATACCGCGTGGATTGAAACGAAATCGACTTGAGCTTGAAGGTAAGTGGTATTGTGAGATAAATACTCTATTATATGACAGTTAGTTGTTCACTAAGTTCACGACCACATGTCTCCCATTGTCCACAATGGTACAATGGCCCGTCAACACAAGTAGACTATGATATATGACTATTAGGAAGAGAGTTGGAGAGAGAGAGAGAGAGAGAGAGAGAGAGGTCAGAAGGTATCAATGTATTTCAGTGAGAACTGCCACCATGGGAGGATCTTAGCCCTACCAAATGGTACCAAAATGACATCTTGATTATTGCGCTCAATTGAATTGATGGTGGCCAATCTAGCTTCATAATTGAATCACACAACCATTCGATGACAAACAATCAATGCAGGCAAACTAGCTATGTTCACTTTCCTATTCCAATCATTCTTTCAATTATAATGGAGGCCTATTTGAATGCCTCGTGTTCACTCGAGTGCCGCTTTTGACACTGGCACGTGTCCCTTCACAATAAAGTCAAACTATAGTCAAACTGTTCTATTTGTTTAACTTCCCAAAAACGACTTTGTCCCGTGAGTCTATTTAGTCATTTTGTATCCCGCCATTGTAGTCGTTTCTTGTCGTTGTGACACAAGTCAAACTTTAGTTCGTGTGTGTGTGTGTGTGTGCAAATAAGAATGTATCTAACTCTATTTATTGCAGAGAATCAATCACCACATCATCCATCGACACCTACTGGTCCATCGACGGTATCCACAACGTCCGATGATTCAAGTTCCGTTCTAGTATTGAATGGTAATCATACAAAGAGTGTGTCCACTCCCACCTCAGCCGCCGCACTTCCGCCATTTTCGGTGGCAGTCGCCGCCGTGTCGGGAGCATCCGGATCAATGTCTGGTTCGGGAACATTGGTCCATTCACCATCGCAAAGTAGTGCCGATGCTAGTACACCAAGTGAAGTGCATCATCATGGACAACAATATCAATATTGGGCCGTACTTGATCATTCATCTACACCAGATCTACTAACATCAAATCAGCAACAACAACAACAGCAGCAACAGCAACAGCAACATTTGAATGGTCAACACGGACCAAATGGTTCATTACTTCATCAAACATCAACCGAACAGCAACAATTGTTGACCACACCAGTGACCAGTGCCCATAATCAGCCACCGCACGCTCATCCGCAACATCATCATCAATCTCAACATCACCAATCACATCACCAAACTGTGCTCACTTCCGGCGGTGCACCAGCCTCAGCTCATCATCCATCACATTATGAGACGACCACTTTGTATACGCCACCTATTGGTAAGTGGTATTATCCATTCGTTCAAAGCATCCAAACTTTTTTTTTTTTTGATTCAACAAACCGACAATGTCAGTCATCATCATTTTTTTTTCTTTTCGGTTTACCTTTCTCACTCTTACTACTATGACGACCTTTAACCTTCGATGCTTGCCTCGAAGCTGTCATTAGAGGCGTTATTACGCGTTATGATTGAGCTGCCGGTGGTGATGGTGATGGTGGTGGTGATGGGAAGTGAATACAAGATGGGGAGAAAACCCGGGGTTCCATCATTGCCTACTAACCTCATTGTGTGCCATTTGAATGTTTCCATTGAATTGAGTTCAACTGCCAATTTTTTTTTGTATTTTTGTTGTCGATTCGCACCTTTCAAATGAGTGAAGTTCACATTTCTTTCATTCTGTTGTCGAAATCGTCGTCGGTCTAGCCGACAATGTCGTGAATATTGTGGTTTAGTTGTAGACAATTTCAAATTTACCATGCTTGACGCCGAGATGTGCAATTGTCTCTCATTCTCTGACCACAGTGGTGGACACACAAGTCGCACATTAATTTTGATCGGCTACTTTTTCGGTTGGCGACCCCCTCTCTCTTAACGTTACGGGTGGGAAGCAAATTGTTTTTTGGATCATCAATATGCATCAATTAAATTGCTCCCAATTGACCATCAGTTTTAGCCATTCTCTCCGATCTCTTCACCAAACATTTGTGCCGCATTCAATTGTTGCCCATCAATCGGTATGTTCGGCGTGTTTGTAATAATTGTCCATAATTGGAGTCGAGTTGAACGATTCTCTCGATTGAACGAATGGAGAACCACAAACAATGAACAAGATTTTTTTTTTGCGTTTCCCGATTGCAACCAATAACTACCTTTATTGCTAACTGTCTTTACTCGACTAGTCTTGTCTGTAGTGTTGTCTCGCACCATCAACGACTTCTTACCATCGTGGGAATTAACCTTTTCCCGAATGACCCGATGTGTCCGAATACACCGACAAAACAGGAAAGAAAAAACGATCGTCAAATGATGACTAATTCAATTACAAGCTAATAAGGTACTAGCCGTTTTTTGGTTAATTGACATTGAACCATTCAATGGCTAATTGTGTCATCATTGAATGTTCTTCGTCTATCTTCATCTTAGAGTATCTCTCATTACAAATTGCACAAAGATACAATTTTATTCAATGTTAAAGTGAATTAATTTCAAATGTGAAATGGAAAAGTCGATTTTCATTCAAAGCTTCTGTGTTGAATTTGATGTGATGTTTGATTCTTGCCCTTTCAATTCATTTCAATTGCGCAGCTGTGTTCCATCAATGTGATCAACCGAAATCCCATGGGCTCGGTCAGAAGCAATGGAAAATGATTTTATTTTTCTTTCATGAGTTCTTATTGCAATAGAATATAGTCAATTGATTTATATGAGCTTCAGCTTCTCAGTCTACTACCAAATTGGCATTAGCCGCCAGTGGAGTCGTTCCAACTGGACCGATTTGATTGGTATAGTTCGTTCACATAAAAGCAAACATTTTTCGTTTCCCTTTTTTTTGAACTAGTACACCAATGCCAATGTCTCTTGGTTAGTAGATAGATTCTCTCTTGTTTGAGGGCGGCAATTGATGCTCGCCTAATGGTTTCGGCAGAAATCGAGTTGAAGTTGGCGTCAAGAAATGGTTCACTGCGTTTTGCCACTCAAAAGCCGTACCAATGGAACATTTGGTTGGTTGGTTGGTTGGTAACCATCGGGCAAGAAGAAGATCATGAGTGCACTTCTAATTAGGCTGCTCACATCGGGGGATGCGGCACACAAGCCGACGTTTTTTCTACACATTTTCAATCGTGCCAAATTAAGTTAATGTCAGTAGTTCTGATAGCCAATTAAGTGCCTCCTATCGTTGGTTTTATTTTTTGGTTAACAAAAGCCTTACCCCTATCGACAATAGTTTTCAGTTCAACTTGGAGAGTGCATCTCCATTCGGAAGTGTTACCGATTACGGTTGCTTCAAGTAAGTGTGATTTATTGAATTCAAGTGGGAGAGAGAGAGAGAGAGCTCACATAAAAGTCTGCCTTTACAATAGTTATTAATTGCGTTGCAATTCTCTCTCTCTTGTTCACTCGTTTTCCGATCAGACAATTCGGTGCAAAATAGTTTACTTTCTACAATTGAAATTGAAAATTGCTCGATTCTGAACTATGTTCAAAGTCAATTGAAGATGGCCAGCCACAATTGACGGCGGCGGCGGCGACGGAACAACAACAACAACAGCAAAAAAACGAATGGCAGTTAGTCTAATCGGCAATTGGCAATTACCGATTGCCGCAATGGTCTTTACGAGCAGCGACGATTGCCATTTTATGATGCGATTCAATAGTGAGAGAGAGAGAGAAAGATGTTCATTTCCTACCGCCTGATTGTTACCTCATTCAGAATGGACTCGATAAATATATTGGTCCAAGAAAGAATCGATTTTATGAATGAATTGAACCGATGGAGAGAGAGAGGGGAAAACGGTTGACTCCTCACACTTTCATCTTGTTTCAAGCTTAAACTTGCCGACACTTGTCAAGCGGGAAAGGTGAATTAAAAGGCAAACGTGTTTGCACTCGAAATTCATCGTCCCATTCAATCAAAGGCGCCAATGTGTGTTGTGGTAGCAAACCGAACAATCTACGCCCATTACCTGTTTACGAGGAACGATCTTCGGCTAGTAGCATCTTCATTTTTTTGTTGAATCGTAACAAAAATCGAATCGATGCAAGGTCATGGGTCAGCGCCTTATGTGCTGCACTTATATTTCATTATAATAATCATTGTTTGTATTACGTTCAATTCAAATTGATTCAAGCCTACATTATGATTCAATTCCGATTTGATGCTACCCAATTCTCACGGAACTGTTGTTATTGTTGCATATATTAGGTGCAAGTCGTTTAATTGACGGCTATAGTTGTGTACGTACGCGTTTATAGGTCGTCCAATTGACAATGTTGCCCATCATCATCATCATCATCATCATCATCAAGATTGTGTGTGTATTACGTTTGCCTAACGATTCACTTAATTGATGATAAACGCGACGATCAAATCATATCTTGTGGGAGAGGGAGAGAGGAGGTCTCAAACGCACGCCATTAGACGTCGACGCCATAATGATGTGTATGGGCAATGAGCAAATAATAAAAAAAAAAGATATTGTTTGCTTGATCGAAATGGGCGCCTACAATATTTAGCAAACAAACACAAGACACTAGAACGGAGCGAAGAGAGGAGACCATATCCAATCTCAAACCATTGACTTTGTGCTGAATACATTTTAGAGAATATGAATATACACATTGCATTGCCGAAATCGGTGCATTGCAAAGTTTAGATTCACTTCTTTATGAGTAGGTGCACCCATTGGATAGTTAGTGTACTCCTGAGTATCGATTGTCACGCAAAATGGCGATTGCATTTGATTTGTTCGTACCCGTAGTTTTACGTTATTGACATAGTGTTCAATGTGGCAACAAACGGGCCATCACCCAAAACTGACTAATGACTAATTACGTTTATATATATATATGTGTGTGACGTTTGGAACATCTCGGTCGCATCCCGCGACACGCAGTAATCGACTTATACACGCACCCATATTTCCCCATACAATGAGCCTCTGATTTGCCTATATATATATATGAATCTAGGCGCCCAATATTGCATACAATACACTTTATTTACATAGTTCCCCTTCTATCTTCCTATCCCAAATGTATATGGCACGACCCAAGATCGATCGAAGTACATGGGAACAATAGACACACACACAAACACACAAACACAACGTTATAATGCATAGGTACAAAGTGTATGCAATCACACTTATCACCTTGACAAGATTTCATTTCCCTCGACCAATCAAAATAATAAACAATTCAACTAATCACTTTTCATTGTCATTTTGTCATTTGTTTTTAGGTGCCAGCGCTCCCACTGGAGATTACTATGCGACCGCGGCCGCATATCATGGCTATTATGCAACGTCCAATGCATATGGAGCCAATTCGCCTTACAGTCAGATCGGAAGTCAAAGTGCAACGCCCACGGTGGTTCCAGCAAACCAGGCATTGATAAGTAAGTATCTTTAACGTTTAAAACGTTTAACCCAAAACACTAAATCTCAAATGGAATACTAACCAAACAAACCAAACAAAAAAAAAACTTCCCAAAAACCCAAATCAATAGATCCATACTACTACAGTGCAGTGAATGTGGCAGCAATTCAACGTTCATCAACATCACCGCCAGGTTCAATTGGTCGTACGACGGTTGCTTTATAAGATAGATCGTTGAAACATCATCATCATCATTGAAGATTGTCCATCATAAGATATCTCATTAAGCTTTTGGACGTGTTTTTCAATGACGCCGTGTTCTCGTCATCGATCATCACCTTACAACAACAACACACACAAGCATATACACACACATTTCTTTTAGTTGGCACGCGATTGCCTACGGGGGCAATGGGCAATGGCCCAATGATCGCCAACGCCATTGGCCATTTGCAATCTCATTCTCCATTGTCCTGGTCGGTGTGCTTGTCTTGTGACCGCCATTCAAACCGAATCTACCTTGCCGTATCTCGTTCTCTCGTTCTCTTGTTCTCTCTCCTATTTCACCTGTACATCAACTCACTATTTATTGCCGCCATGCCCTCATCACTTCACCTTACACTCACCTCACCTACACACACACACACACACACACACCTGTAACTATAGTTGCCTCTCTATTTTGCATATAGCCAATCGGACGAATTATCCATAAAAAATACTCAACAAGACATGTAATAAATCCACTCAAACACACAAACTATAACCATTTTTATCCATTTTTGTGCATTTTCCGTACACCACATTTTAGTTGATAATTGACTCATCGTCAATTCATCCGATTTGGTCCAATCAATAAAGCTTGTAATGTTATCTTAACGATCGTTTTTTTTTGTCGCTGGTTTGGTAGCGTCTAAACCAGACATAAGATAAATCAATGTAATTTAATGGGAGCCAATAGGATCACTCATTAGGCGTCATACTCTTGGCAAATCATTGGTAGCACATGTATTCCTTCGCACATGAGCAAGGATTGAGTCATCGATGGTTACTTACTGATAACGAATGTCTCGATGCCACGTCATCCACTCGTCACCCAATACTAAACTCATGCTTTGTCTACACAATGACAATGCGATCATTGGGAATTCCACAGCCAACCAGATCATCCTTTTTCCTTTTTGCTCTAATGACGCTCGTCATTTATCCTATCTAACCTGTGTTTGTCTAACCAACGTTCTCGAGCATCATAATTGTCCGATGTTTTGCGTCTTTCATCCTATCCTGGTTTCAAATCCTGGTCCATGCCTGATTCCTGGTCATCACCCACAACTATTGTAACAAAAAAACGTGAACAATCAATTTGCCGTTGAAATGGTTCATTCGTTCGTTCGTTCGTTCGTTCGTTCAATCATTATTCCAGGAAAAAAATGGTAATCAATAATCATGTAAGTATCGTTGACGATTGTCATCGCATTTGATTGTGCAATATTTTTTTCGGGTACATACATTCATACATTCAATATATATTTATTACTCAATATCATTGAAAACATATCACAATGAAAGTATCAATTGAAGTTAAAAAAATCAATCGGTCAAATTGACATTCATAGGTGACATTGAATAGGAATCTTGTATCAATGCTTTTAGTTCAATCGTATGTCAATGGGAAAAAAAGGATACATTCAATGGCAGCAGGAGAGAAAAAGGCCTTGTAGGTGAAACGTCAATTGTTGATTTGAGGTGGTCACAATAGATTGACGGCCAACGTATTATTGGTGATAATTTATCAGTCAGAGACCTCATCCCATTGGCAATCATAATTGTGATCTATCCCATTATGATCGTTCCATTAATGATCTACCATTCGATTGTTTTCTAATGGTCTTTAAGCTATATATGTTGTTGTCACAAGTCAGACATCTATAGTGGGAGATATACAATGAGTTAGTTCTTGATAATTGTTCACCAATTCAGTATAGTCCAGTTTAGTTCAGTTCAGTATTTGTCATCTACCATCGTCATCAAACTGTATTCATGTTGCATACATACGTCACCATTTCAATTCAAAGACTCTGTTTCTTTTTATCTTAACCTTTCCTTCATTTTTTTTGAATGATCCTAACTGCTTCTGTGTCTCACTAATGGCGCCATGTTGATGCACAAAAACCAATGGGACATTAGACATTAGAAACAAATGTTTGGGAGACATTTGTCTACCTTCAACTGATATATCTTTAACTTGTGAACGTATCGTTCGTTCGTTCGAATCGTATCGTTCATTCCTCGTACACTTTGTGTTCAACATTGTCAACTGGTCTCTCAAGCGAAAAATTCCCTCATATATTTCTCCTATACATTTTCTTTATTATTATTATTATATTTTCCTCTCTCCAAATATATATATCTATATATATTGTTATGATTGCTTACTTCTGATTTGTTTGTTTGTTTGTACATTGCCTTCTACCTATATACAGTAGGACTTTTTTTTTAATTTTATTGTCACATGTTTTAATTAACATCGCCAAACGACGCCGACGACAACGACGACGACAATGCAATGAGCCCTGACTGGAAAAACGAGTTCGAACACAAAAGGAGAATGTCGTCGACAAGGTTGTGATCATTCATTCTATATCCAATCAGCTATTTGAGATGGCGGCCGATTCCATTGGAATCACAAACATCTCTTGTTGTTGACGTTGATCTAGTTTACGTCACAACGTTTTTTTTTTTGGCTATAAGTCGGCGGCAACCATTAACTACCAATTGAACATGCATATATATGTACTATGTTATAGGATGGCAAATGATTGGGAGCATCCCCGCCGCCGCCGCCAACCACGATGTCTTTCCATCGTGTGTGTGTGTGTGTGTGTCTAGTGATGATCGCAACATTCGCATCACCTCAAGCTCATTAGTGACCCTCGATGCTTTTCGCCACTGCCTTCCTTTTATGCGAGTGTGATCCCTTCTTCTTCTTCTTGTTCATCAAGCAATTTCTTTCCTCAGCAACCTAAGCCTATAGTTCTGGTTTGAGCACCATTCATTCTAGTGATTGTGTGTCCAATTGACTGACCAGAACGTTCGTTCAATCGGGCAAACGTCAAACGAACGAAATTGTGAGCGAACGGCAATCACATTCATCGACCAGGTTCAGAACTCTATTTATAGTTTGGTTGTCGTTTATTATATAATGGGTTTGTTGTTGTTGACATAAATGATTGCCACACAACGTTAAATTGTGTCTTGATAGTCTTGATTAACTCATTGAGTAGTAGTAGTTGTTGTTGTAGACATTATAATAATAATAATGGCAGAAGTGAAACACACAGTGACGAATGTGAGAATCATCCATACATCACACATATATGTGAGGCCGAGGACAAATTTACGACGTTCACTTCAAAATCTAATGACAAATTAGCCAACTGATCCAAACTGTCCAACGTTAGATATTTGTGTGTGCGTGCATTTATTGCTATTTGATTGCCATTTTTCTCTTTTTGCCATTATTATATTGTCAATTGTCGCCAACAATTTAATCGACTTTTAATTAATCGGCGACCAATTCGAACGAGGTGCTTCATAGGTTGCCATCGGCAATTTGATGGCGACATTGACACACACACACACACACACACACACACATGCACAATGGCAAATTCATGATTTATCGATTGGCTTCGTACGAGCCATTTGCCTTCATAATTGAGTGTGGAGATGTTCGAGCTTTTAATGATCATCTCGTGTAGCAATATTGAGATGACAGTTGTGTGAGGGGGGGGACAAGGTGAATTGAGCGAATTGTGCGAGTGCGAGTCACGCAGTGCGACATATGGAAAGCGCGTGGGAGACGACCGATTCAATGTTTGTTTCCTAATGTTCAAAGATACCTACTGTTCTAAGGTCTATCATCTACCTGCTCTGCATCGTAAATGAACGAAGTCAACTTATCAGTATGTTTAGGGTTTCTGCCTATGATTACTTGCTAGCTTGAAAATCGATGGAATAAAGCGTTAAAAAAAAAAAGAAAGAAAGAAAACTAACGATGAGACCAAATTGTAGTGTAGACCGATTTGTTCCAAAAGCAGCCAACTGTCGTTTGCTACTATTGCATCAATGTTCGTTGCGTGTCTCACAATCACACAATCATCAAACTCTCTAATTATATTCACCTAACGATCATCATTTTTACCGTGTATTTCGGGTGGCCGTTGAATATTTCGTTTGTTCCGTTTAACGAACATTAAGGTAAACATGTTGAATGATTTTTTGTGTGTGCTTGGGCTTCTGCCATTTTTGCTTCTGTGTCAAATGTTATGTATTGTCAATGATTCATCGATAATGTCAATCATTCTACAGAATAATCAACTTCTCATGTTGACAGATATGTAGACATAGAATTATTCAACAAAAACATAATCATCTTCTTAGTTGCCTAATTGAAACTTGATTGAATAAGATATTTTTTATATATATATGATAATTTATACAATATACAACAACACAAAAAAACGTTACCGATTGATCACACACATCGGGTGTCTAAACATTATTATACACAACAAATTTTTCAGTTGCTTTTTACCCGGCAAATGTTTGCTGACATAAGTCATTGACACTACCGAGAACATTTTTTCTTTCTTTATTTTCTTTCATTCATTTTGACATGGCCGTTCGTTTGTCATTTCGGGTACTCTTACCTCCTTGTTGACGTTCATTTTCTTCCTGTCTATCTCTCTCTCATTCGCTCTCTCTCTCTCTCTCTCCGTCCCTACTTATTGGACATACATGTATTTATGTAGATATAAATCTAGGTGGAAATCATTGTAATAATGAGGCGTTGTCAGTGCACTTGCATAATTGCTATCAAAATTGTCTCCTTTGGTTATGTTTGGCTGATTTTACTCGCACGCACTAAGGGATCAATGATGGCAGAATCGGGCAACTAGTTGGTCATGGTGAAAATCAGTTATAACGGGCAATAGACACACACACACACACTTTAAGCATAATCTAGCTACCATTTGGTTCAGTTACCATTGTAGATCAATGGTGGTGGCGGTGCGATTCACGTTGATTAATGCATTGCGGCAAGGTGGCACAAAGGTGAGCCTCCAATATAATATAAAATGTCGCTAACTTGAATGGTCGTCTTGGCGTTGGTATAGGATGATGATCATCATCATCATCAACATGATGGTGGTGGTGGTGATGGTGGTCGCCATACGTTTATTATCGTCTCCAATGTGCTCTCAAATTTGACTATAATTTGGCAACAGTTGCCTTTCAACAATCTGCATACATTGGTTGGCCATATTTGTGACCAAACACCACCACCACGACGACGACTACGATTATTGTCCGCGCCCGATGGTCTCTCTCCCTCTCTCTCTAGTTTGCTCCCTCTCTTTATGGATCACTTGTCACCGAGTATTGCCTCGTTTGTTATTAATACGTCACACACAACTTATATACATACATGTATAATGGTATAACTGCACAGGTATTCCAATTTTTCACAGGTACACATTGCTGTGTGACTGGGAATGGCAAATTGGCACTATTTCCACGACCTGCCACCAAAAAAAAATAAAAAGCAAAAAAAGCAAAATACATTGAGATGATGGGCCGACGTGGAACACACATGCAGCCACCAATATTTCATAGTAAACTTGTCATACTTTGACTAATTCACTGTAGCCATAATTTTTGTTTTTTGTTTTTTGTTTTTACTGTTCGAGTTTGAGCTGTTTTTTGGCGTCAACCATATAAGACAATCATACAATTTCACTAATGACCATCACTTAATTGAATGTGTACTCATATATCGAGATAGATTCATTTGCTCCCATTTTCTCCCTAAATGAATATATTTTTCATTTTGTTTTGTCTTACCAAATTTAGTTTGAATCTATGTTTCCGTCATTTTATTTTATTAATGAGTTACAATTTTTATGCAAAAAATAATCTTTCAGATTTATGTTCTCAATTGGATGAATTTTTAGTTCACATCTGCATCTAAAACACATTGGTTTTGATCTATTTATCGTTCTATTCCGTTTTATAATAGTAAAACCCTTTTTTTATGTGCAAAAGTTGATCTCTTCTGTAATGATCCGTTTCATAAACCAATCAATTGTTAAAGTCAAATCAGAATAAAAGATTCGCATCCAAACAAAAAAAAATTGAATCAATTCTTTCTAAACGAATAATGATGATGAGTTTAGTAGTTGTCAGATAGAGAATGATTACTATTGCACCACTTTCCATAAAAGTGGAATCAAATTTGCCTCCGGAATTGACTCCGAACCAACACACACACACACACAAAAAACCACCGACACCTACAACACAATTTACTCCTCAATCGAATGTAAAGTATAAAGTTGAAAACACACACACACACACACACACGGCTTTGTCGGCGGCAATGGTGTCGGGAGAGGAAGTCACTGGAAGTGGATGGGGTCACTCGAATATTATATAAAGAAAACGTTGATAACATTAGTCAGTGATGAAGAGAGAGATGTGCTGTTCTTGTGCGCAGGAAATTCTTAATTCCGAGCGAACAAGTGTAATCATAGTGATTACTTTAGGCTCCGATTATGTGCACAGGTAGCCACCACCACCACCATCACCGCCACCACCACCACAATCCGCCACAGGTGTCAAGTGTAATATGCGCTCATGCATGTCTACCTGGCCAGGTAATTGCAGCTCGCTTGCTCTCGTTCTCCTTGGAACGTAAGCGAAGTTGCTTCTGTGTCACCGTATTGCAATCGTTCTTATTACCTTCTCTCATTGTCCAATGGCCATGTCACACACACACAACCTATGACCGGTAATGGTTATGGCCGAGTCCAATGATTGTCACCAAATGTTAATTGTGTCCACTAATCATTCAATGTCCATATTGCCATATGGCAGACTTCTCTTTCATTCTCTCGTTCTCTCTGTTGTCATCCTATTGACCCATCACGCAATCTGACTAGCATCGGATACCAATCAGACACTATGCTTGAGACTTATTTGTTTCGTTGTTTTTTTTGCCATCTTTCTTCCTTTCTTCCTATACTCTTGATTTATGGCGCAAAAAAACAATGAATACAACAACAACAACAACGACAGACAATCGAAACAGAGGGGGAGTGTGTGTGTGTGTGTGTGTGTGTGCTGCTGCTCAACAAGCCATGACTCCAATGGATTGTTATATACTCTAAAAATGTCTAACTTTTATATATCGGAACAAAAATTCGTCTAATGAGTTAACAAATGTTCATTAATGAGTGAATGGACCAAAATGTCAAATGCCGGCAATCAAGTGGTGGATACTCTCCGTATCTTGGTGTCCTTTTCCCAAAGTGGTGGTGGTGGACAAAGGTGATTTCTTGTGACCAGTAAACCTTGCGAAAGTGTACGTATGTGAACATGTACTCGTTGGATTAGGACTAATTTTCCTTCACTTCACTCGAAACATGTCTTGTATATATCATAAATGTACGCAACACGGCAATGTTTTTGCTGGGCGGAAGTCGATTCTATTATCGCGTTATTTGCATTTCCACCTCGATGCACACATACATGCATGTCCATGATGGCAGCGACATTTGGCTAAAATAACAAAAAAAAAGAGAGCGAACATTTGGGAGACACACGGTCAACAGACACAACATATTAGATTGGATGCGTCATTCGCTCTTCCATTTCATTCTTTCCTTTCTTCTTCTTCGTCTTGATCGTCGTCGATCGATTCTTCAAATCAATCCGATCGGTAATTTGGCGACGTAATTGGCACTCACTTTCCCTTCACTCTCGGCGACACGGTTGTTGCTTCTCTCTCTCCCTTTTCCTCTTCAATTCAATCTCTTGTTCTCAATTCTTTCAATGTTACCTGTGTGTCGCGATACAATCGAATTTGTAGGCGTGTGAAGCGAACACACATAACACGGCGCCGGGTCAAAGGTCGTATAGTAAATAAAGTATGCGTGTGTGTGTGTGCGCGCGCGAGGGTGAGGATGATGTTACCTGTCCTGACTTCAAAATGGTCGAAACTTCAATTGTCCATTCATAAAAAAAGAAAATGGTAACTCAAGATTGCTGTCGGTCTGATAGTGTCTCTATGACAATGAGAAAGTCCCACACTGTCAGCTCGTTCTGTCCTCTCAGATCGTCGATGTGTAGTGATCACTTCCACCAAACAACAGAACAAAAAAAAATCAAAAAAAAGATCTGCCTCCATCATTAGCAACTACTACCGTGCAACGATTGATTTCCTTTCCAAGTCTAATTTTGGTGTGATTCGACCAACAAACTGCTACTGATGTTACCTTTCGGTTGACACTAGCCGGACGACGGCAAACCATGAAGGGGGGATGGCAGGTTGACATCCATAAATTGTCTATCTAATTCCATTCATCCTTCGGTAACATTCAATTGAATTTTGATGACCAATTATCGTATTGACTCTTACTATATGCTAATTTGCAAGGCAAACATGCTTTGATTGATCAAAAAGGTGTCACTAGAAGAGAGACCAATTCGTTTTTTGCTTATGGGTCAAAGGTGGCCAAATCTTATGATATACCATTGTGGTTGTTCTTGTCCGATGATGATGGCCACATGTCCGGCAATTGTAACATGTCATATATATATGCAAGAAAAAATTGAATTGTCTCATCCACTGGGGATGACTAATTAACGATAGCAAATACATAATGAATGAAGACGCAAGTGGGCCATCGTGTGTGCAACTATCGCTTGAACGAATTTCAATTCCCATGCGGTCGCCCATTTGGTCTTCCCATGGTTGCCAAGTGTCCCATCTGTTCTCTTCTGTTCTGTTCTGTTCGCTCCCCCCAAATCAGTCCTGTGTCAACCGAACGCAAAAAGGTGCCCAATCTCAATAATGTAGAATGGGGAATCTGTTTACATGAGGAGACGATCTCGAATCTAAAATTAGATTCGATGCAAATTGGACACAATCATTTCTCTTTCCCTTCTCGTCTCCCTTCCATATGTGTGTGTGTGTGTGTGTGCTTGTGATGATTGAGCTAGGACGATGGCTATCCTGAAATCCATAAAGTACCTGCCACTGTACGAATCGGAGTAGCAATGAATTATGTTGACTTGATTTTATGTCTCTTGATGAGTTACTTGGTTGGTGAGCTATCTACCTGCCACCTTCTCTACCACCACCACCACCAGCACCATCGTCGTCGTCGTAATCGCCATCTGGCCATCACTAATTATGGTGTGTGTCACCAAATGCAACCAACCCAACCAATGGGAATGATTTTTATTTTAGTGTGCGACATTCAAACATTGACAAACTGGTTTAGTACTTCATCTGACGGGTACGGCACCTTTCTCCTGATGCAACCAGTTCATTCAGTTCGGTCATTTTAAATGATGGTCTCAAATGTTGATCTTCCTCTCCCTCTCTCTCCGTTTTCTGGTGGCAAACAATAGGACATCCAATGCGCACCATCCACGTATCTACCTGTTTTGTTTTTGCGTTCAATGTGCCCACCAAATTTAAAACGACTTCCCTCTTGACGCCCAAGATGGCGCCTTGACACTCTTTCAATTATATACCCGAAAAAACATATACTATTTTCATATATCTTGTATATAGCGAAATTATATGGCGCCCTCTTCCTGTTCAATCCACAAAAGGTTACGAATTCATATCATATCACATTAGTTAATATTTGAAAAATGGAAAACGATGCAAATAAATGGAAAGTAACTTTCACTTGATCAAGTTAGAAAGAGAAAGAAAGAGAGAGAGAGGTACATCAATGAGGCGAATACGTGCGCCATCAAGCTAACCAAAAAAAACGATGAGATGAAGAGTTGCGATCACTTTGCATGAGGATCACGTACTCAAATTGTCTGAACAATTGAGCAAGTGAAGTGAAGTTCTATGTGAACATCGGGGCTTGGCACATCGTATTGAGATGTTGATGCGTGTCAGGGGGTTAGATGACGATGAAGATGATGATGTTGATGATGACTTAGGTGACATTGGTGGTGTGGCCACAATTCTCAAGGTCTTCAACCGGCAATGTCACCAAAATGGCAATGCATTGAACAAATGGCTCGCTCCAATGCATTGGTGCCACTTTCACTGTGGTGATCGTTCGAGCCAAACCAAAAACCGTGATTCGCACTAGTCGTACACACACACACACACACAAAACGACACCCAATCGAAACGACTTGATCACGAAATGGCATTGATTCAATAGATGGTTCGCTTTCATTTCTTTTCCCCATTCAATCATTCGTTACCGTTTGAACGATTTCGATCGAATCGAACAACAACAACTTCAACAACAAAAATTGTTTTTGTAATGATAGACATTCTTCTTGACGCCATCAAAAACTAACTCGCCATCTTGTGGCGCCCATCAAAATATGTACTGTTGGTCTCAGGTTGTGAGCGTGTAGCCGGATGTAGTCAGGAGCCAGCGATTGCCACAGAGTGAACAGGTGAAGACCGGAACCAGCGATGGAGCCAAGGAATGTAACAGATGAAAACAGGAACCAGCGATTGAACCAAGGGAGTGAATGGAAACACGAACATGACGGAGTTCGTGAGTGAGCGATGCTGTGGCAAGAGGTATGCCAGCAATGTTGGTTTAGCTAGCCATGCGATTGGTCTTTTATACTGATCGATGGTCACCTTGTCTTTGTAGACGAGGCACCAGTTTAGTCTTGGATGACACACGGATGACACAAGCATGCACGTCGAGTCATAGAGTATCGTGATCAAGAGTTGAACAGTATGACCAATGACTAATGCTTGATCATTGATAAGTCAGATTGCAAGGACATGACTGTACATGAGTATGACGTATGATGTGAACCAGAATGAGTGTCGTATGTGAACGACTCATTGGGTTCCTACAGTACCAAAGATATGTAGAACTAAATTCAATTATATAAATCAAATATTATGTGTCACATTAGAAGTGTCGAGTGTTGCCATCGACACCGTTGATTTATTATTATTATTATTACTTTTGCTTTTGCTTTTGTTGTTGTTTCAAACAATAATTGATGCCCTTAAGCATATTGAATGATGGTTCCATTGGAAAACTGTTCCATTCCAAGTTTTACCAAAAAGGAATGAATGAATGTGAGATAAATTGAACACAAAAACCTAAATTGAAATATATGCCATTATATTATATTATATTATATATATATTGGTTGATGATTGTGTTTTCGTTTACGAAAATTGACTTTTTCCCTCAATGTTTTCTGTTGAAGTAAAACTAATAAAGTATAGCACAAACACAAATACACAAACAGCCTCTAGAAAATTGTCCACTCGTTTCTGCCCTAATGAACGCTAGGTGAAAGTTTCATTTGGTATGATTTTTCTAGCATAAAGAATAGACTAATGAAAATTAAAGTGAATAGAGAAGGCAATTGTACGATATGGTGTACACCAACATTGAACAAAAATGGTCAACATATTGCCCGTTTCTTTCCACTAATTGCAATTTTTCCTGTCAATAGACCGAAAGCCAATATAAAATTGAATTAAATTGTAAAAGTAATCGATCGTATCATTACTTTAATGTATGCAATGTTATTCTAACGCATAGAACCGACGAGAAAAGAAAAACAATAACTAATTAAATTTGACATAAATTGAAGTTGAATTCATCGACAAAGAATTTATTTGTTTCCGGTAATTGAATGTGACACATTTGGTTTGTTATGTGTCAACTTCAAAAAAAAAAAATATTTAAATGTTAACCATCTTGTGTCACACATTTGATGTGAACAAATTTATGTTGATCATTTTGTCTACATTCCAATGAATTGACAATTGCAATTTTTGAGTTAAGAATCGAATGATTTGTGCACGCAATTGTTGAAAGAATGAAGATCACGCACCTAAATGTGCGTCATAGGAAAACATCATCACCAAACAAGGGTGAAGATCTATGACTTTCGTTTATTCCTCCCTCATTTATTAAACTTTGGGTGTAGAGGAGGGGGCCTAGAAATCTAATATTAATAAATCTAACATCATCAATGATTATGTTTGGTCCAAAATGAAATATTTCGAAATGGATCCACACACACACACATTTGCGACATGGCCGAATTGTGTTTGTCATTCAATTATGACACTTTACTATGATACTCTATTGGACCCATAGCCATGGACTATATGAAATAAGGGGGAAACACATTGACGTTTCCGTGTTTGTTGGAACATATCCGATTGCAATTGTTAATGTAAACAAATATTTGGTTTATATATCCAATGTTGGATCATGATGATGATGATGATGCTGTTGATGCCGCACATTGTATCATTCTAATTGAGACACATTCGGGTCATCTTGGCACGTCGTCATTGTCGTTGTTTTTGGTCGTGCCTCATCCTGTATCTGATCAGTCTTTCCAGTATCGTACACTAATTGTATTGGTGGACTTACACAAACATACAAACACATACAAACACACACAGACACATTGATGTCGAACCATGCTCTCATATATTAGGCCAGTAGTGTGCTTGCAATCATTCACACACACACACACACACTCACACCGGCTACCGACGTATATAGTGGATCGACAAAAACGAGAGGAAGAGAATGAAATTGAGTTGAGACAACAGCAACATTCACACCGCATCGGGTGCATCGATGCCATCGTCGTCGTCGTCGTCTTCGTCTTCTTCGTTTATTTGGGCTCCATCAAACTCGTTCCGTTTTGTGCACTTGAATTTGGTCGTCTCTGTCGGAGCCGAGACTACAATCGCGCGCCACATTGAAACATTGGTATAGCGTATAACACACACATAGACACGACGTACAATGAAAATCTATTGCTCGGCGCACAATGTGATTCACATTTTAGCCAATTATTACTCACCACTGAATTGTGTGTGTGTGTGTGTGTGTGTGTGTATACTGACTGTGCACAGTCTCCTTTAACAATCTCTCTCTCTCTCTCTTTCTTTTCACTTTCTTTCTCTATTCTCACTCTCTTCTCCTTAATATAAGTTGGAACACATTGGGTTCTAATGTGGAACAATTCATTCAAATTCTTTAGTGGTACCAAAACAGCGCGCCTCGGAAATAAAGAATTGCTTTGCGAAGAATACACTTTAGATTGAATTGTTCACGTTGTTCATCGTGTTACATCATCATCATCGTCGTCGTCGTCATCGTTGTCATCATGAAATGTCTTGTTCAACCATTCGGACATGTGTCGCACCAGTATTGACCAATAATTTTGTCTCTTTCTGTCTTTCTGCTCTTCATCTTCTTCTTTTCCCATACATATAAATTGATAATCATTTAACAATACGTTTTCGTTTCCCAATTGTCCATTCAACATGAACCTATCGTTGGACAATAAGGAAGGCGATTCAAGTTCAACAACAAGAATGAATTCAATTTATAAGGTATGTTGAATTTAATTTATTTGTTCCGATTGTGTAAATCATTATTGATCAAACGTATAAAATCGATAATTAGTTCAAATCCATTTAATTATTCAGCAAATAGATTTGTTCATTCATTTGTTTACACTTAATTTCCGATATGTTTACACTCTTTCACAAAGCTATCGACTTGATGAATTGACCGTTCACAATTTCTTCAATTAATTCTTTTATTCCGGCATTTCACATGTAGAGTGTCAATGTCAATCTAAGCCTTAAATCTTTTTCTCATTTTGTGTTTTGTGTAACATGACAGCAAATATTAATAAGGGCTCAGGTTGGATTAACTTGTTTGCACATAATTTAGAGATGGAAATGTCTTTCTACTTGGTTTCATCATCTGTTCATTTCCAATTATTTTTAACAATTCTAGTTATTATAATTTAATTATTTTACCTAATTCTCATATAAAACTTTGTTTTTCCACATCATCACAACATTATCAAACGAATCCAATTCTAAACTACATAAAATCGGCTTATAAATGAAAGTTAATTCATTCAATTTATATAATAGTTGTCGAATGATTCTGTCAGTAAAATATTGACCAATTTAGATCCAATTGTAATGAGACAATCTGTTTTGGTCCATTCCTTTGAATTGCATAATGGAAATTGGGCAAAATGCTATGTACAATACATATGTGCAAATCTGTCATTTCATTTTATTCTTTCGATCTTATATTGTTCGTACACTTGGTAAATTGATTTTCCCAACAACAACAACAACAAAATAGAATTGACATGTCAAGTTATTGTTGGGTTGAAACCGTTGACGATCATTATTTAATATATATATGAAACGCCATCATTTTCCGGCTAAAGCCAGTTTCCTAATCGTGTTGATATCGACCCAGAAAAATGGAGCGAAAAGGAGGCACAATGTTGTGATGCTCAACTAACACCAAGTTTGTTTTCAATTGAGGCCAATAGTTGTAACCGGCTTAAGTAAAATAAAAAAAAAAAAAAAACGAAACGAAACGAAACGATTACCTCTATAGTGTATTTGCCCGGTTCGTTCGATTGTTAGTTGTCGATTCTTTCTTTCTTTTTTTTTTTTTTGGCAAACAAACTTGCAACTAACAACGTCATCGTTTGTTATATGCCATTGTATATTGACCATTTCCATCATAAATGTAAGCAGCAATTTTGGGGTAATTCTCGTAATTCGTGCAACTTGGTTATAACTCTTAGTCTTCATCCACAATTTATGTGTGTGTGTACACACACTGGCAAACCATTGAAGTGCGTTCATTCGAGCTGACCATCGATGCGAAAGTGCAGCCTAGACATTTTAGGCATTTCAGCTCGAGTGTCTTCAATTGCACTGGATAAGATTGCTTGCCTGCCTCCTATTTTGTTTGATGATTGCCTATGTGTGTATGGTGAGGCCAATTACACACTCTCAAGTAGTTTCTTTGTATCGATTAATGCATATGTCGAATGAACGAGCGAACGAGCGAACGACTACTAACCGAATCAGTACAAATTAGACCGACGGAACTGTTCAGCCTCTTCTAACAAGAAAAAAAAGAAGAAAAGAATAAAACGATCCACTCTAATGCATAGTAATGTATGGCTCATATACAATCAATTGTACAATATTGTAATATTGACGAATTAAATTAATCTATTTTCCATTGGCCAGCGCAATCTATAATTTGTGCTAAAATGCATTATTATCAAACATTAATACGGAATTGACGACAATAATGAATGGTTCAGTGTTGAATAAGACATTTTTATTTTGCTTTTTTCTTTGGTATATGTGTGCTTACCACTTTAATATAAAGATATATTTCATTGATCATTAATTGTACGCCAATGTCATAAGACTAGGGTGTTCATATCGTCATCGTAATCTAAATTTTCTACATTTCAATTATATTGTTGATCAAACGTTTTCAAATAAAATAAATCTAAAATTTAGATGTTCATTAATGAATTGTGACAATTATTAGATTTAAAATGTTTCAACCATTCTATTGAAATGCATTGTCGTGCAAATTACCCATCAGAATGCATTGAAATACATTGTATTAAAATAGAAAATCATTACAGTGAAGCCAACATTTCCGTTTGAACGTAAATTTCCATTCCAATCCAACACAAATGTTTAAGAACCTCTATTGTAGATGGATGGAATTTGGTTGAACATTTATTATTATAATAATAAATAAACGTCACCACTACTAATGAACACAATTATACGATTGAATTAAAAGTGTTGTCGATATAAGTTTTTCTTCTTTCTTTCTTTCTTTCTTTCTTTCTTTTCTTCTTGTTGCTGTCAACCATTCGACAATTGATAATCTCATATCGTTTCAATATAAATAAATATGGCAATTTATTTTGTTATAACGGAATCAGTCATTTAGGAACATCCTGCCATTTTATATAAGATAGGATCAATGAACGCCATATTGATTTGGTAGATCTTCTTCTTCTTTTTTTTTTTTGGTTGTACAATGTCATTAATCAGTACAACTGTGAATGTTATTGATTGTTAGGATCACCGCCAACTGAATTCTTTTGTGTGTGTTTGTGTATATAGAATCAAATTTTAAGATTGTCAAAAAAAAGGAGAAAATGATTTGCACTAATTCACGGAATTTGACATCATCCTGAACTATGTAACCATTTGGCAAGTTTTAGTTTTATACTTTTATATTTCATCTTACACATGTAGGACAACTTTTTGGTGTATTACATCAATCGATCAATCAAATAGTTGAAAATGTTTCGTCGTTTTTGATGTGAATGATATAATAATTGCAATTTAGTGAACGTTTGGTGCAATATACACAATTTGGAATTGAGCAGAATTCTTATTGTTTACTTTAGCAACAAATTTCAATCAACTAACCTAAAAAAATAATAATTGAATGTTTTGAAATCATATTTTATACCTTTTTAAATTTAAATCACATACATATTGCAAACAATTTTTTTTATTGACTCATTATTTGTGTTATAGGAAATTCCCAATGATTTATTCCGTTCCAAGACAAACAATTCAACCGAACCTAAATTGGAGGGACGAAAGTTGAACGAACTTCGCTATTTCAATTTGTATAGATATTATTTGTCTCAAAATCCAGAACTATTTTCATCGAACAATAACGATTCCATAGTGCCGAAACTAAATGTACAATATGAGACGCCAAACGATATTGCGGAGCAAACACTTTTTCAACAATTGTACCGACCTGATCTTGCTGATAAAAGACAACAAACGGAAAATGATGAACAACTTTCATCAAAATTGATTCAATTATCAATGCATCATCGGACAAAATCGCGTGGACATTGGAGAAGATCGAACACGGAAACAGTCGATAGTAATGGTTCAAATAAATGTTGCCTAACGTGTGGTTGTAATAATCAAAGTGATTCAAGCCAATGGTCATTCTCCGAACCAGATCTAAATCAAATGAATCGATATGATGAAACCGATAGAAGCCAACAACAACAACAGCAACAACAACAATTTGTATTGCAAAATCCAAACATGTTAACAACCACATACAACGATGAGGAACAATATTCTCATCTAAGCCGAGTAATTACGCCGCCAAATGATTTCTTGAACAATTCCGCCAATACAAATGATGTCGATGTTGTACATAATCGGCCATTTGTACATCAAACAAATAAGATGGTCTCATATTCAAACAAAGTTACGCAAACTGATCTAAACCTTTCAAAATTGGATGAAACACAACAACAACAGCAACAACAACAACAACAACGATACAACAACCGTAAAATTGAGAATCATTCCAGCTCAATTGATAGTGGAGATTGTCTCTTGCCTAATGAGATGGATCATGTTTATTATGCAATTCAGGATCAACTACGATACAAACGTGGATCATTGTTTCAAACGAAAAAGACCAAAATGAATCCTAATGAACAGACAAAGTTGGTTCCAATAAATATGGGAGAGAAACGAACGCAAAGTGCTAACGCAAGTATTGACTTACGCTTGAAATCGAGTCCATTAACACCTTTAGATGGATTGAGCATAGTCGGCAAAAGTGGTGAAACGTTTCCATGGACGAGTTTGGAGTTGGCACCAAAATCTAAATTGCAACAACATGAACAGCAGCAACAACAACAAGGAGAGGAACATCGTTTGGCTACATCGAAAAATGGATTACCATGTGGTTGCGAACGATGTCGAGAATCGCGAGGTAAGGTTTCATTATATATATATTTCACTATAGATCGATCGATGCCTTAATATCGATTAATGATTAATCACCATTTTCTTTTCTGACAATTTTCCATTATTTCCTCCCCCCGTTCCCCTTCTCAAACTAAAGGCCTTAACCTAACAACGGAACTGTTGCCACTCGACACCCAAATTCCATTGCAAGGCATTGATCTGGACAATATGGATTCATTCTTGCAAGATGGCCCAATGACGGAACTCATTTGTACAATTCTTTAATACCACCATTTCGCATTTTTGTTCCATATCAAAGTGAAAGCTTCTCTTCATATAAAACATTTTACATTACCGATCGATCGATCGAATTAAATATATAGAGAATCCATTTGTACATGTTCAAGTAGATTCATTTCATTAAAAAGTGGTTCCGATTAATTTTTCTATTGTATTTTAGGTTTTTTTTGTAGCATAATTTGATTCAATTCACCAAACTATAAGACGTTCCATATATATCATTCAATTGGGTGTCCAATCCGATTATATCGAGCATTGAATGAGTATTTGTGGAATTTGTTTCAATGACAAAACAAGCCTAACAAATGACTAACGATTGGTCATCGATGAGTCAAAATGTAAAGATAAGCAATGTAAGCTGAACAATGGCTTGACAAAAGTATGACGTGTAATATGCACAAAAAGTTGAGTGTTCGTCTATGAGACGATCATTTTGATTCTAACAGACACAACTCACCAACCATATTTGCATTGAAATTTATTCCATTGATCAACGAATCATCGAATCACAACAACGATTGATATTCAACTTTATTCATTGTAAGTGTTTGAAGGCAAAGTTCACGTGATGGTAATTATCATTGATTGTTATTATAAAATACGCCAACACAAACGCGAACACCGAACTCTGCTCCTATGGTCCCATCTCATTTCCCATGGGTATCCTGATGATGGTACTGATTGTTACATTTGTCCCTTTGCCTGCCGAGCCCAATGTCAGGGGACTTAGTCCAACCATTCCATGTGTGTGTGTGTATATTGGACAAATTAATTTGACTCGAATCGAATGTAAGTAGAGTATACCAATTGTACCATTAAAGTGTCATTACATTTGGTACAAGGTCTCAAGGACAATATTGTCAACCTGTCCCAGTGGAGGGTATCCGATGATGCCGATTTTCCTCCTCCATTTCAATATGCTCGACCAATTTACATAACAATGGATCGGTCTCATTTGGTTGCTGTTCATTTGCTTGCGATTTTTATGTTCAAGGCCCGATTCAAGCGACACGCGGTAGCAGCAGTGCAAGCAACACAAGCCAATAAATCAATTTGTGCGTTCGGTTTGAAGCTACTATAGTGATGATTCAATTAGTCCCATTCGGGTCGAGATTGGTCGCTGCTGGCACCGGTTTTTGTGTTGTTGATGTTGTTGTTGTTGTACTCGTGTACATCTGGATTCAATTAGGCTAATTGCAATTTAAAGCAGACCACTGTGAATAAATCTACTTCGATCGAGTGATTTGAAGCATTTCACATTCACATTCACGTTCTATTCACTTTATCATTTGAATGCCATCAATTTTCTTCTTCTTCTTCAATAACAATATCGCACATTTAATATATATAAATATCTATCATTGTGAATGTTCACAAAGCCGGCAACCCTATTTGTTCCCATTTTTTTATTTTTATTTTCTCAATAGATTCCATCAATTTCATATATGGTTCATCAATTGTTGTCACAATCACAATCGACTTTCCATTAATCGTCAATCGAATGTTTGTCATCTTTGGTAAAGGTTACCATTCATTTTTCTTCATGTTTTGACAATCGATTTTTGAATAGAAAATGGAAATGGCATAAAATTAGCAACTCAAATGCCATTGGGTTAGTATTATAATACTTTTACTTTTATATAAAGAATATATTTCTTTCAAAAGTTTTGCTCTATTTTTTTGTTGAATAGATGATCAAAATCAATGATGACATTTTTTGACAAGCAAATATTGAACAAAGATCCACATTTAAAATTTAAAATTCTATCATCAATTTATTATTATGCGAATGGAAGTGATCTTGTGTTGGACAAATATTGTGTTGCCGTGTTGCAATTGCCATAGTGTTCGCAAATGATAACAAACACACTCGCACTGTGCGAATCATTTGATCATATATACCAAAAAAAAAAAAAAAAAAATGATGTAATCGTGAAATTGCTGCATCAATGCGTTATCGAATCAAAACCGAACGCAGACATGAAAACCAACGACCAGATATATCCATTCAACAGAATTCGACCGATCCACAACGTATCACATTTTAAATGTTCATCATGGCATGTTGTCGGATAAATCCCCAAATTGTCAAAAAGCTCAATAATTGGCAAGATCACCGATGCGTAAGGAGTTGAGATGATGGTACAGATTGGGCAATGTGTGGAGCACGCACATACGAACACACAACCACACTATCCGAATAGAATCGAATTGAAGATTAGGTCGACGAAATGATTGGAACATTGGTTGGGTCACACGTGCTAACACGTTTACATTTGAAACCGAATTAAATGGGAAAAATCGTTGCCACACGCCGACAAATTGTCAAATGATTTTGCCTATTGTTTATTTGGCTATCATAATTGTTCCTCAACCATCGTTCAATATGACCGAGAAAAACAATCGAGCACCGGAAATTGTTCTCTTTTTTTTTGGAATTCCGGAATCAACATTAAAATGGTTTGTGGAATGAAGTGAGTGCATTGAACGACCACCTTCCGGTGCATCTTGTGTCCACTAAACTAACTTTTGATTCAATTTAAAATTATTCTATATTTGGTACATGAGTGCAATTACAATTTTGCCTTTCTATGGTGTGATTTCGATCGATTGAAGAGTCAACTACACTTGACAAATCCATTAATCGACAAGCCAGATCACACTTAAAAATGTGAATGAAAATGAATGAATCCATCAATTGTATTGTAATGTGAAGTGGGCAAATCAACTCTTCGATGCAATGAGAAAAGTTTATGTTCAATTGTCGACACTTGACGACATCGCATGTTTGACTCAATTGCTGCATTCTAAATGAAAAACAAATAGTTTGCGTTCAAACACGAATAATGATTAATCAAACACCCATGAGATGACAGTTGAGCTAAATACCATGTGTTCTTTACTTCAATAACTTAATATCACTAAGCTCCATCATCATAATCGACGATCATTTTCAACGTTAACAACTTTAGTGTTTTACTTGTGATCATCATGAATGACATCAACGTAATCTTATTTAACTTGTGCTAAACATCTATTCTATCATTCATTTATCATCAACGATCATCTTCAACGTTATCAACTTAAATTTTTCACTTGTGATCATCATCATCTTTATTTACGACAATACTGTAATTTATTTCAACTTGTGCTAAACTTCCATGTTATGTCATCAACAAATGTTTACCGTCATACTTTGTTTATTTACTTTGGAACGTGTTTCATATCCTTCACTCGTATCGTTTTCCATTACCAATCCACAAACTACAATGAACAAGACAAATGTATAACCGAATGTTAAGTCTAAACATGTGATGAAAAACATTAGCAAAATTATCCTTTGGTATGTTATTACATTTCTTTGCATCATGTTTACATATTGAACATTGCAATTTAGTTAATATACAAGCTCGACAATTCTTCTGTTCTTATCAGTTAGTCTATTTAAGCTTTTTGGGTGTATAAAATAGCATCTATTGCTATTGACCGATTTTGATAATTTTTGTATCGATTCTTATAAATTTTCTGATTCTGAGACGATTAAAGCTATTTTCGAGTTTGTACAATGTACGGTTTTTGAAATATTTAAGGTCAAAGATCATTTATGGGGTAATGTCACCTTGCGAAACTTCAATGGAACTAAAATTTGCAAAAAAGTTACCTTCTTAGGCCGATTCCACTTTTTGAATAGGGAATTCAATGTATTCTCAAACTATACCCATACTATACATAAGAAATCACTAAAATTTTGGTTTTCAAAACTGAAAAATTGAAAACTCTCGAGAATGGTACATATTTAAATTCTGAAATTTGGCACACTTATAGATTTTGAGATGCTTGATCAAATCAACCCATTATCAATTTTCTAGACCTTATCAATCTTGAGTTATGTGCGTTATTTGTTCATTATTTTTTTGTTATAAAAGCTTTGTTTAAAACTTAATATCTCAAAAACCATTTATAATTAAATACTAAAACTTACAATATTAATAGAAAAGAAAATAATCTATCAATTGACATTTTGTTTATCTCTGTAAAACTTATCAATCGTTAGTTATTAATGCTTAAAGTTGACTTAATTTTTTTTAGTTTTTAATAAATAACTCAAGAATGGTACAAAATTAAAAACTGAAACTTTCTAAACTTATAAATTTAACAATTTCTGATCGATTGAAACTATAATCATTTTTGTATAACTTATCATTTTTGAGTAATATGCGTTTTTATAGTTTTTTGTTTACTATATGTTTACAAACTGATAACTTAAGAACTATACAAGTTAAAATTTTGAAACTTGGCACAATATTAGATCATTAAATTTTTAATTAAATAAGTATTTGATCAACTTTTTGTGATTTGTTTTTCTTGAGTTATAGCGGTTTTCAACAAAGTAAGCACTCAAATTTAAGTCAACTTCACAAAATTATAACTAACGATTGATAAGCTTTATAAATTTAAACTATATATCATTTGATTAAGCATTTAATTATCTATTATTGTGCCAAATTTCAAAGTTTAATTCTTTACGATTTTGAGTTATTCAAGTTTGAACACACAATGTTAATAAAATTACAAATATGCAAATAACTTCAAAATGATAAGTCGCATCAAGTTGATTATAGTCTTTATCGATCAGAAATTGTTAAATTTATAATTCTGAAAAGTTTCAAAATTTAATTATTTGCCGTTTTTGAGTTATTAATAAAAAACTAATAAATTTTAAGTTATCTTTAAACTTTTATAACTAACGATTGATAAGTTGTACAAATAGAAACAATATGTCATTTGATAGATCATTATCTTATCTATTAACATCATTAGTTTGAAAATATAAATCATTTTAGTTTTTGAAATATTCAAGTTTTAAAACATGTTGTCAAATCAACAAAATCGGAAATTTCATCGTTTTCCCCATACTTTCCCATTGAAATGTATTAATATTCAATGTTCTTACGGCTATTTCCATAGGATTGTATTGCATTTGCCAATTGTACGTATGAATGCCTATGCAATCAATGGTGTTTCAATCTATACGCACCAGACATCTACGGACACCTGCATGTATGGTATAATCCATTTACCATAATTGTATGTGTTCCTTTTTCAGATTGAAGAGTTCGTACACAAGGTGTTTGGACAGATAGTTCACTTTTTCTCCCCATTATCAATGCCAATTGATGACAAAGTTAAATCCAGTTGTTGTCTTCGATGTCGTTGCTCACACAAAACGACTGAATGCGTCGATTGTCTGTTGCCGATATTATTTTGGTTGATCTGTATTTATTCAATCTTCTTACCGTGTCAATGTGAACGATGTCAAACGGTTCTTCTGCCGAATCGATCTGTCTATTGACTTGTATCTATTGACCAATTTTGATGATTTTCCATTGATTCTGGTAGATTTTTAGATTCCGAATTGATTGAAAACATTTTCGAGTTTGTACAATGCACAGTTTTCGTGCTATTTAGGGTCATAGCTAAATAACCTACTTAGTTACGTCGCATCTCACTCTTGAATAGGCAATCCAATGTATTGGTATATTCGCGACACATTATCGATGGATTTAGTTCAAAGTTCAATATCTCAAGAACTATAAAATGTTAAAATATAAAACTTTCTAAACTTGTAGATTATAAAATCATTAATAGAATGAATCTATGATCAACATTTTAAACTTTATAGTTAATGAGTTATGCGTGTTTTGAATTACATTGTTTATATTTTGTTTTAATCTCATTATCTCAGTAACCACATATGAATGAATGTTGAAACTTTCCATGTTTATTGATTTTGATATTCTTAATTGAATAAGTTTATGATCATTTTAGTAGATCTTATCGTTTTTGAGTTATACGCGTTTTACGCTTTTTTTACATGGTCTGTTATAAATTTAATATCTCAAGAACCACATAAAACTAAATATTGAATCTTTCTATACTTATAGATTATAAAATTTCTAATTGAATGAACACATGATTAACTTGCTAGATCTTATCGTTCTTGAGATATACGCGTTTTTTCAGTTTTTGTTTATTTTTTGTTTAAATAGTAATATTTCAATAAGCACAAACAATTAAAAATTGAAACTTTCCAATTTTATAGATTTTGGTATTTTTAATCGAATGAGTCAATGATGAATTTTGTAGATCTTATCATTTTTGAGATATACGCGTTTCAAGCTTTTTTACTTGGTTTGTTGTAACGTCAATATCTCAAAAACCGCAAAGAAATAAATTTTCAAACTTGGCACAATTTTAAATAAGAAAACGCATTATCAAATTAAATTATCATCAACTTGGTAGATCTTATCATTCTTGAGTTATACACGTTTTTTATGTTTATTGTTTATTTTGTGTTTTAATCTCAATATCTCAATAAATACAACGAGTTAAACGTCAAAACTTTTTTTGTATATAGATTTTAATATTCTTAATCAAATGAGTTTATGATCAATTTGATAGATCTTATCGTTTTTGAGATAAACGTGTTTTAAGATTTTTTTACATGGTCTGTTGTAAATTCAATACCTCAAAAACCGCACAGTAATAAATTTTCAAACTTGGCACAAATATAGATAAGAAAACGTTTTATCAAATAAGATTATAATAAATGTTATATAACTTATAATTCTTGAGTTATACTTGTTTAAACATAGATAATAATATAATCACTAATTTTAAAAATTGAATTTAATCGAAAGTGATGAACGAAATACTATCGATACTATCGAAAATTTTTGTTGTTTTGAAAATATGTCCCATAGGAAATACATTGAAATGTTTAAACGCGTGAAACATAAAAACTACACCGAATTCAATCATAAAATTATTTTGACTGATAGATTTTAAGATTCTAAATTTATTGACATTATGATCAAATTTTTACAATTTATCGTTTTTGAGTTATCGGCGTTTAAACATTTAATGTATTTCCTATGGGGCATTTTCCATAGAAAATAGCTGGGCGTGTTTAAACGCCGATAACTTTAAAATGATGAAACATACAAACTTGATCATGGTGTTAATCGATTCAGAATCTTAAAATCTAAAAGTCAGAATAATTTCATGGTTGATATCAATATAGTTTTCCCATAAAACGCGTGTAAACATTCCAATGTATTTCCTATGGGGCATTTTCCCATAGAAAATAGCTGGGCGTGTTCAAACGCCGATAACTTTAAAATGATAAATTGTACAAACTTGATCATGGCGTCAATCGATTCAGAATCTTAAAATCCATAATTCTGCTCAATTTCATAGTTGAAATCGCTTTAGTTTTTACATAAAACGCGTTTGAAAATATTTTTAATATTTAAAAATCCACCAGGTGTCGCCACCAGCGAACATTTTGAAAAATTTGCAAAACTGAAAAAATTTTAAAATTATTTGGTACAGTACTAGTGACGCCATCTATTGAATTTTATGTTTAAAAACTCAATTATCTCAAAAACGGTAAATCGTACAAACTTGATTATGGTGTCAATCGATTGGAAATTAAATTTTCTGTTACTTTCAAAATATAATTTTATTAAAAATATTTACCGTTTTGTTGTAAAACAATGTTATTGTATGAACCCAATATACACGTGTGTACACAACCAGCTGTTTTACATTCATGTGTATTGTTGTCCACAATGATGTTGCAAATGCAATTGTAATGCAAAGAAATCAAGAATCGAAGAAAATTAAAAATAGATTCATGTTTGCTAGACATTTGTCTGTGCACCAAAGTATCCCTCGTTTAATTTGTTTTGAAAACAACGTGTTATTCCAACAATTTTAATTGTAAGTTTTTAACTTTATTAAAAATCTTTTCTTACATATTTATCTTACATAGGTCTACATTTGTTATTGGTTTTCCTTGTGTTTGTGTCGAACCTTCATCATGATCGTTCCGTTTGTCTTTTGGTGTCCATTGCCATAACTGTGCATCGAGAAACTATTTTTTATTTTGTTCATTATGATATACTTTCATATGATACATTTTGATGTATTCATTCATTCATGTGGAATACTTTGCCTTTTATTTCATTGGAAACCTCATTGGATGTTAATTTGTACCCACAATCGTTGTTCGCTTGAAAATTCCGAAAAAGTTTTATTAATCGTAAGATTGAAACATCAAATATTGTTTACAAAACGTTTTCATAACATTCATTTCATTGATAGGATCATTTTATGCAAAAGTTTACAGAAAATATAATCTGCATCTCCAATGATCGATTGTCGTATCATCAAAATCGTGATGATCACGATGGTGACGATTATTGAGTTACGATTCTGAAGGCGAATGGAAATTTTGAGAATGTAAATTCAATCATCTACTTTGAAAACAAGAAGGTTCGATATATATGGGACAACGATGTACGAGAATTTATCAAACTTCATGGTCTAGACAAAGATATCAAGTGTACATAAGTTTATCAATAAAATGGTTTATCCTCGGAAGATCAAAAGCGAAGGTAACATTTTGAATCAATCAAAACATAACGATTACATTAATCAATTTTACTATATGATAGATAAATCGTCTATGGCTTGAACGAGATTGTGGTCAACGTACAATCGGTTTTCAATATCTTATATCAAGGTTCTCGAACCATTCTACATCTTTCAAGTATTCAGTGTAATCATATGGACATTGAACACATATTCAACATAAATAATATTCATACTTTAACTCTATGTCATCTAGTCAAGAAATGCCAATAAGAATTGGAAGAATTGAACATCGATATCCCTGAATCACATGAACGCAAAACGTTGCACATGGAAATGGTAAAAGACATCATTGCTTTTGGTCATTTGGTTGCCAATATCGGATGCCAATTGTGGACTCTCCTGATACCTGTAAATGAAACTAATATTAACTATTCAATACAACAATCTTTTCTTGATGTCAATCAGTTGTATTGATATTGTTTTACAGCATTGATAGCCATAACTCTTTAGTATGAAACTTTTGTATCAATCGTGGTTTATTTCAAGAGGTAAGTAGTATTGGATTCAAGTTTATTAAACATTTTTCCATCCATTAAAGGTTCCATCAAGTTCCAGAAGAAATCATAACACGAGGGAACAAACAAAATCATGGTTATGGACATAATGGAACGTGTTTATATTCAATCAGCATTATGACATCGTTTCTCATTATTGATTATCGTAACTCTTCAATGAAACGATCGCGCTTTGGTTACTAAACCAGATTCAAGTTTGCTAAACAGGTTGTCAACCACACACCAAATTATCCATCTTTTACGTTGTATTATTATACTAATGGTTTCCACTTTCCTTAGGACGAGAATGGCGTAAAATCAAAATTTGGGTCCGAATTGTGTCATTTTGTTGAACATTCTACCAATGACATACACGTCATATTATGGTCGATTATTATTGGTCTGTCTTTTGGTAACATTCTGATTAATTGTTCCCTTGGCATCAAATTATCTATATTTATTCAACATTAACCTAATACAAATTTACATTGTGCTACACATGTTTTGATAATGGTCACACACAACTCCGATGTCCGCTTTATGAACATGGCGTTGTCCAACGATCAAAGAATCGACGGAATCGTAATTAATATATTAATTCAATTTCATCTCACTCTGCATATGATGTTAATTCAAATATTATCATACTATAATTTAAACTGGTATATCCAATCTATTAAATTAATAACTATATGAACATACTTTGTGCCCCAACATACTTTATCTCAATCAATTAAAACATTGTAAACTTTTGTAAAGTTTACTCAACATTCGTCTGTACAATATAGGATTGCAATGTAGGATTGCAATTTTAATTCGTATTGAAAACGACGTGTTTTTCCAATAATTTTAGTTTTAAGTTTTTTAGAGTTTTCGAGTGTTTTCGATTTCAATCTTATTAGTTAGATTCGTTCGGTAAACTCATTTACCATTTCTTTAACCTCAATAGAACTTTTTAGACAACTAGGTTGATTTCGTTGAACGCTATGCTCTACTAATTGAACCGATAGGAAGGAGCGATAAGCGTTATCAAAATTGCATCATTCTAATGTAGAAGATAGCCAAGGTCATTTGTGGTGCTCATTATTGATTCGTCTCATTAGGTGCCTTGCTTTACTAGTTGAACATGGGGGAGGGAATCGATAAGCGCCATCAAAATTGAATCGCCAGCGTCACTGGTGGCGATCATTATTGATTCGTCTCATTAGGCGCCATACTTTACTAGTTGAACATAGGGGAGGAAGTTGATAGGCGCCAACCACCAGAAATTTGTGGTAGCGGTTCGATCGTTGTTACTATAGTTGAACATGGGGGAGGGAACCGATAGGCGCCATCATAATTGCATCATTTTATTGTAGAAGTTAGCCAGCGTCACTGGTGGCGATCATTATTGATTCATCTCATTAGGCGCCATACTTTACTAGTTGAACATAGGGGGAGGGAGTCGGTAAGCGCCAACCACCAGAACTTTGTGGTAGCGGCTCAATCGTTTATGCTACGACTTTGGTTCATCACGTTGGACGTCTTTCAGCCTTTGTCTATTCTTATCAGTCCGCGTGTTAGCTCATTGTTCCCGATGCGTCATTGAATTGTGATGACATTGGTTTTCCTTTATTTTTAAAATGAATAACTTGATTTCATCTCGGTTTTTTATCAGTCATCAATGAAGACAACAACAAATACTAAAGCTAAGTTAAATTTAATTTTTATTTTGATAAAACCCATATCCTTTACCTCCTATCCTTTACCCTCTTTCTTCATTTTTATTTCCAAAACGTAATGCGTACTCCACCGAAGTTCGCCGCGGCCCAATAAGCCGTATGTGTGGGCTGTGTCGTGAGAGCTCTTCACCCATAAGAGCCAGAGTTGTTAGTCATTCGTTGAGGATTCTATCTCATCTTCTCTTTTTCTATCCAAAACGTAATGCGTACTCCACCGAAGTTCGCCGCGGCCCAATAAGCCGTATGTGTGGGCTGTGTCGTGAGAGCTCTTCACCCATAAGAGCCAGAGTTGTTAGTCATTCGTTGAGGATTCTATTTCCTCTCCCCCTTTTTCTTCCAAAACGCAATGCGTACTCCACCGAAGTTCGCCGCGGCCCAATAAGCCGTATGTGTGGGCTGTGTAGTGAGAGTCCTTCACCCATAAGGACCAGAGTTATCAGTCATTCGTTGAGGATCTATCTCATTCTCTCTTTTTCCATCCAAAACGTAATGCTTACTCCATGGATCTCACCGTGTCCTAATAAGTCATATGTGTGATCGAGTCCGTGAGATGCCCTTCACCCATAAGGGTCAGAGTTGTTAGTCATTCGTTTTGGTTCTATCTACTTTTCCTTATCATTCGCCACTTTGACTAATGGCGTTTTTAACAAACTAAAGATTAAATGACTAATCAAGTTTTTTTAACTTTTAATAGTTATGGCGGTGGCGTTCCTGTTTCCAGAAATTTGTCGTGATGCTGATGGAGGCCGATCGTTTAAAAAGCAGATCTTTTTTTTGGAGGACAATCACAATTTTCGGCATCACCAAACCATTTCTTTTTTAAATTTTACTATTGTATTTTATGAAAAAAAGATATTTCTTGCTTTGTGTACATTTATTCACTAACTTTTATCCCTTAAGCTCATCATCGACGATCATCAACATGTAAGTTTCCTCATCTTTAACACTACCATCATGAAATTTTATTTTGTGGTATTGTATTATTGTCTATTTGCCATGATCCACGTGTGCCAGTTCGAGTGAAATTTTGCTAGTGTTTTACATTCATGATTAGTGTCGTGATCTTCACCATCATCATCTTCAACCTCCGTCTTTCACTATTTGGTCTTACATTCTGGACTGTGCTAATTCTATTCATCCATTCTATCGAAGATGATTGCACTCCACTAAACGTTGACCCCTTCAACTCGGGTGTCGGCCACTGTTTTCTTGTCCGTTCTTACATAGAAACATATGTTGTGTTTGTGTATACGAAGTCTCGACTGTCTTTGTTTCAATGTTGGCAGGTCCATTGTTGAACTATATTCGTTCGCACAAAGTTTTGCATGAATGGTCCGATCATGTGTTTGTTTTGATTTGCTTCGTTCATCTGTCCAGTTATTCGTTTCATCAATGCCTGATTTACTTTTTTCACTAAAACAATGCTTTGATGTTGGTGTTGATATCGGTTTTATATTCGCATTGTTCACATTTTCTTGAAACACTGGAATCTATTCCAATGTACTTGTATTCAACGATGATTTTCTGTTTGTCGATTTGCTTTAGTTGTAGTATCAAGTTGACCAAGTTGAATCCTATTTGTGTCTTTGATGTCGTTGCAAACACAAAACGAGTGAATGCGTCGATGACCAGATGTCAATATTTCCTATGATGATCCGTATTTATTCAATCCTCTTACTGTGTCAATGTGAAACGGTTCGTCCACCGATCAAATCTGTTACAAAAATATTTGTTATTCCATCTTGAACTTTGTGTTTGTCATGTCTCACCTTGTAACGTTACTCTTTTCGCCAATTCATGAATTCTGGACGTAATCGACGTTAATTGGGTTAAGTTTAAAATCATATTTGAGATTCCAATATGTGCTTGGACAGATAGTTCACTCTTTTCTTGCCATTATCAATGCCAATTGTTGACAAAGTTAAATCCAGCTGTTGTCTTCGATGTCGTTGCCCACACTAAACGACTGAATGCGTCGATGTCAAACGGTTCTTCTGCCGAATCGATCTGTCTATTGACTTGTATCTATTGACCGATTTTGATGATTTTCACATTGATTCCGGTAGATTTTTAGATTCTGAATTGATTGAAAACATTTTCGAGTTTGTACGATGCACAGTTTTCGTGCTATTTAGGGTCATAGCTAAATAACCTACTTAGTTATGTCTCATCTCACTCTGGAATAGGCAATCCAATGTTTTGGTGGATTCGCAACACATTATCGACGGATTTAATTCAAAGTTCAAAATCTCATCAACTATACAATGTTTAAATATGAAACTTTCTACACTTGTAGATTATAAAATCATTAATAGAATGAATCTATGATCAACATTTTAAACTTTATAGTTAATGAGTAATGCGTGTTTTAAATAACATTGTTTTTTTTTGTTTTAATCTCATTATCTCAGTAACCACATATAAATGAATGTTGAAACTTTCCATGTTTATTGATTTTGATATTTTTAATTGAATAAGTTTATGATCATTTTTCTAGATCTTATCGTTCTTGAGTTATACGCGTTTTTTCAGTTTTTGTTTATTTTTGGTTTAAATAGTAATATTTCAATAACCACAAACAATTAGAAATTGAAACTTTCCAATTTTATAGATTTTGATATTTTTAATCGAATGAGTTAATGATAAATTTTGTAGATCTTATCATTTTTGAGATATACGCGTTTTAAGCTTTTTTTACTTGGTCTGTTGTAATGTCAATATCTCAAAAACCACAAAGAAATAAATTTTCAAACTTGGCACAATTTTAAATAAGAAAACGCATTATTAAATTAAAGTGTGATCAATTTAGTAGATCTTATCATTCTTGAGTTATATACGTTTTTTATGTTCATTGTTTATTTTGTGTTTTAATCTCAATATCTCAATAAATACAACGAGTTAAACGTCAAAACTTTTTTTGTATATAGATTTTAATATTCTTAATCAAATGAGTTTATGATCAATTTGATAGATCTTATCGTTTTTGAGATAAACGTGTTTTAAGATTTTTTTACATGGTCTGTTGTAAATTCAATACCTCAAAAACCGCACAGTAATAAATTTTCAAACTTGGCACAAATATAGATAAGAAAACGTTTTATCAAATAAGATTATAATAAATGTTATATAACTTATAATTCTTGAGTTATACTTGTTTAAACATAGATAATAATATAATCACTTATTTTAAAAATTGAATTTAATCGAAAGTGATGAACGAAATACTATCGATACTATCGAAAATTTTTGTTGTTTTGAAAATATGTCCCATAGGAAATACATTGAAATGTTTAAACGCGTGAAACATAAAAACTACACCGAATTCAATCATAAAATTATTTTAACTGATAGATTTTAAGATTCTAAATTTATTGACATTATGATCAAATTTTTACAATTTATCGTTTTTGAGTTATCGGCGTTTAAACATTTAATGTATTTCCTATGGGGCATTTTCCCATAGAAAATAGCTGGGCGTGTTCAAAGGCCGATAACTTTAAAATGATAAAACGTACAAACTTGATCATGGCGTCAATCGATTCAGATTCTTGAAATCTAAAAGTCAGCTTAATTTCATGGTTGATATCAATATAGTTTTTACATAAAACGCGTGTAAACATTCCAATGTATTTCCTATGGGGCATTTTCCCATAGAAAATAGCTGGGCGTGTTCAAACGCCGATAACTTTAAAATGATAAAACGTACAAACTTGATCATGGCGTCAATCGATTCAGAATCTTAAAATCCATAATTCTGCTCAATTTCATAGTTGAAATCGCTTTAGTTTTTACATAAAACGCGTTTGAAAATATTTTTAATATTTAAAAATCCACCAGGTGTCGCCACCAGCGAACATTTTGAAAAATTTGCAAAACTGAAAAAATTTTAAAATTATTTGATACAGTACTAGTGACGCCATCTAGTGAATTTTATGTTTAAAAACTCAATTATCTCAAAAACGGTAAATCGTACAAACTTGATTATGGTGTCAATCGATTGGAAATTAAATTTTCTGTTACTTTCAAAATATAATTTTATTAAAAATATTTACCGTTTTGTTGTAAAACAATGTTATTGTATGAAGGCAATATGCACGTGTGTACACAACCAACTGTTTTACATTCATGTGTATTGTTGGCCACAATGATGTTGAACAAATATAGTGCACCAAAGTATCCTTCGTTTAATTTGTTTTGAAAACAAAGTGTTATTACAACAATTTTTATTGTAAGTTTTTAACTTTATTAACAAAATTCTTTCTTACATATTTTACATAGGTCTACATTTGTAATTGGTTTATTTTGTTCACTATGATATACTATTCATTCATGTGGAATACTTCTACTTTTATTTCATTGGAAACCTCATTGGATGTTAATTTGTACCTACAATCGTTGTTCGCTTGAAAATTCAAAAAAAGTTTTATTTATCGTAAGATTGAAACATCAAATATTGTTTACAAAACGTTTTCATAACATTCTTTTTATTGATAGGATCATTTTATGCAAAAGTTTACAGAAAATATAATCTGCATCTCCAATGATCGATTGTCGTATCATCAAAATCTGATGATCACGATGGTGACGATTATTGAGTTACGATTCTGAAGGCGAATGGTAAATTCAATCATCTACTTTGAAAACAAGAAGGTTCGATATATATGGGACAACGATGTACGAGAATTGATCAAACTTCATGGTCTAGACAAAGATATCAAGTGTACATAAGTTTATCAATAAAATGGTTTATCCTCGGAAGATCAAAAGCGAAGGTAACATTTTGAATCAATCAAAACATAACGATTACATTAATCAATTTTACTATATGATAGATAAATCGTCTATGGCTTGAACGAGATTGTGGTCAACGTACAATCGGTTTTCAATATCTTATATCAAGGTTCTCGAACCATTCTACATCTTTCAAGTATTCAGCTGTAATCATATGGACATTGGACACATACTCAACATAAATAATATTCATACTCTAACTCTATATCATCTAGTCAAGAAATGCCAATAAGAATTGGAAGAATTAAACATCGATTTCCCTGAATCACATGAACGCAAAACATTGCACATGGAAATGGTAAAAGACATCATTGCTTTTGGTCATTTGGTTGCCAATGCAATTTGGTCTCCTGATACCTGTAAATGAAACTAATATTAACTATTCAATACAACAATCATTCCTTGATGTCAATCAGCTGTATTGATATTGTTTTACAACATTGATAGCCATAACTCTTTAGTATGAAACTTGTGTATCAATCGTGGTTTATTTCAATAGGTAAATAGTATTGCATTCAAGTCTATTAAACATTTTTCTATTCATTAAAGGTTTTATCAAGTTTCAGAAGAAATCATGTAACGAGGGAACAAACACAATCATGGTTATGGACATAATGGCACGTGTTTATATTCAATCAGCATTATGACATCGTTTCTCATTATTGATTATCATAACTCTTCAATGAAACGATCGTGCTTTGGTTACTAAACCAGATTCAAGTTTGCTAAACAGGTTGTCCACCACACATCAAATTATCCACCGTTTACATTTCTTATGATCTGGCTGTTTAAACGTTTGTGCTAAATGCAAATTTCTTTGTTGGTAAGGTAAAAACATTCAAGCTTTTACTAATATACTAATGGTTTCCATTTTCCTTAGGACGAGAATGGCGTAAAATCAAAATTTGGGTCCGAATTGTGTCATTTTGTTGAACATTCTACCAATGACATACACGTCATATTATGGTCGATTATTATTGGTCTCTCTTTTGGTAACATTCTGATTAATTGTTCCCTTGGCATCAAATTATCTATATTTATTCAACATTAACCTAATACAAATTTTATTCGACCATATGTTGATGTTTATTATTTTAGTACCAAAATTTGCCGATATAGCACTGCATCGATGAAGCATTTAGACTCGATTTGATGAACCTATCTCATCGTTCTAATCATGATACAAATGATTCATATTGTTAACCATCTTAATTAACTGTACAACTATGATTGGCTCTTCCCCTTCATCTATTGTTTTACATGATTTGACATAGAGTTCATGTTTACTCTATAGTGTATTGGCAACATGAAATTATCAAAGTTTAAACTCGTGCGCCTAACGTTTCGTGTACTACTGTTCAATCAAAGTTTAAACTGAAATGACTAACTTTAACCCTACATACCACATTGAACATAGCAATTGTGTTGCTGAAAGCACAGTTTAAACTGGGATGACTTGAACACACCACATTGAACACTAACAAATGTGTTGCTGAAGTAGCATAAAATTTGTATATAAGCTCAAGGAAAACCCATCCAGATCATCAATTGTTTCTTGGTTTTCATTGGTGATGATCAACGTGGGACCACACTTTCGAGCTTCAACTTGGCCGCCGATCATTGGGATCATTATTCAACTATTTAGTTTAACCTTCTTCTCCTGTTTTTTGCCGATGTTTGTTTTCAATTAAGTATCAATTGATTCATTTTTCTATACCAATTCTAACTTTGATTTTTTCAATCTTTTTATGCTTCGATTTATTATAATGGCCGATGTTCGAGTTTCCTCATTTGGCGCTGAATTTCACCGAACTTTCTTTTGGGCGAGGATTAAATTGGGTTTCTCCTAACCGATAAATGTTGGTCTGTCTTCTGGTATCACTATGCAGCAAAACATTATAATGGCCGATGTTCCAATTTATGTGGTTTAAATTGGTACCATTGCCGATTGTGCACCCGAATTCGATGGACATGTCGATTGTGATCCTGAACGATATGTTGTTGATATTGGCGCAACCATCGAATCCGATTGTGAACCTGATTGATATGTAGTACTGAATGGTGCAACCGCTGATGTCGATGCACCAGAATTATAGGTGGTAGAGATCATTCCAACCGTAGAATGGTTTGCTGATGTTTTGATGAATTTTCACATTTTGGCAATCATTTGATCGCCACCATCGATCTCGAAGTCTACTATCTCGATGTTACAATTTCTTGCTTTTGCCCTTGTTGAATATTCATCAAAGTTAAGTATATTTTGAAACTAATTACTTTGATAATTCATTGAAATTTTTTTTGTTTTTTACATGTCAATATCGTTGGATGGCAATGATGGTGGCAATGGCGTTCTTTGGCTATATCTTTTTGCAGAATGCCATTCCCTATGCTGATGTTCGTTATAGCTGTTATGTCAAAATGTCTTTGAATTATCCTGTTCATTCAATCGTTTATTGGTTTGGTATCTATTAAATTTTACCTTAAACGAAGATTAACTTGGAATATTCCTTTTCAGATCAATCGTTTGCTGATTTGGATTTCACCATTACTGTCTTGGAAAAGGATCAATTTCAATTTCTCTGTTGCTGATCATTTGTTTGCTGATCTTGGTTTCACCGAACTTTCCTGTTGCCGATTGGTTTGGATTATGTTGACGCGTATTGCCGAAGGTGAAAATTTTATTTAAGGACAAACATCGCTGTTACATTGGACTCCTTTAAAACCATTTGTATCCAATTGTTTCCTCAGCATCCAATTGAAACCATCAGTAACCAATTGTTTTCTTGGCTTCAAATTGAAATCATTTACGTTCCCGGTAATTGTTGGTAACTATTTCATTGAACGACGTGCATTAACCTGTGCCATGAATGTGATGACAAAAAATACGATCACCGCAGTAGCATCAGCAGCAATAACTGGATGAACATCATCATCGACAACTGGTTCTGCTTGTGTACTGGTGCTACCTCAACGACTCTTTGATAGCAAGCAATTTCTTTAAACAACCTCAATTATCACAATAGCAACAAAAAAGCAGCAACAACAACAACTTGTATCCTCAAATGGTGATCAAATTGAATCAAAGGATGGAAAAGAGATTGATGATGGCTCATCGACGGGTCAATCGTCGTCGTCGTCTGCATCGGAAACGTCACCGTCGGTTATTGAAAAACGATCATTGAAACGACATAATCTGGAACATCAAATTGACTACCGATCATTTGGACGACACTCTGAAACATAAAATTGTTGCCGATGATTGGGACGACACACTAGAACATAAAATTGGCTGCCGATGATTGGGACCACACTCTGGAACATTAATTTGGTCCCCAATCATTGGGACGACACTCTGGAACAACAATTCGGTTATCGATCATTGGGACGACACTCTGGAACAACAACTTTGTCGTTGATCATTGGGATGACACTCTGAAACATCAAATTTGTTGCCGATCATTGGGACGACAATCGGGAACATTAACTTGGAAGCCGATCATTGGGACCACACTCTGGAACAACAACTTGGTCGTTGATCATTGGGACGACACTCTGGAACATCAACTTAGTCGCCGATCACTTAACATAACATTATTTTAAATTGAATTAATTTATTGAATAATAAATATGTTTAAACCCGTGTTGTTTATTCTTAACTTATTTCCCTCAAGCGTTATCAACCATCCTCAATATTACCACCAACATCAACTTTTTTAATTATGGATTATCATCAACTATAAGTATCGTTACATTATGAACCTCAACTCTACCATCATCTATACCTTTTTTAACTCGCTCGCATTTCGATCGTTAATTTTTAACTCTACCTTATGGTGTATTTGCAACCTGAAAGTATCAAAGTTCAAACTAATAGACCTAACATTTCGTGTACAACTGTTAAATCGCAGTTTAAACTGAAATGACTAAAAGTTTAACCGAAATTTTATAAATTTTAGTATTCTTGATCGAATAAGTCAATGATCATTTTTGTAGATATTATCTTTTTTGAGATATACGCTGTTCCTATTCCGAGTCCAATAAAACCGTTCTCGAGTTTGTACAGTTTTCGAGATAATTTAAGTTAAAGTGAAATCGTTTGTACATTTACACCATTTCCATTACACCATCAACTGATGTCAACATAGCCGCAGCGGTGTGCTTTGTCTATACTCATTTCACTTTGAGACATCATCAAGTAAACATCGTTTTAAATCCGCCTGGTTTTTGGAATGATTGAATACAAATTCTTTATATTCTTGACCTCAAACTCGACAATCAAAGCTTGTGTAAAGTGATCAATAAACCATTCCTGAAAATTACATTGGAATCCAAGCAATTTTAATTTTTTCTCAAAAATTGAAAAACGCAAAGGACGTTAGTCTATGCGTTTGTTAATAAGAAATCATTCCTGTGAATTTCAGTTCTTAAATCCAAAGGATTCTACCCAAAAACAGGATTCAAATTGATTGATTTTGTTTCCATACTTTCCCATTGAAATACATTAATATTCAGTATTCTTATGGCCATTTCCATAAGAATGCATTGCATTTGCCAATTGTACGTATGAATGCCTTTTATTCCGGTTTTGGGTAGAATCCTTTAGATTTTCGAACTGAAATTCACAGGAATGATTTTTTATTTATCATTAAATCATTCCTGAAAATTCCATTGGAATCCAAGCAACTTTAATTTTTTCTCAAAAATTGAAAAAACGCAAAGGCTAAAGCCTTCATTTTTGATGAAAATCGAGCAAAAATTAAAGTTGCTTGGATTCCATTGAATTTTTCAGGAATGGTTTATTGATCAATAACAAATCATTTCTGTGAATTTCAGTTTGAAAATCTAAAGGATTCTACCAAAAACAAGGTTCAAATTGATTGGTTTTTTGGTGTCATGTCGATTTTTGATCAATCAATTTGAATCCTGTTTTGGGTAGAATCCTTTAGATTTTCGAACTGAAATTTTCAGAAATGATTTAAAATTAATCAATAAACCATTCCTGAAAATTTCATTGGAATCCAAACAATTTTAATTTTTTCTCAAAAATTGAAAAAACGCAAAGGCTAAAGCCTTCATTTTTGATGAAAATCGAGCAAAAATTAAAGTTGCTTGGATTCCAATGAAATTTTCAGGAATGGTTTATTGATCAATAACAAATCATTTCTGTGAATTTCAGTTTGGAAATCTAAAGGATTCTACCAAAAACAAGGATTCATCATTTTCATTAAACCTACAACTAATGTCAACATAGCCGCAGCGGTGTGCTTTGTTTATGTCTACTCATTTCACTTTGAGACATCATCAAGTGAGCATCGGTTTTAAATCCGCCTGGTTTTTGGAATGATTGAATACAAATTCTTTGTATTCTTGACCTCAAACTTGACAGTCCAAAGCCTGTGTAAAGTGATGATGGTTGGAATCATTCGATCTGTGACCAGTGATTCCGTAAAACTGCTGACTTGTATTGCTGACGAATATCGCATTGAAGATTTGATTGCGACTCAATAAACGTGTCTATTTATTCAATAAATACTTAATGTTTTTGGGATGACGGACTCGATAGACTCTTGACCATGAACATTAATTTGGATGGCGATCATTACCGGATGGATTACGGCCCACCTTTTATATTAAATAAATACTTAATGTTTTTGGGATGACGGACTCGATAGACTCTTGACCATGAACATTAAGTTTGGATGGCTATCGATACCTGATGGATGGCGAACATTACCGGATGGATGGCACTAATTTCTTCTTATTATTATTTTATTTTATTTTATTATATTATTGTAACACACACACACACACGGTGTTCTCTCGATTCTCTCTAGTTCTCTCCTAGAATCGTTGTGTGTGTGTTGTAATTTATTAACCTTTTCTTTATTTGTTTTAACAGCCCGATTGCACCTTGGATGCACCGGTGAAGCACCGGCCCGCAGAAGAAGTTCGCTTGAAGGGTTTTGGTACGCTTGACCAGCCGACCTTCAAGCAACTAAAAGAAGCAACCGGCAACGCATAGCAGTCTGGAGCAACAAAAGGGCTTGTGTCTTAACACTTTGATTCCCTCTGTGCCTGGTTGCAAGACTTAAAACGCCCACAAACAGCAGAGATATAATGAGTCTGGAGCAACAAAAGGGCTTGTGTCTTAACACTTTGATTCCCTCTGTGCCTGGTTGCAAGACTTAAAACGCCCAAACAGCAGAGATATAATGGGTTCGCCGGGGGGAAATAGGTTCGCCCAGCCTCTCCTGCCTACCGGCAACGCAACCCAAGTGGGGGAATGGGTAGTCTTGGACGTACAATAGGTTTCTTTAGCCTGCCTGTACCTGTACGTGAGACTTTAAGCCTTATAAACAGAAACTTGGCGAAGACATCGCGGGGGAGGAAGAAAGGTAAGTGTATCGAAGGGGGGAGAGGAGAGGAGAGAGAAGAGAGAGAACACCTTTTTTTATTAATCAATAAAATTTTTTTTTTTTTTTGTATTTTATTTATTATTATTACAATAAACTTTTCATTTTTTTGTATTTTATTTATTATTGTTCCAATAAACTTTTCATTTTCCAAACCACTTGTTTTCTTCTTCTTCTTCTTCATTCGTTTTCTCCATTTGTTTTCTCCATTTGTTTTCTCCATTTGTTTTCTCCATTTGTTTTCTCCATTTGGTTTCTCCATTTGGTTTCTCCAATTGGTTTCTCCAATTGGTTTCTCCATTGGTCCTCGCCATTGGTCCTCGCCATTCGTTCTGCATTGTTTCTCGTCACTGGTTATCGTCACAAGAACGCATGCGCCAGTCAGGTAATCGGGCGTCATATTGCTTGACCACCAAGTTGGTTCAATTGTTTTGGTTATGTCCAACTAATGGGGGAACCGGCATGGTGTGTGCCAAAACCCATTAGCGGGCGAGAGAAACACTCACATACAATGCATAGAGACATGCAAAGAGGCCGACGATATGATCAAACGATATCATACGGAGGGTAATGTGTAGACATAGTGACGGCTCACACACAAGATGCAATGTATAAGTACATTGCAAATAGATCATTTTGGGTAAAGTTAAACAATCAACCATACAAGAGGAATGCAGATTGAATATAAAAAATAACTATTACAATTCTCATTCAATAGTTGACAATGTAAAACTAAAATGATAGAGATAGTTGAAAAAATAGATCATCTCAAGTGAAACACTTTCAAACATTGGAGCTATGTTTAAGGATAAATAATCAATCATACAAGAAGAATGCTGGGTGAATTAAACAAAATAAATCTCTCTATCAAAAACAACTAATACAATTTTCATTCAATAGTAAATCTAATATGATAGAGATGTAGATGACAGGTAATCGAGCGTCAATTAGCTTGACCACCAAGTTGGTTCAATTGCTTCGTTATGTCCAACTAATGGGGGAACCGGAAGAAACACTCACATACAATGCATAGAGACATGCAAAGAGGTCGACGATATGATACAACGATATCATACGGAAGACGATGTGTAGACATTGCAAATGAATCTAATTAGATCAACGACACACATACAAGATGCAATGAAGAAAGAAATTGCAAATGAATCTAATTAGATCAACCACTTATGCATTGAAACTATGTCTAAGGATAAATAATCAATCATACAAGATGAATAAATTGATTTAAAGTAAATAAATAAATAAAATTCTTTATCAAGAAGAAATATTATAACTCTCATTCAATAGCTGACATTGTAAATCTAAAATGATAAAGATATATTGAAAAGATCATCAAACAAAATGCATGCAAAATGATATGCACGTGAACCGTTTAAGGTCAAAGACACATTGATACTATGTCTAAAAATAAGCATTCATAGAAAAAGATTGCAGATTGAACTAAATAAAATAAATAACTGAAATTCTCTATCAAGAAGGAACTATTTAAACTTTCAATCGATAGAGATAGATGAAAAAGTATTACTAGATTCAAAACTAAATAAAATAATTCATTGATCATAAATAAATTGAAATAAATCTCTATCATAAATGACTATCATAAAACTCACATTCAATAAATACGTGGAAATGGAAATAATAAAAACGATAGAGATATAAAACTAACTAAATAGTAAGGAAATGGAATGAAAATTGATTAACGATATGAAAATAATTAATTAATTGAAAAGGTAAAATTACGCTGATAACAGCAAAGTTTTACGGGCTTTGATGGTTATTCCATCGTACCACACCCTCCTCATTACGGACCCGAGAACAGGGTCCCATTGGCTTGGGACAATTATCTTGGATCCTACTTGCAGATGCAAGTCATCATCTCCAAGATAGCTGAGTTATGTGGTAAAAGAGCGAGAATATGAACAATTTATATATGGAAATTGATGACAACACTAATATAGTACAATATAAATATTATATATAGGGGTATGGATGATTAAGAGATGATACATAAGTGATGAAGGAATTGCATTAAACATCACAATAACCTAGAATAAAAAGATGGAATTAATATGAGATCTAATAAAAAGTGAAATAACTTACTTGGAGCAATTGCCATTTCAAATTGTCAAAATATTCCTTGAATGCAATGAAATTTTCTAACTGAATGAGATGTGAAGAGTAGACACGTATGAAATTGATTCTAATAAAACACTGGAATCGATAATATTCAATGGTAATATTCACAAGAAACAATTATTGAACTTGATAGGTGGCGAAGTTAAATTACGAAACGGAAATCAATATACCTAATATTGTTTGTCGATCAATTGAATGGTAGCACAAAAATGACACTAAATATAAAACAAAACAAGTGTCAAATAAATGATAATGAGTAATCCAATCACTAATCACCAAGTAAAAATAGGTATGATTTGAAAAATTGAAACTGAAACACGGAAATTGATCACAACAATTATTTGGATGATGTAAAGAAAGGCAAGATTGGAACTATATTTAACTGTAGCCTAGAAGAAAAAATGGAATTAATATGTGAACAGACAAGAAATTTAACTTTAACTTTCCTGAAATTATTGACGTTCTAAATTGGCATCAAGCAATTCCAACTTGAGGATTTCATAATAAAACACCAAAGAAAGATTGAATTGGAATTGTATCAAGGATCCTACTTGCAGATGCAAGTCATCATCTCCAAGATAGCTGAGTTATGTGGTAAACAAAAAAAGAAAAAGAGAATGTAGCACAGAATATATTTTAATAAATGGGTATGGATGATTGAGAGATGATAATGCCAAAGTGGTGATCGAATTAAATGTCACAATATCCTAAAATAGAAAGATGGGATTAATATGTGAACAGAAACGAAATTGAGCTTTAACTTTCATGAAATACTTGCCGTTTTAAATTGGAATCAAACCAATCCAACTTGATGACTTCATTATAAAACGCCAAAGAAAAATTGAATTTCATCTAAAATGAAAAGAGAACATATTTTGTTGGTCATGGCATATAACAAAAGAGCACCAAAATGAGTCAGCAGTGAGTATGTGAGCGTGTACGATTGAGGTATAGTTCATCTATCTCTACCTTATAGTCAAACCAGGACTTGGGTAAGTAGCAATAGCAATGGATAATTTACAAAAAAAGATTGAAACTTTTTGGGACATTAAGGGGATAATGAAAATGTATAAAGAAAGATTCTTCTTAACACTAGAATGGGTAACACTAAATAATTCACAGAAACAATATCAAATTGGAGGGAATAGGTCAAGTGGTCAAGTGAATCGAATCGAATTAAAATTCATATTGATAGAACTCGATAGTGGACACAGAAAAAAGATAGAATCATAGAAAAAGAAGATAATAGTATATGAAAAAGAAGTTTCCAAATTTTGATTGGCAAATCACAACAAATCAAACTAGGATAAATGATGCAAACACAACTTGAGTAGAGCGATCTGTTCAGAAAGAAAGTTTGAACAATGAATGAGCTCATCAACTCAGCAACGTGCTTGTGAGTGATTAATGATGAAGGGATAAACTAGCGACATCGGTGGTTGTGGGATGATGTACAATGTATGATTTGCTGTACAATCGATACAATTCGAGAGCAATCGATAGTAGACACAAAATATCAGAGATAGACCAGAGATAGATTGTCAAAGTTCGAACAAACCATTTTGCTATAATTATTCATAGTCTAAATGAATAAAACACGATAAGTTGATGAATACCAAACAATGTTTGCCTTACTTGAAAATTATATTTTTGAATTTGTTTGACATTGTTTTGCTGATTTACGATGCAAAACGAAACCAATACGGAACCAATGATATACTTTCTATTTTTCGTTAGAACAACGTTAAGAATATCATTTTGGGTGTTTTGCCAAACACACCATTTTTGATGCCAGCACATTATGTTGCTATTATTTTACAATATTGTTGCAAGGAGGCAGGAGGGCATGAATAAATCAATCGGCTGATCTTCACCGTGTCTCCAATGACAGTCGGACTGTAAAAAACAGAATAAAGAAAAGTTAGTTGAAGTTGAAACACACAATTCGATTCCGGGAGAGAGAGAGAGAGAGAGAGAGAGAGAGAGAGAACACAGGTAAATATAAAAGTAAAATCTTCAATTAAAATTCGGCCACTCTTCCATCTATATTCGCCATTCGGCCATCCATAATATTTGGGTAAAGAAAACAAATATCTGTGCATTCATGTAGTTCTTCTGTTTCCCTTTTCGAACAAGGTTTCAATAATTCTTTCAAGATAGAACCAAAGTCATTGGAAACCACAGAAACTACTGATAATAAGAACTTCCATTCACACAACTGAACTTTGGTTGTATTTGGTGGTTAGAATTGTTTCATTTTTTGGGTAGCTGGTGAGAAAGCCAAATATTCGTCCTCCGAAAATAACTGTGTAAGACAAAAGTGTAAGAAAGGAGTTTTACCAATAAGTAAAAATGTAAACTTACAATTAAAATTGTTGGAAAACACAAGGGAAATGATAAAGCTTTTTGGTGCATTGAAAAATATTTATTATACTTGAAACTTAGATGTTTTCGACCACAATGCAATGAGATCTTCCAATGTTTTCATTCCGATCCGAATATATTTGCCGATTAACAGGAATCAGAAAGGTTCCAAATAGCTTTTCGATATTAGCAATGAAATGACCATATTCAATCTTCTCGATCATTTTGATTGAATGGTCCGACAAATTGACAAATTCGCTTGGTCTCTCATCAATGTTTTCCGTATCGATATTGGTTGATGTATGATTTACTGGAGTCTCGTTTGGTTTGTACAAAGATTTATGGTCGACGTCGATTGCTCACGTTGACCAAAAGACAAACGGAACGATCATGACGAAAGTTCGACACAAACATAAGGAAAACCAATAACAGATGTAACCTATGTAAAATATAGTTGTAAAAAAAGTTTTAATAAAGTTAAAAACTTACAAGTAAAGTTGTTGGAATAACACGTAGTTTTCAATACAACGTAAACGATGGATACTCTGGTGTAGAGACAAACTGTTTAGCAAACTTGAATCCAATTAAACTTTTTAGAATTCCAGGAAAAATAAAAAAGAAAGATGTAACGAAACTGCAATATTTTGCAGTATAATGTTACAGTTGACGAATGGATCATAATTAATGATTAAAATAGATCATGGATTGAAAAGGTGACCAAGGGGATGACATCAATATTGATATGCATATGCTTTCGATCAAACCGTTGCTTTTGGAACTTGTTGGACCTTTGATGAATAAAAAAATGTTTAATAAACTTGAATCCAATACTACTTACTAATTGAATTAAATTACGATTGATACTAAAGAGTTATGGCGATCAATGCTGTGAAACAATATCATTACAGCTGATTGACCTTTTTAGGTGGATACAGGAACATCGTTGGCTATTTTCATTGACTTGTATCTAATACTAGTATTTATTAACCGATTTTGATCATTTTTTCATCGATTTCAGTAGGTTTTTAAATTATGAGTCGATTTGGAACATTTTCAAGTTTATACCATATACGGTTTTTGAGTTATTTGAGGTCAAAGTTCAATAAAATACTTAGTTACGTCGAATCCAGCTATGGAATAGGAAATCGCATGTATTTGTGGATGCTCGACACATTCACGTCGGATTTGGTTCAAAGTTCAATATTACCAAAATATAAACAGTATATAAATAATAATAAAAACGAACCAATATAACACTGATTATTGAATTGTTGACTGATTACGATCATAATCGATCTTTGAAAACATAAAGTGGTAACCAGAAATAGAATGTCGATTTTCAGTTTTTCATTGTTGAAATAAATAATATATAACTTGATGAATATTTGACGATGCTGCCATATTTCGATGTTGCAATAAAGTGAATGAAAAATAGATTATTATAAAAATAAACAATTTAATATAATCATACCGATATAACTTCGATTCTTGACAATGATAATTCTGATGATTCAGAATAGATTAGCCATATCAAATGATCATAATTCCCACAATGTTAATGGCGGTTCGAACCAACGAGTTTTGCTGATTTACAATGCAAAACGGAACCAGATTCTTCTTATATTTCTTTACAAAAGCTTCTTCATCTTCGTTCTTTTGCCACACAATTCTCTTGAAGTGAAGTTGTAAAATTTACACATTTTAATTGAAAATGACTAATGATACATAATACCACAACAATGCATAACAAAAAGCAGCTGGTGAAGTGATGAACGATGTGTACGAATGTACGATAGTATCGAAACTTAAACGCGTTCATATCACTCGTTACATACACACAACATAGGATCTTGCATAGATTCTGATCCCAAATAGTTTCCCCGTTCCCGAAAGTTTTCAAAATTTTTATTATTTTGTATTTCAATTACAATTCAATAGTTATTATTATATTAATATACAATAAAATATAAAATGTTTTGTGTTTTTAATTGTGTTCTCAAATGTGTTCTCTCTCTTCTCTCTCTCCCTCCATCATCATCTCATTAAAAATTGAACTTACCTTGCTAAAAAAAATCTTCGCCAAGTTCCGTTTTTAAAAATTTAAAGTCTCGAATGGGCAAAAAGGCAGGCAAAGCAAAAAACCCAAAGTGATGCGGCCCGCAGTTAAGCAAGCTAGGCACACCACAATTCGATCGACTATTCAATTAAGCCCGTAACTTCTTTAAGTTGCTAGCAGGTGGGCAGGAAGAACGTACCTAGGGTCCTGCTAGCGAACTCATCAATTCTGCCATGTTTTGGGTGTTTTATGTCTTAGTAGTCAAGTAGGCACAGGCAGAATCAAGTAAAAAGATTCAGGCCAGCTCGACCCAGACAATCCATTTTTCCACTTTCTTCGTTTAGTTGCATGGAGGCAGGACGGCATGAATAAACCAGGCTCCTCCATGCGAACAAGCGGGGCTAGTGTTTCCACTAGTCTTCACCGTGTCTCCAATGACAGACGGACTGTAAAAAATGGAATAAAGAAAAATTAGTTCAAGTTGAAACACACAATACGATTCCGGAGAGAGAGAGAGAGAGAGAGAGAGAGAGAACGTGAGAGAACACATGTGTGTTTGTGTGTGTGCGTTTTTGTTATAAATAAATATAAAAAAATCTTGATTTTAAAATCGGCCATCCATCCATCCGTATTCGCCATTCAATCTGACCGTTCATATTTGAATGAAGAAATAATTAAATACGAATAGCTCTACAAAACGAAAAAAAAACATTTAGTTCAATGGATAAACTTCGAACCTTTTGTACTCACACGAACAATTGAGGTGTCAATAAAAACGTAATTATATTCAATTTAATTCTAAACGAAAGGATTAATGATAAAGATTCTCGTTTCTTTGTAAAATACTAAACTAGTGGTGATTGCGGCTTGAATGCATAGACTATATTCCCTTTTAATAACTATTCCCAAAAATCCTTTCCGTTAGATTTAAAAAGAACATAATTACCTTCCTATTGATATCTTGATTGTTTGTGTGAGGCTAATAATGATGGAATTGAAAGGACCAGTAACAAACAGTAAATGCACAATTGTTTACCTTGTTGATCAGGATATTGAAAACGTTCAGCACGTAGACGGTGTTGAATGAAAGATGGTTAGTCGCAAACGTACAAATGCGTGTGTGATGAGTGAGAAAGTGAACCAAGGGCAAAACGGTTATTTTGATAGTGATTGGTCTTAAATACTAATCGATTGTCTTATGGACAAGAGCGCCAGTCTAGGATGACTTTCCCTAAAGTTGGATTTCAAAACAAAGCGGTGAACATGAATTGGTGATGACAGGGCTAGAGTAATGTATGACGTGTAATGTATGACATGTATATCATTGATAAAATGTTCAACGAAATGACTCAATTCGGACCCACATTCTGTATTAGGTTAATGTTGAATAAATATAGATAATTTGATGCCAAGGGAACAATTAATCAGAATTTTACCAAAAGACAGACCAATAATAATCGACCATAATATGACGTGTATGTCATTGGTAGAATGTTCAACAAAATGACACAATTCGGACCCACATTTTGATTTTACGCCATTCTAATCCTAAGAAAAGTGGAAATCATAAGTACATTGGTAATAGCTTGAATGTTTTTAACTTAGTAACAAAGACATTTGCATTTAGCACAAACGTTTAATCAGCCAGATCATAAGAAATGTCCACAAGCATTCAGCTCCATTTATTACACAAGGATTCAACTAAGAAAGAATCATAAACGTTAGCTTGCTCAACTTTCTTCAGTAATACATATACGATGAGACTCTGACCAAAAGACAAATGGAACGGTCATGATGAAGGTTCGACACAAACTCGAAGAAAACCAATAACAAATGTAGACATATGTAAAAAATAATTGTAAAAAAAAAGTTTTAATAAGGTTAAAAACTTACAATTAAAATTGTTGAAATAACATTTGGTTTTTAATACAACGTGGTAATTTGGTGTGTGGTGGACAACCTGTTTAGCAAACTTGAATCTGGTTTAGTAACCAAAGCACGATCGTTTCATTGAAGAGTTATGATAATTAATAATGAGAAACGATGTCATAATGCTGATTGAATATAAACACGTGCTATTATGTCCATAACCATGATTGTGTTTGTTCCCTCGTTACATGATTTCTTCTGAAACTTGATAAAACCTTTAATGAATAGAAAAATGTTTAATAGACTTGAATGCAATACTATTCACCTATTGAAATAAACCACGATTGATACACAAGTTTCATACTAAAGAGTTATGGCTATCAATGTTTTAAAACAATATCAATACAGCTGATTGACATCAAGGAATGATTGTTGTATTGAATAGTTAATATTAGTTTCATTTACAGGTATCAGGAGACCAAATTGCATTGGCAACCAAATGACCAAAAGCAATGATGTCTTTTACCATTTCCATGTGCAATGTTTTGCGTTCATGTGATTCAGGGAAATCGATGTTCAATTCTTCCAATTCTTATTGGCATTTCTTGACTAGATGACATAGAGTTAAAGTATGAATATTATTTATGTTGAATATGTGTTCAATGTCCATATGATTACACTGAATACTTGAAAGATGTAGAATGGTTCGAGAACCTTGATATAAGATATTGAAAACCGATTGTACGTTGACCACAATCTCGTTCAAGCCATAGACGATTTATCTATCATATAGTAAAATTGATTAATGTAATCGTTATGTTTTGATTGATTCAAAATGTTACCTTCGCTTTTGATCTTCCGAGGATAAACCATTTTATTGATAAACTTATGTACACTTGATATCTTTGTCTAGACAATGAAGTTTGATCAATTCTCGTACATCGTTGTCCCATATATATCGAACCTTCTTGTTTTCAAAGTAGATGATTGAATTTCCATTCGCCTTCAGAATCGTAACTCAATAATCGTCACCATCGTGATCATCACGATTTTGATGATACGACAATCGATCATTGGAGATGCAGATTATATTTTCTGTAAACTTTTGCATAAAATGATCCTATCAATAAAAAGAATGTTATGAAAACGTTTTGTAAACAATATTTGATGTTTCAATCTTACGATAAATAAAACTTTTTTTGAATTTTCAAGCGAACAACGATTGTAGGTACAAATTAACATCCAATGAGGTTTCCAATGAAATAAAAGTAGAAGTATTCCACATGAATGAATAGTATATCATAGTGAACAAAATAAACCAATTACAAATGTAGATCTATGTAAAATATGTAAGAAAGAATTTTGTTAATAAAGTTAAAAACTTACAATAAAAATTGTTGTAATAACACTTTGTTTTCAAAACAAATTAAACGAAGGATACTTTGGTGCACTATATTTGTTCAACATCATTGTGGCCAACAATACACATGAATGTAAAACAGTTGGTTGTGTACACACGTGCATATTGCCTTCATACAATAACATTGTTTTACAACAAAACGGTAAATATTTTTAATAAAATTATATTTTGAAAGTAACAGAAAATTTAATTTCCAATCGATTGACACCATAATCAAGTTTGTACGATTTACCGTTTTTGAGATAATTGAGTTTTTAAACATAAAATTCACTAGATGGCGTCACTAGTACTGTATCAAATAATTTTAAAATTTTTTCAGTTTTGCAAATTTTTCAAAATGTTCGCTGGTGGCGACACCTGGTGGATTTTTAAATATTAAAAATATTTTCAAACGCGTTTTATGTAAAAACTAAAGCGATTTCAACTATGAAATTGAGCAGAATTATGGATTTTAAGATTCTGAATCGATTGACGCCATGATCAAGTTTGTACGTTTTATCATTTTAAAGTTATCGGCGTTTGAACACGCCCAGCTATTTTCTATGGGAAAATGCCCCATAGGAAATACATTGGAATGTTTACACGCGTTTTATGTAAAAACTATATTGATATCAACCATGAAATTAAGCTGACTTTTAGATTTCAAGAATCTGAATCGATTGACGCCATGATCAAGTTTGTACGTTTTATCATTTTAAAGTTATCGGCCTTTGAACACGCCCAGCTATTTTCTATGGGAAAATGCCCCATAGGAAATACATTAAATGTTTAAACGCCGATAACTCAAAAACGATAAATTGTAAAAATTTGATCATAATGTCAATAAATTTAGAATCTTAAAATCTATCAGTTAAAATAATTTTATGATTGAATTCGGTGTAGTTTTTATGTTTCACGCGTTTAAACATTTCAATGTATTTCCTATGGGACATATTTTCAAAACAACAAAAATTTTCGATAGTATCGATAGTATTTCGTTCATCACTTTCGATTAAATTCAATTTTTAAAATTAGTGATTATATTATTATCTATGTTTAAACAAGTATAACTCAAGAATTATAAGTTATATAACATTTATTAAAATCTTATTTGATAAAACGTTTTCTTATCTATATTTGTGCCAAGTTTGAAAATTTATTACCGTGCGGTTTTTGAGGTATTGAATTTACAACAGACCATGTAAAAAAATCTTAAAACACGTTTATCTCAAAAACGATAAGATCTATCAAATTGATCATAAACTCATTTGATTAAGAATATTAAAATCTATATACAAAAAAAGTTTTGACGTTTAACTCGTTGTATTTATTGAGATATTGAGATTAAAACACAAAATAAACAATAAACATAAAAAACGTGTATAACTCAAGAATGATAAGATCTACCAAGTTGATGATAATTTAATTTGATAATGCGTTTTCTTATTTAAAATTGTGCCAAGTTTGAAAATTTATTTCTTTGCGGTTTTTGAGATATTGACGTTACAACAAACCAAGTAAAAAAAGCTTGAAACGCGTATATCTCAAAAATGATAAGATCTACAAAATTCATCATTGACTCATTCGATTAAAAATACCAAAATCTATAAAATTGGAAAGTTTCAATTTTTAATTGTTTGTGCTTATTGAAATATTACTATTTAAACAAAAAATAAACAAAAACTGAAAAAACGCGTATATCTCAAGAACGATAAGATCTAGCAAGTTAATCATGTGTTCATTCAATTAGAAATTTTATAATCTATAAGTATAGAAAGATTCAATATTTAGTTTTATGTGGTTCTTGAGATATTAAATTTATAACAGACCATGTAAAAAAAGCGTAAAACGCGTATAACTCAAAAACGATAAGATCTACTAAAATGATCATAAACTTATTCAATTAAGAATATCAAAATCAATAAACATGGAAAGTTTCAACATTCATTCATATGTGGTTACTGAGATAATGAGATTAAAACAAAATATAAACAATGTAATTCAAAACACGCATAACTCATTAACTATAAAGTTTAAAATGTTGATCATAGATTCATTCTATTAATGATTTTATAATCTACAAGTTTAGAAAGTTTTATATTTTAACATTTTATAGTTCTTGAGATATTGAACTTTGAACTAAATCCATCGATAATGTGTCGCGAATATACCAATACATTGGATTGCCTATTCAAGAGTGAGATGCGACGTAACTAAGTAGGTTATTTAGCTATGACCCTAAATAGCACGAAAACTGTGCATTGTACAAACTCGAAAATGTTTTCAATCAATTCGGAATCTAAAAATTTACCAGAATCAATGGAAAATCATCAAAATTGGTCAATAGATACAAGTCAATAGACAGATCGATTCGGCAGAAGAACCGTTTGACATCGTTCACATTGACACGGTAAGAAGATTGAATAAATACAGATCAACCAAAATAATATCGGCAACAGACAATCGACGCATTCAGTCGTTTTGTGTGAGCAACGACATCGAAGACAACAACTGGATTTAACTTTGTCATCAATTGGCATTGATAATGGGGAGAAAAAGTGAACTATCTGTCCAAACACCTTGTGTACGAACTCTTCAATCTGAAAAAGGAACACATACAATTATGGTAAATGGATTATACCATACATGCAGGTGTCCGTAGATGTCTGGTGCGTATAGATTGAAACACCATTGATTGCATAGGCATTCATACGTACAATTGGCAAATGCAATACAATCCTATGGAAATAGCCGTAAGAACATTGAATATTAATACATTTCAATGGGAAAGTATGGGGAAAACGATGAAATTTCCGATTTTGTTGATTTGACAACATGTTTTAAAACTTGAATATTTCAAAAACTAAAATGATTTATATTTTCAAACTAATGATGTTAATAGATAAGATAATGATCTATCAAATGACATATTGTTTCTATTTGTACAACTTGTCAATCGTTAGTTATAAAAGTTTAAAGATAACTTAAAATTTATTAGTTTTTTATTGATAACTCAAAAACGGCAAAAAATTAAATTTTGAAACTTTCCAGAATTATAAATTTAACAATTTCTGATCGATAAAGACTATAATCAACTTGATGCGACTTATCATTTTGAAGTTATTTGCATATTTGTAATTTTATTAACATTGTGTGTTCAAACTTGAATAACTCAAAAATCGTAAAGAATTAAACTTTGAAATTTGGCACAATAATAGATAATTAAATGCTTAATCAAATGATATATATGTTAAATTGATAAAACCTATCAATAGTTAGTTATAAATTTTTAAAGTTGACCTAAATTTGAGTGCTTACTTTGTTAAAAATCGCTATAACTCAAGAAAAACAAATCACAAAAAGTTGATCAAATACTTATTTAATTAAAAATTTAATGATCTAATATTGTGCCAAGTTTCAAAATTTTAACTTGTATAGTTCTTAAGTTATCAGTTTGTAAACATATAGTAAACAAAAAACTATAAAAACGCATATTACTCAAAAATGATAAGTTATACAAAAATGATTATAGTTTCAATCGATCAGAAATTGTTAAATTTATAAGTTTAGAAAGTTTCAGTTTTTAATTTTGTACCATTCTTGAGTTATTTATTAAAAACTAAAAAAAATTAAGTCAACTTTAAGCATTAATAACTAACGATTGATAAGTTTTACAGAGATAAACAAAATGTCAATTGATAGATTATTTTCTTTTCTATTAATATCTAACATTTAACTATAAATAGTTTTTGAGCTATTAAATTTTAAACAAAGCTTGTATAACACAAAAATATTTTATACATATTTATGGTGGCTAGGTGGCATTACCCCATGAATGATCTTTGACCTCAAATATCTCAAAAACCGTACATTGTACAAACTCGAAAATAGTTTTAATCGTCTCAGAATGACAAAATTTATAGGAATCGATACAAAAATTATCAAATCTGGTAAATAGCAATAGATGCTATTTTATACATCCAAAAAGCTTAATTAGACTAGCTGATAAATTCAGAAGAATTGTCGAACATGTATATTAACTAAATTGCATATTCAAAATGTAAACATGATGCAAAGAAATGTAATAACATACCAAAGGATAATTTTGCTAATGTTTTTCATCACAAGATTAAACTTAACATTCGAGATTTGTAGATTGCTGTAGATCATTGTAGATTGGTAATTGGCATTGATGTTTAGCACAAGTTGAAATAAATTACGGTGTTATCGTTTATATAGACGATGAGGATAATCACAATTAAAAAATTAAAGTTGATAACTTTGAAGATGATTGTAAATGATCAATGGAATTGATGTTTAGCACAAGTTAAATAAGATTATGTTCATGTCATTTATATTGATGATCACAAGAAAAACATTGAAGTTGGTAACGTTGGAAATGATCGCCGATGATGATGATGGAGCTTAAATGATCAAAAAGTTAGTGAAATAAAAGAGCACAAAACAAAAAAATATCAGCAACCATCACGAGCTCCAAAACATACGAGAAAATACTATTTTAAACTTTGATAGTTTCATGAACAAGACGAACAAAGAAATTGGCTCATTTGATACTTGATTTATAAAGCAAATGTTGCTTACAGTTGTGACAAATGTTATGATCATTGTAGTTTAAAGACTCATATGCGATGAACATTTGTTGATATGATATGATATGAAACACACACTCACACTTGAATCATGAATCAAAATGTACATTTTCATTTATATACGTAAGATGACGCTATGAATTAATTTGTTTAATTCATTACTAGTAAAACACGAAACAAAAAATGATTCTACGATTCATTCTATATACTAGAAGAACGTACATGATCATGGAGCAATGAAATGTGTAGCATTTTAATGGTGAATGGAAAAGAACTATAACAAAAAAAATGTCAATGAGAACAAAATGGTATCCAAATTACATTTGGCACAACATTTGGTCATTGATAATTGTCTAAATGAACATTTGCTCGTTAATTGGGATAATTGTGTTAGGTATTTCGCCGCTTGCGGTCTCGCATGTATCATTGCGTCATCTCAATTCGTTTTTCCACATATAATATTTGACCGGATATATATGTTGGTCTACACATACACTCGTCAATGGGAAGGAGGCCATCAACCACAAACACTGACCAACCCGAACAAAGTGGATCGGCGTTTCGGGTTGGTCAGTGTTTGTGGTTGAATGGTTGACCATGGAATTTGACATGGCTCGTGCCATTGCCAATGCAACAATGCGACACAATGGTGCTCGCAAATGGTGTTCGTGCTTGGAAATTAAATTAAGTGACCACCACCTCCTCCACCACCACCACCATTATCGTTCGTACCAATATACAAGAACCATATGCCCTATTATTAGATTGAATATGCACGATGTATAGATATCGTTCATTGGTTATGTCGGCAACAAGCCATTGAGTGACACATTGAAAGTTATATGCAATTGAGTCGGGAGGCAATTAGGGTGTTCGGTATGTACTCGTATGTCCAACAATAATCGATAACGATATTCACCAAAAAGAAAAAAAAAATGGGATGATTGTACGACTGCTCTAATGAGCCATTCATAATGGAATATATACGATTGGCACACTAGCCCAATTGATTTGGTTCTCTCTTTTTCGTCAATTTGGATTCATCTGGTTCATTAAAGGGTTTGGGTGCGTTTGAAAAGCATATTGTTTTAAAGTTTGAATGGAGTTTCGATTCTGGTTATTGTCATACAATGGTTCCGTCGGTCAAACTTGATTCAAATGTACAACACAATGTACGTTTTATGTATGATCGATTTTTATTTTACTTGAATTTTGGAATTGATTTGTGAACAATTCAATCATCGATAAAATCGCTGCCTTCGTCTCCTGTTCAACTTTTTTTCTATTCATTCCAATATTGTGATTGTATCGAACATGACGGACATTGATTTGCTTTTCAATCATTCATTTTCATTGATCATTCGTTTACATTAGTACGTTATTCAAAATCAACGAAGAATCCAGTTCACCAATGACGAAAGTTATACCCATTGAATCGAATAACAATGATAACATATGTCCACGATATCAAAAATGGTTGAAACGAATCAAAAAGATTGATCTACACGATTCACGTAAAAATAAAGGTAAATATTTTATAAATTTTATTATATAAATTTTAAATAATTAAACCAAAATAAAAAAAATCAAACAAAGAAACATTTGGAAAACCAATAGAAGTAAACATACTTATGATCATAAGGATCATAGTGGTGAACCATTGGTTATCAAGAAAACCTGTTCCCGTATCAATTCGGAACCGAATGAAAGTTCATTTCATCCGAGACAAATATTCAATCGAATACGACAAAAGGGACGAAACTTTGGGATACGATGCAAAACGACTGTTGAATTGTGGCGAAAATGGATCAAACGAGGCATTCTATGGGATCGACATGCTAATCGAGACAAGGTGGACATTGACATTGTATGTAACACAAAGGATAATGATTTATCTGTTTATTGATATAATCAAATATATTTGCAGATCAATAAACCGAGAACAAGTTGAAAGACTTTACAAAGAAGACAATCATTAACGAAGTCATACCTGAGGAAGAGGTAGGTTTCAATATATAGATTTATTGATGATTATTATTGACGTTCTTTGTAGGATGAGAATGATGAAATTGATACACTTAAGATCAATGAAAATCGTAAAGAATCGCCTATCGTAAATTCAAATGGAAATGTAACTATTTCCATTGAACATAATGTTCACAAAACAGAGGAGAAAAATGGTTTAGAGGATAAAAAGTCTATTGTTCATAGAGCATTTAGTTTTAAAAAGGAAAATGAAGAAAGTTCTGATTTAAAAAAGATGGAAACGGAAACGACACAACCAGAAATGAAGACAACGACGACAAATAAATATCCGATTGAAACATTAGCTTCAATGAACATTGATCGAATCGATTCGATTGGAAGTGGACATCAAAGTACAACAACAACAACAACTGATGATAGTACTAGAACATCAACAACAAATATGATAAAACCAAGAACAGGTGCTATTCATAGAGCATATAATAAGTTGAAATTGTTCTTCTAATCAAAAAAATGAAAATGTTGAATTCTTCAATTATTTATTAAAAACAATTTGATTCATTATAATGTTTTTTCCTTTTCCACAACTCAATCAAATATAAAAAATTCATTAATTAATTAACAGTGATGGTTGCAGTTGCCTTTTGCCAGCATGAGGCAATTCCGCTTGACATTGTACATCCGGTATCGCATTTGGCCACTTGCCGTGGTTCAACGCGATCACGTTCACATTGGTAAACAATATTTGGTAAACATTGATCCAATTGATCACCACAAAATCGACCAGCTTTGGTGCACCAACACCCATCAACGGAAATGGAAGCGAAACACGAGCAGAGCAATAGTATGAATAGATTTTCCAATACATTCATGATGACGTTTAATTGTAGAATGACAATAACCTAACAAACGAATAGTATATCAACGAAAATGTCAATCTAGTCATTGACCAGATGAAGAATCGTTTACGATTGACTCTCATAACTATTAACTGGTATACATTGGATAACGTTACTATCATTGTTATACTACCACACCACCGCCCAACCTGCTAACATTAACAATCCTTTGCAACCAGGAGGCAAGTTTTCCTTCATCATCGTATCTTGTATTTAACTCACACACACCAAAAAAAAAGAAGAACTATGAACGCCTTGAAGCAAACAATACTTGATGGACAATAGATAGTTTCAGACGAAATATCTAATTAAGTTTAGTTGACGTCGTCTAATGTTCCTAAAGGGAGAAAGCCAATGATGACCCATAATGACGTGATTGCACTACGTGGCAATCTTAGCTTTTTTTTATATTCGGGAAATTATATATATCTATATGGAAGGTCTTATTGTGAAATTGTCATTGAGACAAAACAAATTAGATTTCATCAAAAACCAATTTAAACAAAATAAAAAAAACAATCGATTTAAATTAGAAGAAGAAATAAATGATGAAAATATCTATAAAATGTGTAAGTTCGTTTCATATAATTCTAAATTAATTTTGGTACTTTATAGTAAACTATTTTTTTATTTCGATGTATAAACGTATAAAACAACCTTGATTTGTTTTTCAAACTTCAAGCTGAATACAACCATTGTTAACTGAGGTAATCAAGAATTCCTTGTCAAATTTTATGTGTTCCTAAATAAATTGATATACGACTACTTTCTTAATGAAATTGAATGATATTTTTCTAAAAATGATAAACAATTAATATGATAAGAAAATGGTATCCTGATGCCATTGATAAAAGTTGTAGTTGTTGATGCCTTGACTTGCTTGCTTGTTTTTTTGGTCGATTTGTCGATGTTATTTGTCAACTGTACATACAATCATTATCATTAGATTATATGCTATTCGAATGACGACACGCGGCTCTAATTGCCATTCTCCATTTTGAAGCCAATCGAATAAATCCCCTGAAAACATCATTTGCTTGTAAACTCATTTCATGCACCTAGAGTTTTCCGTTTAAAACCCGTTCAATCAATCTATACAATCAACTATAGCAAAACTGTAAGTGTCATTTAAAATCACAAAGCTTCATTGTACAAATTTTGCATCAAACATTGAAAAAAACTTGTGTGTGCGTTCCATTAGCGAGAAAAGTGCTAAAATGGTCAACAAGATTGTGTACCAAATGTCTTATTGATCAAATATAATAAAAAAAACGTTTGAATTCGGTAAATCATTTCCTGTGAGTATACGATTAGGTGTGAGATTGATGATTGAATGGCAACAATTGATCGAAACTTTCGTCAATCTCAACTTAACCAGACGTTGATGTGAATGTTTGTCTATCTTTGTGTCTTTCAATATGTGTGTGTTGGACAAATGAACAATGGACACAACTGATAAAAGTCTAGCTTTGTAAAGCAAACATCAAAGACAGTTTGTCCCACTGTCACATCTCACATCTCTCTCACTCTCTAGCCAACAGTTTGCCGTCCCATTTTATTGTTATTATCCTTTACTTGACATTGTATATATCTTCTTCTTCTCCCCCCTCTCTTCATGTTTCAATGTAACAACATCATTCGTATGTATTGACTATGGCATTCATTTTTGCTGCTGCTGCTGTTGTAGTTGTTGTTGTTGTTGAACCATGAAATGTATAACGAGAGCCATACATATGAGAGCCATAGATTTGGCCATTCCATATAGATGATATTTAACGAATGACAACGGCCAAACATGTAGTGGCAATGATCGATTCGTTCTAATTCGATCCGATTATGTAACTTGCTCTTGAGATTTGTTATATGATGGTGCTGTCACACACACACTCACTCATACACACACTTGTGTCTTTCTAATTGCATCAACAATTGAACTGCCATTGATGTCTACTCTTAAAATCAGTATCCTCTCCCTCTCTCTCTCTCTCTCTCCCTCTCAAAATGTGACCATTGAATTGCATTGTTCACATTCAAATCCACATGTGACGATCAATGTGTGACGGATCGTCATTTGAATATGATCAAAAACTGATTTGACCAATTTACAATTGCTTCAACAACAACAACAACAACCAAAATGTCCAATGGAACTGGAAAATGTCCTCAACATTAACTCCAAACAAAAAAAAAACGTTTAAAATCATTGATACACCTAATTCCGATAATCAAAAAATGTACAAATAAAAGTGTATCAATAATCTATCGTTTCATTCCATGGTCGCCTAATTGCACTTAAACATTTATTTTCTCTATTCGTTTAAATCGTGTGTCACGTAACCTAAACTTGTCGTACCAAAACCAACAAAGTATACTATCACAACTTAATTACCATATCGTTTGGATCCACTCAATCGTCCTCAAAATATATTATATTTATTGGTACATTTTGCCATATTTTTTGATGTGCCAACCATGCCGGCTCTAGTGAACAGACACTTTATTGGCTTGTATCAATACTTTATAAGTGTGTGCTCTATTCCATCGATAATAAATATGATTGCAATCAAAGACAACAGGTTCCACAAACTTAATAAGGGAATCGGCCATCATTTGACGGCCTTTTGTTCATTGTGTATTTAATCATCAACAACAAACTTGCATTTGTTCAATTCATCTTCTATTCTCATTGTGTGTATGTGTGTGTGTGATTAAATTCTTCACAATTATTGTAGCTTTTTTTATATTTATTTAAAATTTCTCTCGTTCATCAATATAGATGTAAGTACACATTGCACTGTTCGATTCGGTTTGTTTCAATCCAGAAAAACATTAATCGTTTGATTATTGATTAAAAATTGGGGCCACAATAATTCAACATTTAATATGTGCGATGATATTAAGCTATTATCAATTGTAATTTAATATATGCATCGAAACCAATGATAACCTTGTTGTTTTCAATTTCATTCGACTTTTGATCAAATATATATATTGATAGCTTCATAGTTGAATAGTGGAAATGGCCAACAAAACCACTTGTTGCTTTATTTAGATAGATAGAATTGAAGCCAGCTTACTGAATATACTGCATTTTGGATAGATTACAAACTTTTTTGTCGGTGTCAGTTTAATGATAGTTAAATTTTCCAACAATAAAAAATTGTAGACAGGAAATTCCAATATTTTTTGACAAAACTAACAGATGTATCCACATCAAATGAAAAATTATTGTTGAGAAACACAAATTTATGTGCATCCGTTTAGAGGTAAATCCTACGAATCGGATCTTTGGCAAGAGTATTCACAACATTAAATTTAAATGTTTTCAATATCTAATCATTTCATTTCATTTTTCATAAAGAACAAACATGGTTTCCAGTTCGTTGCCATTAGCCAAGACCAGCAATCGATATTGGTCAATTTTGCTGACCATCTATTACCTTTTTGAAGGAATTGTACTATTCTTCATACCAGAATCATGGAAACATAAAGATGTAAACGGTCAAACCGTATTGATTACGGGAGCCGGCAGTGGCCTTGGCCAATTGATGGCAATCCGATTCGCCAAACTTGGATGTAAGGTGATCGTATGGGATGTCAGCTCCGATGGAATGGATAAAACCGTACAAATGTTTCGTGAACATAAGTTGGATACGAGTAAGATCTTTTGCTACAAGGTAAATCTATGTGATCGTAATTCGATCTATGAGACGGCAAAACGAGTCAAGGATGACGTCGGAATCGTGGACATCTTGATCAACAATGCAGGCGTTGTCACTGGAAAGAACTTGCTCGATATTCCCGATGAGAAGATTCAAATGACATTTGATGTTAACACGTTGGCACACTTCTATACGGTCAAGGCCTTCTTCCAGACATGGTCAAACGGAATAAGGGTCATATCGTCACCGTTGCATCAGTGGCTGGAAACTTGGCCGGCTGTTCGATGAGCGATTATCATGCATCAAAGTTTGCTAATGTTGGATTCGATATGTCACTACGTATGGAATTGTCACAAGCCGGTCTTCATGGTATTCATACGTCGATTGTGAAACCATATTTCATTACAACTGGAATGTTTTCCGGTGTCCACACTCCGATGGTTGCCTTCCTTACGCCTGAATATGTTGTCGAACGAATGGTTAGTGGAATCTTGGCAAACACTGAAGAGATTATCATTCCATACTATTTCTTGTACTTCTTCTGGCTTATGGTCATTATGCCTGCAAAGTGTTTGGTTACGATGGGTGACTTTTTGGGAAGTTATGAATTCATGGCCCATTTCCAAGGTCGACAAGGTCAAACGACGAAAAATAACAATAATGAGATGAACAATAATACAATTAAATCGAAAAAGATTCATTAACGCATTGATTATAGATTGTCTTCATCAATTTGATCAAATAAATAAAGTCAATTTTAATTTAAATAGAATGATATATAGAAGGAAATTTGGTTGAATCAAATTTTGTATGCCTTTATCTAATCGTTTCATTAGATATATTGGGCCACGATTTATTTCTTTTCAAATGATAAATGGTGACAATCACGAATATGTTGTCAATCCATTTAATATTAAATATTTCATACATAAGGAAAACTTAATCGTTTCATGTCATTGCTCGAACAAGTACGATGAATGAATAAAAGCATTTTTTTCCACTCTCACACTAGAAGAAGAAGAAGAATAATCGTCAAAAGTTGCTGCGCTTATCGACATTTGATATTAGATTTAAAAAAGAAAAAGAAAAATTTCACTTACCGATCTAAAAACGATTTACATGTTTCTATTTTTTGATCCATTGATATATGAACAGGTACATAAATTTGAAAAGAATAATAATAAAATAAAATAAAATGATCGATATTCAGTGTAGGAAAATGATTGGTGTTAGTGTAGCTTCAAGTTTGGTGTTGTCTTGTTGTTTTTTTTTCAAGCTAATTAATGTACAAGTCATCTGACATAAATGATAGAAACATTCTTTTAAATAGACACAAATCAATTGTCCTCTTTATGTCAACATAGTCATCATTTGATAATTGTTCAGTTATTCATGGCACGTGTATTGTACAAACACCAGCACCACCATACAGTTTGAATTGACCAAATATATATATTTTTTTGTGGTATATAATATAATAAAAGGATATACAAAATTGATAACACATAAAACGAATACATAAATTGGTTTAATCTCAAATAATAATAATAATAATAATCATCCATATTTGTATACGTTCTGATAGGGCGACCTATTGTGATACATGAGATGAATCTCCTTCTTCTCATAGGGCACGGAACATATTGTGGAATATGGATTGGAACTGGCACTTTTTTCACAATTATATGAGGTACTCGAATGTAATGGTGCTTATGAATATATTTTGGTACATGGATATAGTGTGGCTTATGAACATAATACGGAATTGGTACATATTGTGGAATGATTTGAACATGACCTCGCCCACAATCGCCGCCACCCGCAATGATCCTAGATTTTTTTTTTCATTCTTTGTTAATTGATTTAATTTAGATTTTTTATCTTAACTTACATTTGTTGATTTTTACTCTTCTTATCCGAGCCACGAATCAACATTGGTGAACAACCATTCAACATGATTCTGTTTCCGGTTGATAGATGAAATGAGATGAGATACTATTCGTTTATTGTTGAAATGAGTTAAACTTACAATTCTTTACCGTGCTTTTTCTTTCCATCTGATTTGATCAATATTGGTCCTTTACCTGTAAGTAATCGATTATTATTATAATTAAATTCTCAATGTAAGAATCGTTTAAACGAACCTTGAACAAGGATGAGATGAAGAAGAAAGAGAAGACACGGCCAAATGTGGAGAAAGTAAATTCGCATCGTGAAATGATCGATAACAAAACAAAAACAAGAAAACAAAACAAAATGATTCGAAATTTGAAGGTGAAAGTGTGATGTTCAATCAATCAACACAATTCTGTCTTGAAACAAAATGTTGCTGCATAGTTTTACGTGTACATAAATTCTGTTTTTTGTTGTCGATATTTTTTTTGGCGAATTGGAAAAAAACTCTAAAATCTAAACGAACGAAATGTTCACCACCAAGACATTTGCGTTTATGATACCAAACAAGACGAATGTTCGATTGCCAACAAAAAGAAAAGAAGAAGAAGAAGAAGAAGAAGAAGAAACAAAATCAACTGTCAACAGGTAATATCCAAATCTTCCTTTCTCGACTAAAAATAGTACATTTTTTTACATTAGAAATTCAAAAATTCATTCGATAGTTTGGCTGAATATATAAATAATAATAATAATATATATATACAATTTACACATGACAAACTGTGCCTAACCGAACATGTCAAGAAGCGACCATAATTGTAAAGAGTAATATCATTCGATCGTCGATCTTCGTAGATGGAATATCTAGAGTCGCGCCTGAACGATTCGAGCCAATGAATGAATGAATGAATGAATGGAAAACTATCCCCAGTAAATGTCGACTCAACCAGAACAGATAAATGGTCATCGAGAGTGAATCTCACTTTTGAAAATGAGAGAATGGTTACACCAATTGCCACTCGTGTTCACATAGATCAAACAACAACAACAACAACAACGACGACAATCACAAACATTAAATAAAAAAAAATCCAATTCGCCATTTCTTATCGCCAAACCAATTTCAATGTAATCTATGAGTTATAGCTTCCTTGTGTTTTGTTGTCAAACCTTTTTTTATTATTCTTTACCATTTCATTTCCGTGTACCATTCTGAGAACAATGAATGGTCAACCAAAACAATAGATTGATTGGTATGAATTGAACAAATGGTTGTTGTGAAACATATATATATATATATCATGGATTAATTGTCAACATTAAATGATTAAAATCTCAAGAATAACGTTCCATATTGTTAATGCGATAAATGGTCTAGAGTTTGATACACAAGGTGGCAATATATGCAAGCGTTGATCTTAATCTTCATAATAGACAAGATAGTCATGCTTGTATACACTGTTTGATAAGGCGAACATTAATGTTAACCAACCCAAAACGATAGAATTTGAACTTGGATAGTGTTGGATAGTAATTAAATGGAACCCATTTAAGAACAAGGTGAAATCGATTAAAAATGTATAAAAAAATATAATGAATCAACTAATTTGTGGTGCAAAATTAAAATAAAATAAAATAAAATTCAGTCACGCCCAAACTATTTATTAATAAACGAATCCACTTTGAAGACTATTAAAATTTCATTATTATTGTTACAAGAAAATGGTCACGGGACATTGGTTGCGATGTTTTCATCCATCATTAGTTGAAAACATCGCAAACAAAATTGTAATCTAAGTATGTAATGACAATATTACCGATTGAGTGTCACAAAACATGATCTGCATCATCATCAGTGAACCATTGAATCATTGTACGATCCTTAATTGACAAGATGTTAACACATTTTATTTATGATCTTGTTGATCAGTTTAAAGATTTTCAATGTACCAGACCCTTCAATTGCGACATTAACGATTGAGAAAAGTGTCTTAACGTGTGTGTGTGTGTGTGTCAAGAATGGGCTAAAGTATTATAACTACTACAATAGTGAGCCAATATGAACTCGACAATGATGAGACCTCGACCATTTTCAAGGATAACGAGCATCAAGAAAGTGAATGCAACTACAACGCATGAAACATCGTTGAACTGTGGCTAATTTGGGCGAGATGCAATGGAACGACAGAGGCTGTCCATACTATTCGCACAACAATGGGAACTTTTTATACATTCGAATGGAGGTGACACAACTCAAAAAAAAAATGGGAGATACACGACAAATGTTGTGTAAAACCGAAACACCAACAAACACGCACACCAATGAACATAGATACTGATATTATTAAGCGTATTATACATCATCATCATCATCATCAGCAAGATACGATGTAACGGTGACCGTAAGTGCACATCGAGCGCGGATGTCATACATTTCAGAGTTCGCTATTATCGACAGGAGGAGCCTGGCGCCTTATCGAGCCACCATTGGGAAGTCAGACCACGATCCACACATAATTCTCATTAAAATTTCACTATACAAAGAATCATTCATTATGTTTTCACTTATATAAAAATGGCAAACGACATTCACCGACGTCAAACATATTGTTTAACGCAATGAGTTCGCTCGCAACACATCTCATATTGGTTCTCGTGACGATATATGTCTCATTTACGAATGGTAACATATTCTATATCGTTTTTTACACAATTCCATCATCAATTTTGTGTTTATCGTTTAAACAGGGGCACCAAAATCGAGTTTCTTCATCTACCGATATGATTTGGAAGGTATCAAGGTAAATGAACGATTATGATGAAAGAACTTTACATTGATTTACGTTCGCTTTGTGCTTAGAATCGACCCGTTACTAGACAAGTTCATCCAATGATTCTAGCAAGACGGTCATTGAGAGAGATGACCGGACAATCGATCAAGGATGAAGAACTTATGTCATTGTTTGAAGCTGCACGTTGGGCTCCATCTCATTTCAATACACAAACATGGAGATTCGTATATGCCAAACGGGGAAGCAAATATTGGGATCAATATCTTGATGCACTCTCACCGGGAAACCGAAAATGGGCAAAGAATGCAGGCGTACTTATGGTGGTTTTGTCAAAGTTGACCAACAATTATAAAGGCCGTAAAGAACCGGTACCATCGCATAGTTTTGATACTGGTTCCGCTTGGATGGCAATGGCACTTGAAGGTACCGCTCGTGGTTTAGTCGTTCACGCTATGGGTGGATTCGATCCAAAGAAGGCTGCCGATATGATCGGTCTTAAGAGCAAAGAGTATAGAATTGAAGCAATGATTGCAGTTGGAATACGAGACAAGAGTGTTGGTCCAGAGAAAACGACTCAAAGAAATGAGGTCGAAAAATTTATTTCCGAAGGAATATTTACAGAAAAACTTAAATGAATGAAAAGTTTAAAATACAATCAGATGATCAGTGTTTAATATATTGTAAATTTAAATGTTAGTTGATCTATCGCGTGAACGATAAACGACGCCGCGACTTTTTAATTCTCGTATCACTCCTAACGGCAAGCGGCCTGATACGCTAATAGCATACATGCCAATACATTTGCGATCTTTAAACAAAAAATAAACAAAGTTTTAATAAACAAGGACGGAGACAAAAGGATTTTAAAAAACTTACTTATTTTCTGCCATTTAGCAACCCAACTGTCTTCCGGATTGGTCAATGCAATCATGCTACAAGTTTAAAAGAATAAAATAAAATGTCAATACTGATAACACTTTTATAGCAAAAATAAACTAACCCATCAAAATTGTTTGACGTACAATCGTAAACCAATTCACGGTTGTTCTTCAATCCAAGGAATTCTTCGCAATTATCGCATCCATCGAACTCAAATTGCTCAAACGACTGTCAAAATAAAGGTCATAAAATAAATTTAATGAACATCTATCAATTTCGACCATAATTTTGTACCTTGATCAACGAACATAGTAAACAAGCTCGCAAATGTCGAAGATCGTTTGGAATGCTAAGCAAATCGTCCGGCATTTCAATCGGATTTATTTCGATAGTTTCGAGGTATCCTTTCGATAAATTGATTGAAAACGGTTCGCTGAAATTGAGTGATAACACGAAGAGCAAAAACAAACCACAAACTAATCAATCAAAGTAAAATTGCTCCTAATGTGGCAAAGCAAAACATGCCATGGCCCGTTCAGCGATGACGTTACAATTCAAATTTTATTACCGCGATAGGTCACTTTCAATTAGCTTAATTATGGTAAAAATCAAATCCACCCAACTATTTGATTAATTAAATTTATTTTGCCTCAAAATTTATCTAATAAATTCTTTTAGCACTTAATTTCATTCACAGAAGCTTAGGATCCTGTCACAACGATCAAAACGTAGGCCAACATTTATTGAATTGATTTATTTTAATTGAAATTTCGGGAAAGCCACTATTTATATCATCAATAAATATTTGCAAGCACATTTGCAACAATTCAGATCTAACATAAACAGATTAGTGGTAACATTGACTATGTGAACGTATTTTTACTATTGTAACTCATCAAAATCATTTTGAAATGGTAAAATAACCAATGGGACATTGATGAGAAATGATTTATGCGAAATGATCAACATATAAAATTGACCCAAATTGGCTACACATATCATTGAAGATGTATGGTTTGTGTAAATGTTTCCGAATGTTTTCCGATAGATAAATCATTACCAATTTGTGAACGGATTGATCATACAATAAATCACAACATATTTTTAATTGATATTTGGTTGAAATCAATTAAATAGTTTAACTTTGATCAATTTTCCTCAACTATATATAAACATTGTCATGCATGTCCAATTAGAGATGTCAATAGTTGACGTCTCTAATTTAGAGGTTGTGAATTGAAGGAGTATAACATGGTATATCTACATGAACAATATTGATTACATTTTGTCGACTAGTTACAATTTTTCGATGCTATACATTAGATAAGGATATTACATGTTGTGGTATGCAAGGAAAAGTAACAAGAGAAGATGATCATTCATTATAATGGGGGTCAAATTTATGGATTATACTCTCTCTCTCTCTCTCTCTCTCTCTCTCTCTCTCTCTCTCTCTCTCTCTCTCTCTCTCTCTCTCTCTTCTTTTGCCTTTTGCATTCTTTTCTTCTTTCACCTCTTTCTCACTGATTTGCAATAATTAAAACAGGTAGGTAAAACAGTGTGATCGTGTGTGTGTCAGTGTGCCACACCGTTTAATCCATTGATGCGGTTATATTTGACCAGCATCATTCACCTCAACACCGATTACTGGTCGACCAGCACCATCTTCCATCACTATCACACGCATATCAAATCAATTGATGAGCCAAAAAAGTCAAAATGCGGCCAACATTTTGGTGGAAATTTTTGTTTCTTATGTTGTGTGTGAGGTAAAACTTTCGGTTAACATATATTTCATCATCATCATCATCATCATCATTAATTTATATATTGCCATTCAAATGATTGTTAATTAATGCTTTTCCGATGGTGGGCCATCCCTAACCATTTTATAGATAATTTATTATAAATTTACCATAGGTCAAAGGTTATGTAGAACATATTTATTTTTATCATTGAAAATTTCACTGATCTTATATGGCATGATATGACACACACACACACATACATACACAACATAGAGTGTGATCATCAAATTTGATCAGACAGTGAAAGGCATGGCGTGTGTGTGTGTGTGTGTATTTATTTTTAAAAATAAATATTTTCCCTAAATTATATCATTCTAAAGATCGAAGAAAAATCCTGGTTTCACGTAATAAAAATTGTATCTTTAAGAAACAAGAGCTTTCAGAGTGCCACTTGAGTCGAACCCACAACACACGGCAAAAGATGTAATTATCATTAGTCAACTTTGGGCTCTTATCGAACAAAAGTTATATATGTTTGATCAATAATTTTTTACGGACTCGACATATTATTAGGTTTTCTATGAATTTACCAAATTTCAACACAATCCATATTGAAAATCAATCTCCTTACGTTCCAAACAAAAACCAAACAATTGTCCATTGGGGAATACATTACGCCGAGTAAAAACAACTTTGAAGGAGAAACGGTGTGGCCTTAAATTAATTAGGACGAACTGGTGCATCAATAGATCAATTGATTAAATTGGATTGCAATTGAATGTAAAACTAAAAGGAGCTAATCCATTTAAAAAAAAAATGAAATTTGCAATAGCCACCGAAAAAATAAACTTAAACCGGTATGTCAACAATGGCCTCGAAAAGGAAATATCCCGATCTCGGTTGGTTACCGTTTCTTTCTCTAATCAGTTTTTGATTAAAATTTGATGGAAAATAAGAAAAAATAAGCAAAAGTTTAATGGATGCGAATGCAAATGATGCAATGGCCTGATACGATTATATGTGTGTGTGTGTGTGATCGGACACAACAAGATGTGAACCTGTGACAAAGTGGCATACTTTTAAACCAAAAATACTGGTTTAGTTCGCAATTTTTTCTTTTGCTTTCAAGTGGTGGGCCGTTTTAGAACCGGACACCAAACACCAATGGTCGGTCGTTGGCGACGGTTAAGTGGCCGCCAATTGAAAAAAATATATTGATGAAAACAAGAATATCAACTCATCTTAATTGCGATGCGAATGAATGCAATTCAAATGAGTAATAAGCAAGCATTGGTCGTCGCCCCATTCGGTCACCATCACATTGGGTCACACCATCAAAACCATCATCATGATCATCTTCCATTACCGTCAATATATTTATATATATATATATATATCGGGTTCATCGTATAGGATATGTCATGTCAGTGGTTGAGATGACGTACACGACAAAAACAAGATTTGTCACCTTGATCTATGCCATTCAACGAGTAGGATATGCACATCCGAATAAACAAGGATGAACTAGATGAGACGGGGTAACGGTAATTAATGGGGCAAACACATTGACATGACCGAGCACATCGCATCGCATTGAAACGGTTTCGCAATATCATCACCATCATCTTACTTACCTTGTTAAGAGAGAGAGAGAGAGAGAGAGAGAGAGAGAGAGAGAGAGAGAGAGAGAGAGAGAGAGAGAGAGAGAGTTCTCCGATTTGTCCGAGGCCACATCCAATTGATGATATATTGTCACTTGAAAAAAAAATAAGAGGAGCCATATGTATTAGATGCTGTTGTCTCTTCCAATCGTCTCGTCACAATCACAGTTTAAATGTTACTTATACTCAATGGCGGATGGTAACTTTCTAAAAATAATATTCAGTTCTTATCAGTGATCGTTTGGTTAGTCGCTTCTTTATTATTTTCAATCAGATCAGATCAGATGAGAGAGTGAGAGAGAGAGAGAGAGAGAGAGAAACAAAGAGAGCGACTGGAGAGAGAGAGACTGAGAGTCACATGTTTGAATGAAGTGATCAACCCACTGGTTGGTTCATATATAAACATGAACATGATCGAACATTTTCATATAGTGCATCATTACCAAATCAACCAAATATAATAATAATAAATAAAACAGTCATCAAACAAAAACATCACAATGAAGCATACCTTAAAGTTGATGGCCACTTTGGTATTGGCCCTTTGGTTCGGTTCAACCGCTTATGCCTTATTTCTTGAACGAGATGGTGAACAAACCACGTACCTGAATCCATCATATGGACGACATAGTCCTAGCCGACCGCAAAGTTCCGGAATTTCGTTAAAAAGTTTGAAACAAAGTGATTCATCACCACAACCAATGTTTATGATCGATTTTAAGAGGCATACGATTGTCACCCATGAGGAGACTGAAAAAGGTAAGAGTAAGTTGTGCAATTCCCCTTATTGAATTTATCATTCATTTCTAAACACAATTTTTCTTCTTGATTTGATCAATTGTTTAGAGAGTCATGGTGAACCAAGCAACCATTCATTGATTGAAAAGTATATCATCAATCCAAATGGACAGGAATATCCATACAAACTTGTCAATGTTGAGAAGCGACCACAATATTTTCTTTCACAACCAATGTCATCATCGAAATCGGTACAATCGATACCTAAGATTGAGGAAGATGAATCACATGGTCGAAAGAGTCATCAAAAATTCTTACCATTCGATGCCATCAATTATCGTCATTTAGTGGCCGCAAAGGCAGTCAGCGAACCGAAACATTCGGCAATGGAATTGGAGAAGAAGGATAACATTAAGTATGCGTTAAGTTCGGAGGAGAAACCAAATTCATCGGAAGAACAATTCAATACGTTTACGATGACGGATGAGAAGGCGATAAAAAATTTGCATCATCAATTGAAACAATCATTGGAAAATTTTCTAGGTCAATTGAATCATTTGAAACAGAATGCTGAACAAGAGTTGAAGAAGATGAGCCAACAACAACAACAGCAACCGGAAATTGAACCACAAAGCAGTAGGTTGAGTTATAAGGTTCCAATGTATTATGGTAAAGATTATGACAACGATCTACGACACTACATTTCGATGGCCAAGTTAGCAAGCTATGATTCACCATAATATATTAAACAAATTTTCCTTTCATTTTTTCCACGTTTTTTTCTTCTTCTTCTTCTTTATTTCGCCATTATTATTCATCTGTTTTTTTATTATTATCTCAAGTCTTTGTCAAATAGATTAAAATTCCTTTTTTTATATAATGACAATAAAGTCTCGAGAATGCTCACACACACACACACACCCACACATCCACACAAACACATTGGAGACTAGAGATTTCAATTATTTGTTACAACGACAATCATCTATTTAGGTAAAGTTGACACGGTTACGAAGATGACTGATATCGTTCGGAAAGTAGACCATCAATGCGATGACTATATATATGAAAACAAATGATTGGTTATTAATAATTATAATATTATATTAATATAATTAAAAAAAAAGAATAAATTAATCAAAGATTAATATCGCATTTTGCACTTACCGACAGATGAGAACATTGATATCATGGAAAATGATCCAAACCATCCCAAATCTTTCAAAACCAATTGAATGATGAATGCTCCCAGAAGAGAGACTAGTGCCTGTTTGTTTCCCAACAAATGATAAGGTTAAAAACTTAAAAATAAAATTATAAATAAAACATACGGGAGCGGTAAAGAGTATTCCATATATTGTTCCGGCGTGCATACGTCCGAAAACTTGTGCGCAAGCAGTTGGAAAGATCACAAAGATGCCGGAAAATGTAAAAAAGATGGATACGACCCATGTGAAAAATAAGAGTTTACTTTCATAGTAAGCGGTCAATTCGAATGTTAACATTAAGATTGATAACATTCCCGACAGGATGTTGATGCAAACACGGAATGATGTCTTATCAAATAGATTTCCCCAAAACAATCGTCCGCCGGCATTGAAGATCGATGCAATCGAACCAACAAATGCCAAAAAATGATCATCATGAATAAATTGTTGACCAAATGCTTTATACATTGTGTTGATGAACTGGACCGATTGAGTACTGAATGCAAACATCAGCCACAACTAAGCGAAATGAAAAAATGATTATTAAAATGTGAAAATCACTTAAATAATCAACTCAAACAAACCAAGACAAATTCTTTGGTCCTAAATGCTTGTTGATAAGTTAGATCTACTTTAGAATTTTCTGGCGGTGGAAGATCTTGATCCTCACAACTACTATAATCGGTTGGCGATGGACCATCTTTATTATTGGGAGATTCGTAAGTTATCGCAGCATCATCGGTTGGTGATCTAACCAAAAGGAAACGTCCTTCATCTACTACAACCTCATCCGGTTGTTTCGGTGGCGTAAATATGAGACAACATCCAATCAATTGCATGGTAATGTAAAGACCAAACAATAGGACAAATAATGATGGAACACGAGAAAGAATTGATTCGTTGTAAAAGTATCCATCGGCACGTGGCGACATATTCAACGGATTTAGGTATGCCGTCTGTACATGGGTGAATATTAACGAACCCAAACCATATCCGGCAACTGTAATTCCATTGACCAATCCTTTCCGTTTTGGAAACCACTATTATGGAAACAAATTTAGTCTACATTAGACTATATTTGAGCAACTTTTTGTTGTTCACCTTCATTCCAGCAGCCAATGGTGCGACATATGCTAGACCGACGCCAAGACTGGACAGAAAGCCATAAGTTAGGACAACATAGAAGAAGCCCAATTGAATCGTATAGTAGGTGATCCCAATCGAAATACTATTTAAAAAAAATAGGTAAACATCAAAATGAAACAACAAGAAAAAACTCAGACACTAATAGATACAAACTTACCAAAAGATAAGTGATCCGCATAAGCATGTCAACCTGATGATGAAAAGAGATTAACATTGATTAATTAACCACTAATATAAGAGTTGATAGTTGAACATTGCCATACCTTGGACCGATCTTATTTTCCATAATTCCGCCGGCCATCATCAACGTACCTTGGCCGAGCATGAAAGCGGCATTTAACCAAATGGAAGATGCATAGGTAATCTCAGGATCCACATGTTGTCTCAGGTAGGATATTAAATATGTATTAACATTTCCCAACGTATAGAACGTTCCCAGAATCAAATGAATTAAAAATCCACCAATAACCGATGATATACCTTTGGCTTGATCACTTAAATAAAACATTGCCAACTTGCTTGATACAAATTTGCTACTGTAATGTTGCTATAGCCTTGATGCTTGTTTAATAAAATAAAACCGGAATTAATCAGTTAACATTGTTGTTGTAAATGTGGATAATTGACATCGATGATGAAAAGTCAAAACAAACAAACAAACAAAAATTGATGACGTTGTGATCCAAATAATGTAGATTGAGTGAATGGATCCACGCAGGAACGAATCCTCGCTTTGCATCGTACACAACGTATACAAAGGCTATAGCTATATCATTCACACACACACATTGATACATTTGGTGGCCGAAACTTCCCAACACTATCTGGTAAACGACAATAAACAAGACATGTAGCGCCATCCATTTGAATCAATTGAACATTCGACAAGATTCGACAAGATTCAAACCAACAAAAAAAAATATACTTTAAGGTACAAAATTGAATATCAACAACAGCAGCAACAACAACAAAAGTGCAATCTATATTATGATCGATGTACTAAGATGATGTTGTAAATGTTGATTCCATCTACAAGTTTATGGTCATGGGAATTAACATTTAATTCAATGTCAATTTAGAAAGTTGACAGTAGGTTAGGAAAGTATCTTCATCTTGTTGTTTAAATGAGAGGGAGAGAGAGAGTTATATATATATTTTATTGGTAAAAAATAGTTTTAGGATTATGATCAATGTCGAACGAACGAAACATTGTTTCCCAATGATCCTGATCTGATCGGATCATCCTGGCTGGCTGGTTGGCTGGCAACGTATGAACGTTTCAACTGTGACACATTGAGGCGTGATCATTTTTGTCGCTATCTTTAGTATCAATCGTGTGACACCGTGCTCGTAATGCGTGTTTGTTGGCCATGATATAAAACCACTAACCGAAATAGATATAGATGTTATACATTTTCCTGTTTCATTGGGAAAAGTCATGTTATAGCGTAAAGCGCATCATAATTAAAAAAAATAAATAATGGACAAAGCCGAGACAATCACGAAGAAATCGAAACATGGAGAGTCTTGGATCTTTGGTCGCATCTATAGCACGTAAGACATTGCACCACACCCACCCATCCATCCACCCACAAAACGAAACCTTGACATTGTCATTCATAACCTATTTTTGTCGTTGCTCATATAGATGGCTTCTTCCATTGTATTTTAAAGGATTGAGACGTGAACTAAAAATTTCCGATCTATGTAAAAGTCCGAATAGTGATGAATCGGAATTGTTGGCAGATAAATTGGAAAAGTACTTCAAATCATGGTTTCAATTAAATAAACTTGATAACTTATTCCACTGTTTTCCATAGAAATTGGAATATTGAATTAAAGAAATCAAATCCAAGCTTTGCACGAGCATCAGTGAAAACATTTGGCCTTTACTTATTGCCTACATTCATTCTATTTTTATTTGAAGAATGTGTTCTTCGCAACGTTCAAGCATTGATGTTGGCTCGAGTGATCCATTTCTTTGCTAACCCAATTGATGAAGACTATCTTTATGCAAGTTTAAGTGCAGCAACCGTTGTGGGAGCATCGTTCTTCTACGTCCTATGCCATCATCCAGCATGTTACCTCGCCGTTCGTGTCGCAATCAAAGCTCGTGTCAGTTGGTGTACATTGATGTACCGGAAAGTATGTGTTTGCCGGTTGGTAGATCCCAATTAGATCAATTGATTTATGTGGAATTTATATTTCACTCTTTTCCTCCCCATTATGATATAACACGTATAGGCATTACGTTTAAATCATTCAGCATTTGGACATACCACAATTGGACAAATATTAAATCTAATGTCAAATGATGTTAGTCGATTGGATGAAGTAAGCCAATTTTTAAATTTGAATTGATAACAAATAATATGATTTTGTTGATTATACACTATATATAGTTTTGTATCATCGGATCCTATATGATCGTCGCACCGATTCAAACATGTATCGGAATGTACATCTGTTACCTATATCTTGGACCAGTTTGTTTCATTGGCCTTGGAATCCTATTCCTATTCATTCCATCAAATAGTTTTACTGGAAGAATATTTCTTAAATTACGTACAAAGGTGGCAACACTTTCCGATACAAGAATTCGTGTTATCAATGAAATCATAAAAGGTATGCGAGTGATTAAGATGTATGCGTGGGAGAAACATTTTTCCGCATTAATTTCCGAAGCTAGACGGTAAGATTGATACGAGAAATTGTAATTGGAATAAACGATTAAATTATAGACAGGAAATGGCTAAGATACGTAATGCAACATTCTTACGTGCATTGAACATATCAATATCGGTCGTCTCTGGCCGGATCATTCTGTTTGCCATCTTTATCACCTATGTTGTACAAGGTAATACGTTGAATGCAGACAAAGTATTTGTGGTTATGTCCGTAATCAACACCGTACGACTCACGATGACTTGGATGTTTCCCAATTCAATTGCCTTACTCTCCGAATTGTCCGTTTCATGCCAACGCGTTCAGGTAAATGCATTCACTTTTTTTTGTTTTGTTTTGTTTTGTTGATATTATTAGTAATTTAAATGTTGTTGTTGTTGTTTGTATTTTCCAGACATTTCTTATGCTCGATGAGATCGAATCGACTGATTCGAATAAATCGGGCAAACCAAACAAGTATCTAAAAACAAATGTACCCGTATCTGGAAGTAAGTTGGCCATCTCCGTAAACAATCTATCAGTTAAATGGGATCCGGTATATATATATATATTTATGCGTAAAATAGTTATTATAAAATCAATTTATCATTTTTTTTGTTTGTTTGTTAGAATCATGTACAACCATCATTGAATGATATAACCGTCAGCTTGAAACAAGGAGAATTGCTTGCCGTTATCGGTTCGGTCGGTTCGGGAAAGGTAAGTTTTGCTTCTTCTTCTTCTTCTTCTTGCACAATCAATTAGATAGAAATAATATAAAATAAATTTATGATTTCTATGCCTGTATATAAAGAGTACGTTTTTAATGTCACTCATGAATGAGATAGACATCTTAAATGGTACGATCAACATCAATGGACGTATTGCATATGCATCACAAGAGCCGTGGTCATTCAATGGAAGTGTCCTTCAAAACATAATGTTTGGAAAAGAATTTGATTCAATCAAATATAAGAATGTGATCGATGTTTGTGCAATGAAACGTGACATTAAATTGTTTCCATTCGGTGAACGGACATTGGTCGGCGAACGTGGCGTTGCATTGAGTGGCGGACAGAAGGCTCGAATCACATTGGCAAGGTAAGTCATTTTTGGACAAAAAAAACGAAGTATATTTTTATATATAAAACTGAACACAATTTGCATCCTTCAGGGCACTTTATAACGATGCTGATATCTATCTATTGGATGACCCTTTGAGTGCTGTCGACTCTGAAGTAGCTAGCCACATCTTCGATAAGTATGACATTCTTATCATTTCTTCATTTTTTATTTTATTTCTCATTGCCTTCTTTTTTCTTCTTTTTTCTTTGTCTCTAAATTTGTCTGTCGCTCTCGTTGACGTCGGTCGTCGTCGTCGTCGGTTAGGTGTATCGCCACTTATCTTAAGTCGAAAACAGTTGTGTTGGTAACCCATCAAATTCAGTTCATAAAAAAAGCTAGCAAGATTTTGGTGTTGAAAGAGGGCAAACAATATGCCTGCGGCACCTACGATGAGTTGACCGATGCTGGAATTGATCTAATCTCACTTATACAAAAGCCGGATAAGCCAACGGATGGAAGACCAACGTTTGAACGGCAAACATCGGTCTCAAGTCAATTATCGATTTCCCGTAATCGAACATTGAGTATCATTTCAGCACAATCAGAAGTATGGAATAACCAAACAAAAAAAGTTGATAATAGAATGGTAATGTTCCATTCCATCAAACAGATTAGTGTCGATATTGATGCCGATTTCGATCCAGTTGTGGATGAAGAGGATAAAGGCAAAGGATCGATCAGTGGACGAATCTATGTACAATATGTGAAGGCAGGCTCCGGCACGTTCCTGATGATAGCCATGCTTCTATCTACCTTCATTTCACAATTCATGTTTCACTTTACCGACGTATGGCTTTCCAATTGGTAATTATGTGTAGGAGGTGAATGAAGGAAGAGAGATTTGGTTGTGGTAGATAATATTAGTAACTCTCTTGTTGTTAATCAAACGCTTAACTAATTGAACAATCCAATAGGACCAATGAAGAGGATTCAATGGAACATAGTAAACCAACGGATGAATCGACCAATACCATGATCTATAGTTCATTAATAATTGGCCAATTCGTGGCAATGATCATTCGTTCGGCCACATTCTTCACTATGTGTATCTATGCATCGGTAAACCTACACAATCGAATCTTCTATTGCTTGATGCGTGCACCAATATCATTCTTCGATGCCAATCCTACTGGTATGAAGTGTTGAACTTGAACGATGCACTTTTTCCCGTCACGCGGGAAAACTTGAATGCATAATAAATCACTTGATACTTAATTGAACACAACATTTTTTTCTCTTGTTCAGGTCGAATATTGAATCGATTCACCAAAGATATTGGCATCATCGATGAACAACTTCCATTGGCAGCCTACGACCTTAACTTGGTAAATAAATTGAACAATGATGATAATGATGATCTTTCACCCTGACAAACACACACACACATTCACTATCGATTAACTTCTTCTTCTTCTTCTTCTTCTTCTTCATCGTTTATATCATTTTTTGCATTTGCTTCCCATTTCTATATGTTCAGGTCGTTAACTGCTTTATTAGATTATGTTTCAGGTGATTGGCACCATAATTGTAGTGGCTCTCTCCCAATGGTATCTCATCTTTCCCGCATTGATAATGGTCGCCATGATTCTGATCGTGCGAGCAGCCTACATCAAAACGGCACGCGAATTGAAACGATTTGAGGGAATGGCTCGAAGTCCCATCTATAATCAGATGACGTTAACATTGAACGGGCTTGCCACCATTAGAGCATTTGAGGCACAATCACTCTTCATCGATCAGTATTATCACTACCAAAATGATCATACGGCCACCTATTTCATGTGTTTCGCATCCTCACGACTACTGGGCCTTTGTATGGACATCATTTGTATTGCCTACATCTCCTGTGTTGCCATATTCTTGATGATATTCTATCAAGGAATTCCAAGTGGAACGGCCGGACTAGCCCTATCGATGGCACTGGGCCTAACCGGCATGACTCAATGGGGCGTTCGACAATCGGCTGAGGTGGAAAATCATATGACCTCCGTAGAACGTGTAATTGAATATTCCAACCTTGAACCGGAAGCTGAATTGGAATCTTTGTATAAATTTCCCAAAAATTGGCCAGAAACGGGATCGGTAAAGTTTGAACGAGTATATCTAACCTATGCCAATTGTCCCGAACCGGTATTGAAGAATCTAACATTTGATATAAGAGGTGGAGAGAAGATTGGTGTCGTAGGTAGAACCGGTGCTGGAAAGAGTTCCATCCTGGCAGCATTGTTTCGTATGGTTGAAATTCAAGGTAAAATATCGATTGATGGCGTTGATTGTAGCGTAATTGGATTACATGAACTTCGAAAGAAGATGTCAATCATTCCACAAGAACCGATGGCATTTATTGGAACACTTCGGAAAAATCTAGATCCATTCGATGATCATGATGATGAACAAATATGGTCAGCATTAGAGGAAGTGCAATTGAAGAATGCCGTACTAGAGATGCCTGGTCAGCTGGATTATGTCCTTTCAGAGGGTGGCGGTAACTTAAGTGTCGGACAACGACAATTGATCTGTTTGGCTCGTGCACTACTTCGACGCAATAAGATTTTGGTTCTAGATGAAGCGACAGCCAATGTTGACCATCGAACCGATGCCCTCATTCAACGTACAATTCGGTATGAATGATGACAATTATTATCGATCACAAAAAAACGGATCTTTCCTTTAACTATCCTTATTGTTATTATATATAGACACAACTTTTCCCAATGTACGGTCATTACAATAGCACATCGATTGAATACGATTATCGACTCAGATCGTGTTCTAGTACTTGACGCCGGACGGGTGATACAATATGATACGCCATATAACTTGTTACAAGTTCATAGTGGAATCTTCTATCATTTGGTACAACAAACTGGAAAACAAATGGCAGCTAAACTTACTGCAGCCGCAACCGACTCAAATAACAATGTTAGAGGCATTAAAATGTAAGATATATACAACAAGGACAACCAAAAAAAAAAAAAAGATCAATTGATCATTAAACTTTAATAAAATTTAAACCTTTGATTTGATGTTGTCAAATAAATGTTTGGTGTGTTTTGTTAAGTGCTGAAATTGATGGAAGCTACCAGTTTTTTGTTTGTTTGTTTTTTGTTACTCTCTTCCTTGTTGTTGTTCTTCATCTTCTTCATGTTTTTATCTTATTCTTCAAACGTTGATTACTACATTCGTTTTGTGTGTCGCAAAGTTGTGGATTACTACATTTGTTTTCCCTCTACACCTTTGTTATATTATGCTCTAAATGCTGTTGTTGTTGTTGTTGTACATCTAATCTACTTGTCATTCTTTTGTCTAATCATCGAGTTCAATTGTGACAAGAGTAGCCAATTGCTGATCTTGCGTGCTTGCTCCTCTTCTGCGGCAACATTTTCCTCCTCTTGTACCTCATTGAGATAATTGTCCATATCCAATTTAGTGATGGTCACCTTTGGGTCAGCCCGACGATTTAACTGACTTATGCATGGATGGGCTTGCTTAATTCGTTGCATTAATTTACCAAAACGTTTACCAAATCGAAGCGGCTTCCGAATTGGACTATCCGTACAATCTAACGATTGTGCCGAGCCAACCAAATCTGTGAGTAAAAGAATCGAAAGCAATAGTCCGAAAAAATAATTTACGGTTAGGTGATGTTTCACACTCTTTCCATTGAACATTGTCAACATTTTTTGTGGGGATATTTGTCAATGATTCGAAAATTTCCAATGAATGAAATAGAAAATTATTTCGTTTAATATTATATCACCAGTCACTGACACAAGGTGTAGAATGAACTTGGTTCACTTGCAGGTACTTTGTTTCGAATGAATTGTGTTCTATTGGTTTCTTGTCTTGATCATAGACGATCATTCGACATTTGATTAATAGCATTTGACATCGATTCTATTGATGACATATATTCTAAGCATTATACTTTTTTTAGAATAAAAAAAAACAAAAACAAAAACGTTTTTTTACGTAAGGTATCGATTAATTGAAGTACACCAAACTGACTGGTAAGGACGACGACCAGAATAACGATGATTGAGGGTACAAATGCGTTCAATTTGACGGATAGATCTGGTTTAGAAGTGGTGGTAGTAGCGGTGATGATGGTTGATGAACGAAACGAAACGAAACGAAGAATAAATGGTAATATTGACAAAATAAATTATTTACCGAGAAAAAGAGGCGATTTACCACATTTGTGTGTGAGACAAGTTTGGGCAAAAAACAGAATCGCACTTGAATGAAATGATTGATGACAATAACAAGACCAAATGACGAATGTAATCTATTACGATCAATGGTAAACATTTGGCAGGAATCAAGCTATATTTCAGATAGTCCATTTATAGCGTCTCATTTCTCGATCTTTTTTTTTTCTTTGTATAATATTCTTTATTGCAACAACCACCAACGATCAGGTCCATGTTTGAATGGGAAGTCTATTTCCGTTTTAATTAAGACTCGTCCACCATAAAATGTACTTAATATTGGTGTAGCTATAGCTTCGGTTAAACACAAATACATTTGAGAGAGAGAAAAAACCACTTACTCATGTGATTATGTCATTTTTTTTTTTTTTGTGGTGGTAGAAGCGATTTTATTATTATTGATTGCAAAAGTGAAATTGGCCTTCTATATTCCAAACAATGTTATCAGTACAAAACATGACACGACGGCAGTACTACTAACATCATTTTATACCACAAGATTTGGCGACAAAATTACGAGTTGAAACATGCACAAATTATATATTCTCTCTATTTACATTATTGATAGATACATCTAAAGTGGTCAACAATTGTCTTGAATGATTGTCGTCGGAAAACTGACATATGGATACAATACACACACACACACACACAAATGTCATCAAATATGTTCACCAGGTTAGATGCCAAATGATATAGGTTAACAATGGAAATAACATTAAATGATCAATCTTTATTCCATTTCCGGCAGAATGTTGACTTTCACTTCGTATTGCCTCTTCGCTACATTGTGGAATCTGCGGTTCCTGTAAATCAATTGAATTGAATCATTGATTTTATGCAAATTAAATTCGTGTGAATAAACAAAAAAAAACTACTATAATGTCAACTTACATGACTGAAGTAAGTCTCACAAAGATATTTGAGCAATTGATTCTCCGCTCGTGATTGTAATTCTCGTGTATGATTCTTGTCGATCACAATCCATGGAATGTAACTATGTTCCGGATTGAGGTTAAATGTTTTCAATGAATTTGCAATTAACAATCGTTCTCCCTCACTTCCATCGGCACAATTCTTGATCTTGGCCCAATCCAACTCTAATTCATTGGCACACTATAGCCAAATTTAATTAATTATTTTTTATTATTCAATTAAAATGGGAATACGATTTCCAAATACCTTATCAGCGGTGATTGTCGTATCGGGATGATCCGAATGTGCAAACATACATTGAACATATTTGATTGCAAGTTCAGTGTTCTTCAACATTTCAATGGCACACGCTTGAACACGGTTTCCATAGCATTCGGCCGGGCCATGTTGACAATTGAATACGGGCTTATTGTCGTGTCGTGGATAGCTAACATTTGCATTACCGAACGGAACCAATTCAACGTCCATGTATCGATTCAACTTTTCATACGTAGGCGCCAATTGACGCAAAAAGAATCGTTGACTATCGGGACAAAGTGTTTCATAGTAGATCGAGATTTGCGTCACAACCTGTGGCCAATGCACACACAAGAAATATGAAAGAAAAGAACGTTTGATTTGAATATGAATAGATAAAATTCGGGTGGGTCAACGAAAAAAAAAACAGTTTGAATTTCTTACAAATATACTTTTTTTATTTTATTTTATTATTTATACTTTGTACTTAAGTATAGAGGAGCAAAACATTGAGACAAGGATTAATGCCTAGATTATCTTGTTCTAATCGTTTGATTGCCTTGCGTCTCTTCTTCTTCCTCTCTCTCACACATTTTTTATAATAATTTTAATAATTTGCATTTTGTGATGCCACAAACAAATTGTATATGTTCATTTCTTTCTCTTTCACTCTCTTGATTATGGCATTGCCATATTCCAGAATTAGTCTTCCATAATTTTTGTTTCTTGTATTGAGCGAGTTTCTTAAGGAAACCGGTTTCAAATTGATATTAAAGTGGCCGGTTCCATTGGCTGGTGGCTTCACTTGGCCCTTATCATTCTGTCTAATTTTTTATTTTTATTTTATTCAATACAAAAAGGTAAAGAGGCAATATATATCTCTATATATATATTGTTGTAAATGTGAGTGGGCTATAATAAAATATCAAAACGGGGGCGATTGGAAGTGACGTAATCCTGGTACATTATACTCACACACAGACGATTGTAATTTAAGCTTTTTATTTCTTCTGATTTGAACTTTGCAATGCATCAATCTCCTCTTCACTAACATGATTGTTGAATATTATTTAGTATTTAGTACATTTCGAACCTGCATGATTCACTAACCTGTTCGATTCATTCACTAATTAAACTAGACACATTAAATAAAATGCATAAATCGAATTGAAGACATTTTGTGATCGATTGAACATCGGAAATCATCATTCAAACATAAATATATATATATATATCAATCTTATTGTTTTCTATATTTGATACAATTTAAAATTGAACTTACATGATGCGTTTTGATCGGTGTCGATTGAGCCATGAAACAAACAATGGCCAATAGAATGGCAACCATAAGTTGATTAGTAGACATGATTCACATTGACTGAAATGAGCTGATGTTGGCAATGGTTGAAAAAAATGAAAGAGGATTATGATGAAAAAAAACAAAACGAGTTGAATGAAGCAATGATTTGAATTCAATTCACCATAAGTATTCGGTCGATTGGTCATACATCAATGCACAATGTAAAACACAATTTACTGGCAAAAAAAATGTTTTGATTGTGGTATATAAAATTCGATCGAACTACAACTTGCTTGCTTCTCACTGATGAATGTTGTCGATCAATGAATGATGGCTTTCAAATATTTATTTATTTATTTTTTCATGATTTGGATCCTTCAAATCAATTGAAACTGATGGCTGATAGCTGAACATAACATATTCAACAAAATATAAAACAAAACAGTTCGTGTACGATGATTTCACATCATCTTATTTACGTTCTTGCTTGCTTGCTTGCAACCTTTTACTTGAGGCGTGTAAAGTGCGAAAGGTTTCAGGCAATTAACCAATGTACAATTAATTAAAATGAAATATTAATTATGAATATACTGATGAATGTCGACGTGACTGTTTTGTGTGTCATGAAAATGTGTTGATTCAAATTGATTTATCAATGTGACACAATATTTAAAACGGTATACACATATCTCGGCAAACGATTGAACAAGAATGATGATGATGATGATGGTTGAACAAGTTGAGAACAAAAAACAACAACAATTTGAAAGTCTTATTGAATATATATTGAGTGAAGTGGTTTGTTGAAGAAAAAAACATTGACTAAAGTTTGAATGTGAATATGTTCAAGTATATTTGGCAAACTAAATCTTGATGCTGCGTCAGGGTATTGCCATAGGGCAATGTTATGTCGCTTTCTTGTCCGAGAAGTGGCAGCAACGTTCAGTTTCAACTATCGAGTGGTGAATGTTCTCTAAAACATCGAATGGCTATACTTCGTTCATAGGGGGCAACTTCCGTAGAGCATCACACACAACAACCGTAGAGACCAAAGGAACGCTACCACACTGCCGGCCGACACTGTCCGTTCTTCGACAACATAACTAATCGTACTAATCATTTTGCAAAAGGCAAATATACCGGGCAACATACCTCTTGTCGTCGGAATATATCAGACAAGGCTTAGGGCACGGATAGGAGAATGTAGTGGAGACACCTCGAGCAAAAGATCAAAGACCGGTTTTAACGATCATTTCATATATTGTGTGGACCTTAACTTGCCATCCTCTCACCATTGGTCAGGTCTCTCTTTAGTTCTCTCTCGATTTCTCCTTCCATCATCGTCATCTATCCTTCATCTCTTGAACATCTCGTTTACTATCGGAGCCATTTACTATTCTCTCTCTCCTTTCCCCCTCTCGAACATCGGTTCCATGTAACTTGAATCACGTATGGGTCAGGTTGATGCATATCATGCAATGAGCCTATAGATCGATCGAAGAACCGAAAATGATGTTCACCCCGTTGTGTTAGTGAATTGAGTGAATGTCTCGCACTAAACTAAACCTCCCCAATACCCGATTGTAAATGGACACGAACCTGAACTTTGACTGACTGAATCTAACCATAACTATTACTACAAATAGTAAATAGCAAAAAGCAAAAAGCAAAAAGCAAAAAACGAAATATAATGGAGGATAAACAAATTGAATAGAGAGTTTGGTAATTGATTTGCATCGCATCCAACCGAGCTGACGATTGAACAGATGTTGGAGACAATGACTCACACAATTGGTGATCGACGAGTTTGTGTGTGTGTGTGTGTGCAACTTCTGTTTGCACATCACCATTCCTTAAAGAAGAAGATGAAGAAGAAAATAATCGTCAAAACCCGTCCCCGTCGACACGGCAACTATGACGCCATTGAATGAAGTACTCGATAATTGATGCAGCATCGTGTATTAACATTAGCATCGCCAGTTCACGCAAACATGACCCATGCCATTGCTCCACAATGTTCTCTTTAAGATTCAAGGTTCTCGCTCTTTCTTTCTCTCTTCCTTTTTTTCTTTATTTTCTTTTCCTTAATAATTTATGAACAACATTCACGTCTTCGTGTGTGTTGTGTATAATATTAGATTGTATACAAGCAAATTCTATGTCATCTAATGAATTGATTGTGTGTGCATCATTCAAATTAGTTGGTAGAAAGTTTCCCATTGTCAATGATATATCTAGTAGATGGATTAATTGCAAATTTGATTGGTTCGAGGTATAATTTAGTGCGACGAATTTTATCTAACAAATGAAGAAGAAGAAGAAGAGGAACCAACTAATTTGATGACCGAATAGGGGACACACACACACACACAAAAGGTCAATTGTAACTCAATCAGGTGGTTTGAGATGGTTTTTTCTTTTACTGATTGAGATTAAGTAATGTAACGTGCTCCGCAAGACAAGAAGTCATTGCAATGCAATTACTTATCTGGAATCTATCTCAAATGTTAGGTTGTTGGCCAATGGCATCATCATCATCATCGTCATCGTCATCATCAAACGCACGCACAATTTCATCCTTATCAAACAGGTTGGTCGGTTCTTTCCTTCTTTTTTTTTTTTTTAAAAAAGAAACAGTTTTATTATGCTAATTGGAAAGTGAGTTTCCTGCATTCATGAACCACCGAAACTTGCATGTTAAATGCAATGCAATGAATGTAACCAAATGAATTGGTAAACTTAAGGATACTTAACTTAACGAAGGGATACCAATTATAGTTAGATTGGTTTTGGGTAAATTGCCATTCTCGTGTCTCCTCAATTAGATTGTTATTATTCCATTAGGGGTACATTACTTTCGATAAATTGGTTTGACATAGAATTTTTTTTTCGGGTATATTTTAATAATAGAATATATATACAAATAGACAGCAACGACAAACGACAATCAAACAAATCGTTTTCAATTTAGTTAATATTGGTAAAATACACTATTATTATATTGGGACAGTTAATAAGTGGTCTTCGATCGAAGAACGTGGTGGTGAATCTACGTGCGCTACGTGGAATCCCATCAATTGCCTTGTTTGTCGTCATCGCATTTGTTTGTTCGTTCTAGTTGTATTTTCTGGACTTTTCTTCCATTTTGGTCACTAATTGAACGAACGAATTGAGCGATGGTTGAAGGTGTCAACCAGAAACAAAATTACTTTACTTAACTATGGTTGTAAGTGAGAGAGAGAGAACGAACTAACCATCGATCGTAATCAAATAAATAAACATGAAATAATGGAAGACGTACATTATATATATTGTCATACACCGGTTTGTGAGCATGTGAGGTGTGAAGTAATTACAAATTTGATGATGATGATGATGTGCGGCTAAAGAAAAACTTACAATCTTTACATAAGCATTAATGTACATCGCATATACAATCTACGCAAACATCGAGTTTAGTGACAGTGCAAACAAATAATCCATTCCCGACAAAGAAGGAGGAGGAGAGGAGGAGGAGGACGACGCATCCAATAGATGATTGCATCATTGAATGTACAATCCGATTAATAACAAGCAAACATAGATTGAGAGGTCATTCTTTACACACACACACAATATATATATTTCTACAATTATAAAACCATAATATACAACTAATGTTACCCTAATTTGGTTTTTTATGTTTATGTTGCACTTAATTGAGATTTTCCACTATTTGTCGTGTTTATTTTAATTAATATATAGCAACAACACCCACACCCACACACACCACACACACACCGGGATTCTATTATTAATGCTAAAATAATCCTAGCTTAATGTTAAGAAATTTGATTTAATTGAATCCCATTACTATCGTTGTTTATATACATTATATACATATACATATATATTGTTTACATACCAATCAAACGTTGTTTATTCACCACCAACACCACGATTACCTCCCTCTTCTTTCCATCTTCATATAGGCCATTCAACTCGATTCTCTGATAAGGAGAAGACGACGTTGGCTCATCATCATGACGAATCGTTCGATCAATACCAGCATGGACCAATTTGCAACAAGCCTATTCAACTATTATGTAAGTTATAGGATGATGATGAATAATTGTTGTGTTAAATATTTAAATAAAAAACTTACAATTCCATATATTGATTGAACGTATAGGAGAAGTACGACGATAAGAGAGACTTTTACAATGATTTGATCATCTTTGCATTGTACCTATTGACCGTACTCAGCTCATTGTACGGTAACATTGCCGTATGTTATGTATCATTCGTATTACGTCCCCATTCGACCACCTATCTGTTGATCGGAAATATGGCCGTCAGTGATCTCCTTTCAGCCGTCGTAATTCCACTTCAATGGTTCTTCTGCTCCACCGACATGTTGAACATCAACGAACGTCCATGTGGTACATTTAAATCATTACAAGTCGTCTCATACTTCATCTCTACATTTACGATGGCATTGATAGCTATCGACCGGTATGTGATCATCAATCATTTTCATTTCATACTTGTTTGATATATAAAACAAGATTGTTTATTGTTCACATACATATTGTAGATATTTGATCTTACGAAATCCATTGGCGCGACGAGTGAAACCGTTTCCATCGATCATCATCATATGGTTAAGTTCGTTGATACTAAACATTCCAACATTATTTGTAATGAGAGTATCGGAATTCTTTACACCAACACGAATGTTCTATTGTCGAATCGTATTTAAGATGAATCCCACCACATCGGCATTGGTACGTAAATATCGTGTCTCATTTTTGGTGATAACACAATATTTCATACCATTGTTGATTGCAACCACATTCTATTCGTTATGTATCAAAATTATACTTTCAAGACAACGAATCGGTAAGTTTATTGATATTGTTGTCTATAATATTTTGATAAATATTCTGGTTTCATACATTAGGTGAATGTACAACCGAACAAGAGCGACGTTTCTTTAATTCAAAATTGCGAACCATAAAAATGTTATTCCTATCATTGATTGCATTCATCATTGGATGGCTTCCCGTACATCTAATGCATTTAGTCGATTTCTACATATATCCATTGATGCCAAAACAATGTAACTCATCATTTACATATAATTTCTTCTATTGGTTAGCAATAAGTTCCATAATCTATAATCCATTAATCTATTGTTGGTTCGATCAAAAATTCCGTTCAATTGCAATGCTTTCATTGTGTAGGAAGATGGGTGAACGAAAACCGAAACCAAATATAACAAAATCATTTAAAATGATACCAATTCGTGGAAGAGATAAAAGTTCTTCACTAATTACTAGCACAACAGAATAATAATAAATTATTATTATTATTTTAATTCTTCATCCCCAAAAAAAAGAATTACAAATCAAACTAGATATATGACTAGCTAAAAAAAATGATTTTCCCTAACCGTGTTGATTTGTGTGAATTTAAATTTTTGTAGAAAAATATCACAATATCATCCAATCTTCTTGAAAGTTTTGAATTTCTTTAAAAATTAATTCTGTAATCAAGAAAAAGGTTAATAAAAATAAAAATACTATTTTCAAGATATGAAAACACATACCTTTCCATTGCCTAACACTTTGAATTTGTTCAAACGATTCATCATATGTTCCTGATGCTGGCGCATTAACTTCCGAATCATCGTGCCAAACACGAACAAATGGATGACTTAAAGCATCTTCAACCGAAATTCGCTTTTCGGGATCAATCACAAGCATCTTAGAGAGAAGATCACGAGCTTGTGTTGAGTTTAGATCACATTGTGTTAACGATTGTTCGGAGAACATCGCATCAGGAAATAGGGTTTCAAATGAGTATCCTGCTTGAAATGGACGATTTTCCACATATTTTCGAACCGTAGGTTGCAAACGAGACATGAAATCTTGAGATGGCGTACCCAATTGTTCAACAATCTTATTCCATTGATCGACATGATAGTCTCCGGGAAAGATCACATGACCACGAATCATTTCACCCATAATACATCCAACTGACCATATGTCAGCATTCTCTTGATAACCCATTCCAAGAATGACCTCAGGTGCACGATAATATCTGGTAACAACATATGGAGTCATCAACAGAGCGGAAGTGGTCGGTCGAGCAAGACCAAAGTCTAAAATCTTGAGTGTACAATCGCCATTGACCACAATATTTGATGGTTTAATATCCTAGAATTGAAATCAATATTAAAAACTATAAGAAATTTTGGAATTTCAATACAACATACTCGATGGATGATTCCAGCTGAATGTAAATGTTTGATACCACAAAGTAATTGATATAGAAGAAATGACATTCGTTCATGATCGAGATCCATTTGAATAACTTGACATAGATTGGCATCCATCAACTCCATCACCAAGTAAACATCTTGAAATTCTTTAAGTGTTTGCTGTGGGGTAAAGACATCCAATAGTCCAATGATATTCTTATGATCAACTAGTTGCATTATTTTCAATTCACGAAATGCTCGTTTAGCATGAGTTACATTTTGAAATGGTCTTGATAGTTTCTTGATGGCAACCGATCTTTCCAACACAAGATCATAGGCAGAACTTTGTAGGAAAAAACAAATCAATATTAACATCTTAAACATCAATACATTTAAAAAAAAAACAACTTACCATACAACTCCTTGTGCACCGAAGCCAATAATCTTAAGTTGATCATAACGTTTGAGTAGCTCAAATTTTGTTCCATCAATAGTTACGGTATAAAAGTCTGTGTTCATGATGATTTCCTTTGTTGTTGATCTATGTTAACCAACTTGTTGTTGATTAGTTTGGTCACCAAACAAAAGTGAGCTTGCTAGGTCCCTTCGTGAACACTTTGCACTTGTCACCTCGTCCTCTCACTTGTCCGATGGTCAACCTTACTCCGCCTTCTGATCCATGGCATTGTCTTTCCACGACCTTTGATACGATGGCCTGCTTGTGACCCTTTGCTGCTAGCATTTTTTTTTTTTGGACAAAAACCACAGGGTTCTAGCAAACAAATAACAAGTTCCTTGTGCCAATGTCCACATTGGCTACTGTAGAGAGAAAGTAAATTAATTTTCTCCTCACAACAAACATTTGATAACGAATGTGATATTTTATTATGGACGAATTGTACTATCATTTGTATAGAATGGAACAACTAAAAAAAATGTTTCGGTTACAAAATGTTCATAGTACAAATTGAAACACGATTTTTTTTTTGATAAATATATATTGGGAATTTTGCAGTAGTTTCGTGCATCTGTTTTATGCAAATAAAGAATTAATTTGCATTAAATAAATTTCATATAATTATATGACTAGTTGCGCCGATTTGGGAAATGCTTGAGTTGATAAGTTCGCTTGTGGATGTGTGGATGCAAGGAGTGGATGTTTGTGAATGTGATTTTGAATATAACAATACAATTTATCCCAAAAAAAAGAAGAATGGATACAAATATGGATTGATGAGAAAGTTTGGGCATTTTTTGTTTCTTGTTGAGATGCAATTATTGCACAACTACACCTTACATTGCGAATATAATCGTCAATAACGATAATAATAATAATAATAACAATTGGTTGATATTGAAATTGAGATGAGCTATGTTTCACATAATATGTGACAAGTAAACCATTTCATCCATTATGCATTCAATCGATGATCAAGGTTAAATCAAATTGAAGACAAAAAAAATAATAGAAAATGATAATTCTCTAAATGAACAGGAAAGGTCTGTATGTGATTCAACAAACAAATAAAGGAAGGAAAGAACCAATGAAAAAATGGCAAAAAAATGAGTAAAATTGTTCAAATAAAATTTGAATCACAAGAGCAAATACTTCTTGGGTCAAGTTCACCGATTGGCATAATAATAGTAATAATAGTCAATATTATAAAGGGATATATAAATAGATATTGCTTCAGTCGTACCAGGATATATATATATATTGGCGGAATGCACTTCGTTTTCATATATAATCACAATAAGTCGACATTGATATATAAATGACTGTTCGCACATTGGCAGGTAACATTTGCTTATCAAGAATTGTAACCTATCAACGATTAGTTATCGACGACGCGTGTGCAATTAATTCCATTGATTCGACTGCATATTTAGACTCGAATGAAAAATGGCCACTTCCAGATGAGTAAACATTTAAAGGTATAGGAATAACAAATAAAAACTAAGATTCGTAAGCCGCAAAGGTTTTTTGTTTTGTTTTGTTTTGTATATTCGACAACAACAATTTGAATCATTGTCATCGACAATCAAACTGCCAATTTGTATTGTAGATTTCAATTGAAATTGATCGGCCAATTCATTCAATTGGTTGATTTTCTCTTATTGATGTAATAATCGAATCAAGATGACTTTTATTCTTTCCTTCGTAACTTTTTACTTCACTGTAAATCAAATCTGAAAACGGAAGTTATCGATCAATCTCAAAATCCCAACAAAACAAAAATGTAAAATAAATATTCTCTAAACAAACCTTTCCATTGTTCCACGCTACGATCTTGTTGTTCGAATGATTCGTCATATGTCTTTGGTGCTGGGGCGTTCACTTCCGATTCTTCACGCCAAATGCGAATATATGGATGATTTAGGGCCCCATCAACCGAAATGCGTCGTTCAGGGTCAATCACAAGCATCTTGGAAAGAAGATCACGAGCTTGGCTAGCATTTAGTCCACTTTGAACTGAGGGTACCGAAGGAAACAATACGTCGGGAAATAGGATTTCAAATGAATATCCCACATGACGAGGTCGATTCTCAACATAATTCCGAACGGTCGATTGAAGACGGGACATAAACTCTTGTACCGGCGTACCCAATTGTTCAACAATCCTATTCCATTGATCGATATGATCATTTCCGGGGAACAGTACTCTACCACGAATAATTTCTCCCATAATACATCCAACTGACCAAATATCGACATTCTCCTGATATCCCATACCAAGAATGACTTCTGGTGCTCTATAATATCTGGTAACGACATATGGTGTCATCATAAGGGCAGCTCCAGATGGTCGGGCAAGACCAAAGTCTAATATCTTGAGTGAACAATCGCTCTTTACAACAATATTTGATGGCTTAAGATCCTAATGAAAAAAAAACGTGAGTTAAATAGCAGAATAATGCAATAAATTTCAATTATACTCTATGAATGATGCCAGCCGAATGTAGATGCTTGATACCACAAAGTAATTGATAAAGTAGATATGACATTCGTTCATGATCGATGTCCATTTGGATAACTTGACATAGATTGGCATCCATCAATTCCATAACCAAGTACCTATATATGTTAGAAAACAAAACACAATAAATATCCACAATCTACAATCGGATTTAATAAAACGTACACATCTTGAAAATCTTCAAGTGTTTGTTGTGGTGTAAATGCATCGAGTAATCCAATAATGTTCTTATGATCAACTAGCTGCATAATCTTAAATTCGCGAAAAGCTCGCTTGGCATGGGTAACATTTTGGAATGGTCTTGATAACTTCTTAATGGCGACATCTCTCTCCAACAATTTATCATAGGCAGCACTTCAATAACAAACAAACAAAAAACATTTAGTATTATGGGAAAGTATTATACGAATAATCAATATGAACACGACCATACCATACAACACCTTGTGCGCCGGATCCAATCATCTTAAGTCGATCATAACGTTTGAGTATCTCAAATCGTGTATCATTGATAAATGTGGTATAGAAGACCGTTGTTAGATCTTCATATTCCTTTTCGGTTCGCAACAGTGGCGATAGTTCATGTGGAATTGAAATGGAGCGTCCATGATCGCCACCATGATTGTCGGTCATGTTCAACTGTGATGCCGATACTGTGATTGGCGTCGTCGAACCACCGAACGGTGTTGTGGATGTTGATGTTGAGGAGGATAATGTCGAATCACTGTTTTGACGAGGATCGAGAGCATCAGACGCCATTTTATGCATCCCCACAAAAAAAAAAAAAAAAAAAAAAAAAACGGAGGACAGACTATATTTCGTGTGAGCTCACTGTGTGTGTGTGTGTTTGGCAACTCGGAATGGTGCAAGCACGAACCAACGATGGATACGAGTGCGTACTAGTGGCACCAATATGATCGGCATATATCGACAATCCGCCGCCCAATCGTACTGGCTGTAGTTTATGCTACAACGACAACATCACATAGTATACACACACATACAAGGCGCCCACTGTGTCGCCGCATGACATCTCGGGTTCGCTGCCACCATTCACCACTGACGCCTTACCTACCTACACACACACCACCACCACCTGTAATATAATTTGTGGTATAGTACCTGACCTAGTTTAACCATTACCCAAATGGAATCGAACTTGATCGCTTTTCTTTTTGGATTATGGTGTAGAGCACGGATTTTTTTTTAATTAGATAATAATGGATCAAATTTTTTTTTCAATTTCACAAATACAATAGCACATTTTGGAATAATGTTACAATGTAAGAATATAAATATAAAAATAGCACAATTAACATAGGACAATGATAATTCATATAATATAATAACTATAATAAAATGGAATCTATGGAATCTTGGATACTTCATTGCACAACCAATCGAGACCTTCGTATAGACCTTGTCCTTGGGTTGCGCATGTTGATTGAATATACCAACGACGTCCACGTAGTTGATTCAAACCCAATTTGTCTGTTAATTCCGATGCAGGCATCGCTTGGGGAAGATCTTGTTTGTTTGCGAAAACCAAAAGAATAGCATCACGAAGTTCGTCTTCGTTTAACATTTTCTGCAACTCTTCCGATGCTTCAGTTATACGTTCTCTATATTATGCGTTGATTGAATATCAATTGATGAATGAACAATTTATTGACAAAGTATTTACCTATCATTGCTGTCGACGACAAATATTAGACCTTGCGTGTTTTGGAAATAATGTCGCCATAGAGGCCGGATCTTGTCTTGTCCACCCACATCCCAAACAGTGAAACCAATATTCTTGTATTCAACCGTTTCAACGTTGAAACCAATTGTGGGAATGGTGGTTACGATTTCGCCCAATTTAAGTTTATACAAAATTGTGGTTTTGCCGGCCGCATCAAGTCCGACCATCAATATTCGAACTTGCTTCTTTCCGAATAGTTTCGTAAAGAGACTTGAGATTGTGAGACCCATTATTGAAGTAAGAATAATGGGGGAAAATAGATTAATAAACACGAATTTGATTCAAATAATCAATAGCTATACGAAGTCAAAGCATAAGAGATGACGTGAACCAAACAGTTGTCGAGTTTGCCAAAACACTCCTAAAAATGGACCATTCATAGACAACATCATGGATCCTGTGTATATAGTTTTGTTACTTCAGATGGCGTTGGTAAAGTGACGCCCGATTGGAAATGGAATTGGTATCCTTATAATATCTTCTAATGAAGGTTATACATTTATATGCAAACCCTAAGCGGAGACTCTATTCTGTACAGTAGACTTCGCACGAAAGGGGGACAGAAGGGACCGGAACTGGTAGAACATTCGTCTCTCAATGCATTCATACACAAACTCCGTTTCCGAAAACTTCCTAAATTATTCTTATTCCATTGTTTGCATAAGAAGATCTAAACTTTTAAACAAATCAACTTTTTAACACTTTTTTATATCAAATTATAGATAATTTGGACAAGAATTTGTCATCATTACCATCGTCGTAATTTATTAGCATCAATCATCTTTAAGGGTTAGTGATAACCTTTTCAATTGACAGGTGATAATCGTCATTTTGATGATACGTTGTAAATTAATTTATCAATGTTGCCTCATCAATCGATCAAGGTTTCTCACTTTGTTTAGTTCCATATGAATCTATAATAGTCAACAAAATGATCAATCTCAAATGGAAGTTGTCCATTATTGGACTATTGTTTGTAATAATCGTAACCGGACAAGAACAATTCTCAAACCGTTTTCAAGTGACAAATGAAAGTGGAAAAGTGTTTAATCTGATCAACATTACCGACTTATTTTATGTTGAATGTTTGGAAACAGATCATTCATTCTATAGTAATCAGAACACTTATATTACACCACAACTTCGTTACGACCTATGTCGATTGAGTTATATGGAAGCCAAAAAGTCGTATGAAGGTAAATTCATTCCAGAGGTAAGTTAGCTGATGAATTTGAGATATTGAAATTAAAACTATTTATTAGTGTTTCGTGGACGAGGGTCATCCATCAAGTAACTTCAATCCATGTGAAATGGTTTGTCAAGATCCAAACATTCTAAGTAAAATGCATTTTTTATTTATAAAAATAAATATATTCAACATTTATTTTCCCATTATGTTATAAAGGTGATTCTAAGACGTGCGAAAATTTGCCCAGCAATCAAAACCGATTTGCATTAACTAAGATTCGTTGTGGACACCAACATGTAAAACGCTTGGAAAAAAACAGTTTCATTTATTAAAATTTGAATGCTATTTTTTATCTAATTGTAGATTTGCGATAGTAATGGTTGTTGCGTCTATGATCCAACTATTTCAACAACCTCTAAACCAGAAACAACCGATCCAATAACCACCGAGACTCCAACTACTAAGCCAACAACCTCTAAACCAGAAACAACCGATCCAATAACCACCGAAACTCCAACTACTAAGCCAACAACCTTTAAACCAGAAACAACCGATCCAATAACCACCGAGACTCCAACTACTAAGCCAACAACCTCAAAACCAGAAACAACCGATCCAATAACCACCGAAACTCCAACTACTAAGCCAACAACCTCTAAACCAGAAACAACCGATCCAATAACCACCGAAACTCCAACTACTAAGCCAACAACCTCAAAACCAGAAACAACCGATCCAATAACCACCGAAACTCCAACTACTAAGCCAACAACCTCAAAACCAGATAAAGATTACTATGAATGCACTGTTCCTGGTTATTTTGCAAACATTTGGAATCCTCGATTCTATTATCATTGTAAATACTTTGCTACTGTTCATACTTGTTCACCTAATGGAATATACGATATACAAACCGGAACATGCATCTTTGATCCTAAAATGGACGATCCATCATTGAAATTTGAAACATGGAGAGATTTCATTAAATGCAATCAAATTGGAACATTTAAGAGTCCTTACAATTGCAAATATTATTACACTTGCATTCCAAATCCGAATGGAAAAGAGTTTTTCATCTACTTCAACTATTGTATTGGTGATCTGGTTTTCAATGACACAATCAAACGATGCGATTACAAAAGACGTCGATGTAACAATAGATTAACATTACCATAAGCTGTAGTCATCGGAATTCGTTTAAATAAATACTTCTTTATTAAGATTGATAATTTTGATATGGATGAATAGAATGGAATAATATTAACTGTACAGTATATACAAATTTATGTATAAAATTGATTAATTTGGAGTATCGGGAGAGGTATTAAACAGCAATGTTTGAGTCGATCAATCAATCAAATGTTTGATTTGTAAATTGTTTATATCAATGAGAATGGAGAATAATATATTACCTATTTTATATATGGGTTTGTGTAAAATCATTTGTTCATCATCAATCAACACAAGTTGCGTCACATGACAAACAACATGGCCTTAATATTCATTCGAGTGATAATTGTATGTTGGCACGAACACGGGAATCCTATGAACATATACGTATGGTGTTTCATATTGGCATTCATCTTCGATTATAATACTGTTGAATATAAAAAAAATGGATTAGGTTTATAATTAAATAAATGTGAATCCAATAAAAAACCCCTTCGTGCCCATAATCATTACATTTTGCCTCGTTTACTTTTGCCTTTTCCCTTCTTGATCAAGGTTGGTGTCTTACAATTCTTACCGCCAATCAAGTACCTATTGAAGCAAAAGGAAAAAATGTTCAATTAGGTTTAGTTGCTTAACATTTAGTAACAATCATGTTCTAAGGTTTAGAATCGTTCTTGAAATGCTTCATTGAGTTAATTAAAAAAAACTTTTGATGCTTGAATGGTTAGTTCAGGTTAGACAAAGAATATCGATTGTTCTAGAATTCTTCGACAAAACTTACAGATCATTTCCAGCACCTTTCTTGCCTTCTAACTTTAGGATGAATGCTATCCTTGGTTCTGTTGAAATCAATCAATCAAACAGATTAATAGATCACCCAATTTAACAAATAAAAGTTTGAAACTTACCAACCAGATAAAGATGGAAATTCATAATCAATAATAGGATAAAGATGAATGTAAGATTCTTCATTTTAAGTTTGTTGACCGTATTAAACACGAAATATGAACATAAACTTAATAAACACATAATATGTAACCAAAAAATAAAAGGTAATGATCAATTACAATCAACAAACAACAGGAAGAGATTCAATTCCAAGACGTGCGACTTTGGTCAATCATTCAAACGAACTGAGGTGACAAACTTTCGATTTCCCCTTTTTCTACCAAACGTCTTTATGCGACTCTTCGCATCGTTGGTGCACATTGACATTGTTTCGTTTCAAAAAACACTCTTCGAGTCACGAGTTTGTAAGAGAACAAGATCAACATATAAGTGGTGAGGACGGGACAATCAAGGGTTACGCTTCGATTATTTTTTTCACCAACTTATACTTCAACAACCCCAGTAACATTTGTTTCGATTGCATAGGATTTCGTTGCATAAGATTCACAAATTAAATAGTTAACAATTGAAGCAAAAACAAAAGTAAAAAGTAAGGTTCACATAATTCCAATGTGAAACGATAAATATGCGCGATATTTGATAAGTATTAAATGGCTCATTCGATTTGAGGTGTCCACACCAATTTTTTTTTTTGAATAGGTCATACCTCGATTACCTCGATACCAAATTATTATTATGAGAACAATAGGATTGAAGTTGCGGAAAGGAGATGGTGGTGGAATTTTATGTATTTATAGAAATAATAATATTACTATTCAAACACCAAACACACACATTGGTTTACCCATTTTCAATATTGAAAATGATTGTCTTCAATCGAAAAAATTGTGATTTATTTTTTGTTTCTATTCATTTACAATATTACTCCCATTGAATTACAAACAAACACAACAAAACGAACCTTTTTTTTGAAAAGCAATTCCCGTTAGGTACAATTGTTTCAAGTTGTGAAATTTATTTTTGATGTTTCTTTGAACATTTTCGATCTCGAGAATGACTTTGTTGTTTGGCTAAAATAGGTGACAAATTGCTTTCCTGAGGTGAGTACTTCAATGTCCTTTGTTGTTGTTGTTGTATGCTTTTACATTCCGGTTCGATGATAATCCTGTAATGAAGAAGACATTGGCCAATGATCAAACAGGAACCAACAATAACATTAGAACAACAACAATAATATCTATTTCTATTTCCTTCCATTAACACCGTTACGGAAAATTCAGTTGTGCCAGATTAAACTGTCACCGAATTGAATTGAACAATATATTATACTCACAACTTGGATCGTCCACCAATCGTTCCTTTCCTTCCTTGTTTGATGATAGTTGGAGTATTACAATTTTTGCCGCCGACAAGAAATCTGGAATAATGATCAAATCATAATAAGGAACAATATTTGTGGTGGTGGTGATGGTGGTGATGGTGGTGGGGCAACCGGTGGCAGGCATTTATTCACACGATTCACTTACAGATCAGTTTTACTTCTATTGTGCAATTTAACCATCGCCGGCATTTCTAAACGTCATTATCGATACAATTAGATTGAAATTGTATGATCTATGTTTGGTAATGTGTCACTTACGTAGGTATGATTCGGTTGAACAAAGGATAAGAATTGTACAAAATAGCATTGTTAACTCATGAGGACGCCTGGAGACATGTTTCCAGGAGACCATTGTGTTTGCCAAAGTGCAAAGCCAATCCAAATGAACAAATTCAACAAAGATTAACAAATGAATCTTCATTCCGTATTGTCTATTCCTTTTATAGACTACTATACTTTCTATAAATGGAATGAGATAGTGATGCTTGCTAAACACATGTTGAAAGAAAAAGTAAATATTCAGTTATTTTAACGCGATTGTTAAACCGATTGTTCATAACCAATGGTTCCCAAAAGTCCAATTTTTTCAAGAAGTGACAAAACAGGAACAATTTTACAATTAACACTCAATTATTTATTCTAACTAAAATTAGCTTTTGAATACTTTATTGAATATGGATTTCACGTTATGATATCCGCGTTACATTATCACGTCAAATGTAAATGTTGTTTAACCTCTACCATTTTTTGTTTTCTCTCTTCTATTTTTTAATGATTTCAATTACGACAACAGTTCACGACCATAATCTATGCTTAACAATCTTTAAAATGGATTACAAATTGTAATTAAAATATTTTTTTAGGGTAGTTACATTGTCAAATATGTCGCCCGTCCCCATCGACATAGGCTCACTTCCGTTTAACGTTCGTGCGGTATGTCACATTATCGGTAAATAAAATACGGTAAAGTTCAAAGCATTTATACTATTATAAATGTAAATTATTTGCAAATCAAATACGGGTAAACGCATAACTAACAATGCTAATAGTAAGATATTTTTTATTGAAAAAATGAAATAATTTATTTCAATGGAGGACAATTACATTTTAATCGGAAATTCATAAAGGTATCTAAATTTTTCGATATAAATTCCATTTTATGATCATTGAATGAATGTTTATACACATATCGATGTTGATCTATTGTTTCTTCTGATGCTTCTTTACCATCATCTATGATTAGTTTTCTACATTTGGCAGCAAACTTATCAACTTCCCTTATATCATAGCACGCTCGTGCCATAAGTTGTAATGCAACTCTATCCGCTTCTTCTTCTAACGTATCACTATAGTTAAGTTTTTTAGCTACTTTTTGATATGAATTGTAAAAGAATCGACCACTTGATTGATCTATTTTACCAAGTATTGAAAGGTATGAATCTTTTCCAAACCAATTTCCAGATGCACTAAGCCATCTCCATAATGTAAGACAATATATCAATCTTATGGCTTTTGTGACATCATATATGTTTATGTTTGAAAGCTGATAAAGAAAGGAAAAAATTATTAAACAGTTTTGAAACTAAATCGTACAATACAATTACCGGTTCTCGTTTATGTTTCAATATATAATGTCCCATTGCATTTGCAAGTAAATATGCCATTTGATGTTCATTCTCGCACAATTGTAATGTTGCCTTGGTCATGATCACAAATTTCATTGAATCATCTACAACTAGTTCTTGCTTTTGGTCATCATCGATAATAACGCAAAGCCATTCAAGATTAAAGTTTTCATCGTTAACAAACTCTTTATTCATTGAAATCAATTTATTTAAGATTTGATCCAAGTTTATTATGGACGGCGTTTTTGAATCAACGAATTTTCCTTCATATTTGCTCATAATATCGGAAAGTACAATTTCATCATATTTTTCAAGAATCTCTTTTATATAGAACAAATAATTAATTTTAATGTAATTATAGGACAAATGTACACAACTTACCTTCATTGTGTATTTTGAAATAACCCCTTTTCGTAAATTCATGTTTTTCATAAAACGAATAAAGTGTTAATCCAAACCAAAAGCTCATAATTATTATTAAACCACCTAACCAAGCAGTAAAACGAATTGATGAATCCACCTTTTGTTGTTTTGGTAGTTGAATCCATTGTACAACCGAACTAAAATAATGACAAGATTAAATATTGAATAAAAAACTTTTGCTTTTGCAAATTTACATTGGGAATCCAAAAAGTTTTTTCAGAAGAAAATTTTTCGTTGATAAATCTTGAAGATATACTTCAACTTTATATGATGTTTTGATATTTTTAATTGGTGGAACAACACGTGCTTCAACCGTTTTCAAATCAGAGTTCCATTGATTATTATTTTTATTTGCTCTTTCACTCAATTGATTACTAGAACATCGATTCAAACTATTCAATGAAAAGTGTTTGCGGGAATAACCGAAAATACGAATTCGTTCCCAGCTGTTTGAATGGAAACGAATCAATTTAAGTATCAACATGATTGACCCCGGTGAATCCAAGGCCAAGAAAGGAAGTCACAATGTTGTGCTCATATGTTTTTGACGCATGCGTTTAAAATTCTAGAAGAATGCAAGGCAGGGATGCAAACTTTGAAGATCATTCATTCATCCATTGATACATCGATTGATGATTGCATCAGTCTTTATTATTAAAGTGCATATTACATTTAGGTGTGTGGCGAACAGGTGGTCAGAGTGTGAAGTGTGACAATACATTCGTGTAATACATAAGCTCACTAAACATTCTTTCCATATGACTCATCGGGCGAACATTAAACTATTGCATGCCTTGCGATGCTATCGAGAAACAACTCGATCCAAATTGTTGTCGATCATTATTATCAATCGATTGTGAAGATGCTTGTTGCGATGCAAGCCATTCATTCGTTAGTACCAATTTATCATATGAATGACTTTTAACACTATTTTGATATAAATTTTCTTTATCCATAATATGGATACGAGCCATATCTTTTTCTCGTTTCTTCTTCCGACGTATGTCCATCTTCATTCGTAGATATACCGATAATGTATAGATGAAGATGAATAATGATGAACATAGTTGTAGAAATATGATTGACATACGAAATGGTGTTACCAGAAAATTTGCTAAACCTAATATAATGTTACATGTGGCCGATGTAATTAAGAAGAAGAAATTTTCTTTAATCGTTGCAAATAGGGCGATCAAGGTGACTAGCAGGACAATTCCATAATCGAGTATTAGATGAGTGAACGTTAGATTGGTTCCATACATAATCGTTCCATTCGATGGTTCAATGATTGTGGTGGCTAACAAACGGGTTGCCAAGGTGATCACACCTACCAACAGTAAGGCTAACGTACAAATGGTCAAGTATTTTACAATCTTGATACAACCAATCTCTTTGTGATGACATCGTTTTTCATAATAATCCATGATGGAGATTGTTGTGTGTGTTTATAATGTGTCGGCGTCGAAAGTGTAACTATAGCGTTGTGTCACTCATTGAACATGGTTTAGTTGAGACTGGGAGATGAAACGACCCATTCAGGTTGAACACATGGAGACGAATTGGATGTGGCCGATGAACAACAATGACAGTAGTGGACGGAATGAATGAGACTGTCTCACACACACACACACACACTCGTTTAGTGTCTCGCCGAGTGCGAGTGACGAAGATCTACATCATAGAGTGGTCGGGTTACCCAACAGCAACAGTATCAACATCAGCAGCAACAGCAACAGCAACAACAGCGAAAGCCAAGATTCATAGCCGCGATTCAAGCTAAGCGAGTTTCGTTGCTCGGTCAATGTGAAATTGATTTGTGTGTGGCGATTGGATTGGACTGGCGCAGCGATGTTCTATGTTTCCATCATCATAGATGAATGAATGAATCGGTCGTATCTGTGTTGTGGCTAGCTGACACACTCGAATTAACATTGTTGCCTTCAATTGGCAGATGTTTTCAGGAGTTCAGTCGCCATGGTATATATCCTAACAATCGACGATAAACAGACAGACTCACACAAATGCACACCTTTACCATTGGACGACTGCCCTCAATGTTATTTTTCATTTGATGTGAGCGTGTGGCAACATTAGAAACAGATCCCTTAAATGAGTACGTGCAATAGTTCGAACCCGAACGAACTATCCATTTAAGATATGATCATTATTGGACATCAATCCTACATCAACCAAAAAACGTTTCCATCAATGATACGACGTTGATTGGCAGTCAATCGTAATTATTATTCAAAAACTCGAAACACACACATTCGTCATATATGGGAGAACCCAATCAATCAGGCACATTCCATTTCCTTTTTTGGAATGGATTTAATTTCTATTCTCATTCAACTATTCTAGATGGCAGTGAAGTGTATTTAAATTGCAAATTATTTTATTTTATAATAATGAAAAAAAACTCTCACTTTTATTAGCGAAAAGAGATATTTAATGAGGAATCATTAATGATTCTAATCAGAAATATAATTTCTATGTATAGGTAATGAGTGATAGCATCATCGATTGAATTGAATTGAATTGAAATGATTGGAAACGCTGATCACATAGACAAATTGTCTGATCCATCTATCAGTGTTTGACATGTTTTTGGTACAAACGTGTACAAGTCAATAAACAAAAGTCAGTCTGGCACGACCTTAGACCATAATCGATCGAAGTTAAAAGATCGTCACATTCAACGCCCACTTAATTGGTATGCCATTGGCCCCTCAGAGTGAGAGAGAGAGCATGCAAATTCTTGTTCGCCAACTGGACACCCCCTATCGTTGGCGGCGATTTCGTCAGTTTCCACATGGACAAACCGCACACGGCCACAGGTTCAACATTGAATCGATTTCACTCTCTCCCATCTTGAACGATCAAGATGGAGATTGGCATACACACACATACATTGACCACTGTCGTTGGCTCATCATTTATTATATCTCTCTCTCTCTCTCGTTTACTTTTTCCCTTCCTGACAGTGGCTTGATCGTTCAATGCATCATCAACTTGATCTTCAAACCAATCGATACATACTGTTCAGTTTGGTTCCCATCGCGGGTGCACGGGTGCTAGAAGAATTTGAGCTCAATCACCACCGAATATCTTTTCTGTTTTCTCCACTCCTATCCACCTTCTTGTTGCCATTGGCCAATAAGGCACAATATGAAAGTAAAGCGTGAGAATCGCCCACGGGCTCAATACTTACTTGAAGCCGGCCTCCCACCATTCAACGATCGATGATTGAAACCAATTGGTTTCAATTATTAACCACAAATGCCAATCAAAACAAAAAATATTTTGTAAAAAAAAGGTTTATTGATTTATTAAATTCACAGGTTGTCAAAAAAGCCAATAGAGTAACATGAAGAAGACAATCAGCTTATTCCATAATTCTGGAACCATTTGTTCAATTAATATAAAATAAAGATTTTATATTTTATTGTATTGTTTTGTACTCTTTATCTTTTGTTGTGATTTGTGGTATAGTATGATGTATTGAACACGAATGAATATGATGATGTCCAATAATTGGTGGCAATCGTTTATTTTATTTTTTTTTCTGGTATACCCCATAGATACACATTGTAAAGTGTGTGTGTGTGTGTGTGTAAAGTGAGCTCACCTCCGACCTCCTCCTACAAAGAACCTCCTACAACAAATTACAATATCGTTTAGTTTATGTAGAACACAAGTAAAAGTGAGTCCCACCGAAGATGATCACGTTATGGACGAAAACCTGGACACACACAAACTCATACAAAGTACATTGGGCAACTATCATTGGGGATGTGCTATATGCCGGCCGTCTGACCGTCTTCTGCACGATCCGATATTGGCACTGAAAATGTTGTTGGCACGAATTCGCCAATCGAAATGTTCGAATTGAATTGGTGTCCAATATTCTGCCCACCGACAATGAGCCAATGATCGACTTAACATTGAGACTGACATTTCAAACGAATTCAGTTGAACGTCAACTATTCGTTTCGAATGGTCACGAATAGAACGTGCGCACACCGAAAACACATTAGAAAAAAATTGTCCAATTTGTTGATTGAAGGAAGAAAAACGGTTTGATTCATTCATTCATTCATTCATTTTTATTTTTAAATGTGGTAATCATGCGATACGAACGTGGCAAACATTGCCCAACTATATATGTGACAAGTGCCAACCTGTTGATTCTTTTATTTTTGTGCTCATCAATCTCATCATTTTGATCTCATCATCATCATCAAACAAACGAAAAAATCCCATTTTTGTGTTGGATTATAACCATTGTTCCATTTGTATCAAGGAATGCATCATCTACCGGTATGTTGACCTTTTCTCTTCTCCCTTTGGATCGATGAAGCGATGACCTTACTTATGAGGACAAGTTTGATGTTCGTTTTCAATATTAAAATACCAATGCCAATCTATGACATCGAATGAGATCGATCGGACTTGAGTCGAACGTAAATTGAATTACTGATGTAACGAATCATTGTGAGTCTGCCGCCGACAATTGACATACGGCACCAACAACAACAGTAGACACACACAAACATGAATGCCACCTATTGATTCCTCTTAACCTTTGACCCGACCATGTGTTGGAAAAAATCACTTCTTATTCGAGACAAAAAAAAGTTGTATGATTTACTAAGTTGATGATCTGTTCAAATTCGCATATTTAATTCGCATTTGCAAATTGTTTCCAAAAGTTGTTCATATCAACCATTTTCCAATGGATTTGTCCATTAATCCCGTATGCATCTAGGTAAGCTTGATCAAATGCGGCTTTTATTGTATCTAGACGAGACATTAAGTCATTCAATGACGACTTTATTCAAGTGTCATGTTTGGAACACACACAAACATACAAACACACTTATAGATTGAGACTAGAACACGCCCGTTCAATTAATTAGCGCCGTGTCAGATTAGCAACACACCTCGATTTGTGGCAAGAATGAAGAAGGCTCGGTCTGTAATGTGTCATTCATTTTTGCATGATTTTTTTTGTATAATATAACAAATATATAGATATATTTGAATCGGATCTAAATGTTTAATGACAGTGAAGTCTATGTGCGATAACCATTGTCCATCAAGACACATTGTGTCACACACTCTCCCTCCCTGTGTTTCTTTAAATAGATGTGGTCAACAATCAACAAAAACGATCTATGAATGGATCGATAGTTCTTTCATTTTTATTAGTTTTGTCATTTAGATAGGACCGAATAGTGACCTTTACCATCGTCATCGTTGTTGTCCACCTTTACTGCCAAACAAAAAATGATTCCATGTTTATGGTTTGGTGGTGGCCTCCACCATCGATAAATGCCATCACCCATGTCCATTTGGTTGTGATGGCAATCGAGGCCATCACCACCATCAAATCATTGTGGCACTTGATACTCCAATGGAAAGAAAAAAATCAAAAGTGCAAAGATGGGAACTTGGTTGTTGTCACGCCGACGAGGTGCTTGCCTTGCCTTGTCTCATCTGTCCATCTTATGATTGTGTGGTACAAATAGTTTTAAAATATCTTTACGAGCTAAGTTCATTTTTTTTGCCATTACAGAATCGTGAACATTGCTTATAAACGAGAGTGAGGGTGAAGAACATGAACTCTTGCTTTCGCAATTGATTTATGTTATATCCCACACTAAAAGTATTTGAAAATGTGGAACCAAATGTACCACACTTGGCAATGACACTGAATTCATCGCCCGTCTTGAGTGATGATGAACGTTTGAACGATTTTATGCTAACACACACGAGCGGTTTAGTTGTTAATTGATGGGCCAAGGTCCATGTTGAACGGCAAGGTGCCTTAATTGACAGGAACGGACGGACTCACATCGAGCAATAGGGCATTACAATGGATATATCAAATCATTGTCCATTAGCTGTCCAAATATATTTATATATTGTATTGTTCCACCATTTATCATCATGTTTACTCATGTCAATTGTGTACATTTACTAATGAACATTGTGTTCATTCTTTCCATTCATTTGATTCTTTCTTTTTTCATCACAATTCACATTCCATTGTGTTGATTATGAACATCTGACCTAAATCAAACTTGTGATCATAGAATCGCCATTAGATTTCTATTTCATTTTATCATGAATGAATGAATGAATGAATGAATTGAATATTTAAATAACATTGTACATAAATCAATTATCAGTGTCAATGTCAGCTTCGATAGCAATGAAAATCGATCAAATGGTCTAATCTTGTTATTAATGAATATATGTGAATCTTTGCCGACTAATACCATTTGGCTCGGTCTCTTTGACAATTCTATTCATTCATTCATTCATTCATTCAAACTCGGTTTGAGGCAATCTCATTCTCATAGATATTTGAAAATTCCAAACAAAATCAACTAGACGGAAACTTTCTTTGTCGGCAACGATCGTCGTCGATCAATCGTCTTTCCATACATTTGCTTAATTTGGTAATGATTTCTTTATTTCAACTCATTGTTAACGTATATTCCTGTTGTGTCGATCACAAGTCAAAGTCACACAATGAATTTGACCCGAAAAGAATCGTGAATGATTACGTGAATGTCTAACCTACACCTGGATTCATTCAATTCAATTCAATTGAGACGCCACACGCGTTTCTTGTTGTTGGCAAATGTGCCGACAAAGTGACGTGACACTTAATTGGTTGCTTTCACCGAAACTTACAATCATCATCATCATCATCCTATGTTTGAACAATTGTGTGTCTACCTGTCGATCTATTTGTCGGTCTCTTGTTTGTTTTGTTGTTTGTCTCGTCATGATTGGTCTACGACATGTTTTGGATGACACACACACACAAAATAAAGGTAAAAAGAAGAAGAAGAGATTGGTACAAGGTGCCCAACAGTGAAATCGGTTCACGAATGGTGTAATTTGTGCTTCTAGTGCGAGGCCACATGCAGGCCAAGATACTAACATGTAACGACTAATGTCGAATATGTTTGTGTGTTCACTCAATTATGAGGCAAAACATTAACCCCCTCTCGGTGTCGGACAAAAGTACCTTTTTGTTGTAAGCAATAGCAATGATGATGATGATGACCACTTTCCTGATGACCATTTCAGGTTGTCGACGATGTTGTTGATGATGGTCATCATCATGAACGTTATGTGGCGGTGTGTTGGCGGACAATTGCACTGCAATAATGGTAAAGCACACACGATCAATGAAGAATAGTCGAAGGGTCTTCAAACATGATTTCTTTCACTATACGAAACGCGTGAAAGTTGAACCAAGAGACGACCTGTCGGGACTTATATCTCGCGCGCGCACAAATCGTGACTCGACACAGGTTCGTGTCGTGACCGGTGCTTGCTCTTGGCATTCAACAACAACAACAACGACGACGATCACAACCATCACCGTCAGTGCCATATATCTTTGAGGAACTTTACATTGTACCATCATTAGCCGATTTTATGTGTGTGAGAAAGGAAAGATCAAATTCTCGATTGTGTCGAGAAGCATTCTTTCTCACTAACATTCTTTGGTTCATCATCATCGAGAGTAATGCACGACAAACACACACACACACACACACATACACATAAAGTATCTAAGTACGCAACATTTTCATACCAATTTGATTTGTAATTTTCCACTTTTTTTCATCTATTTATTATTTGATTCATATTACATCTATATAGTAATAATAATCAAATTGATGTTTGGTGCAATCAAATTCGAATCGGATTTACATCTTTAACGAGCCGACATTGACCTGTTAGTGTTCAACCTGAAAGAATCAATCCATTTTCCTCATCCGAGGCCACAGATTAAGCATTAGATGGCATCTTCGGTGTTGAACTTTTCCACGATTCGAGTGGAGATTCGAATGTAAAGATATAGTATAAAGGCAACTAGTGACATGTTGATCAGTACAGATAATGTTAGGATGCACCACAGGCCAATGAGTAAGGCATCGGTCTTTGCTTCGGACATTCAAATATATGATTCAATAAGATCTACTTTATTATTTTTGGATCAGTGGGAGGTGATGATGATGATGTGATGTTGGGAACTAGCCCTAAATGAGTGAGTGAGTGAGTGTTCACAACTCTCAACTCAATGACATCAAACACTCGGTGAACTTTGCCCCCTCGAATTTATCGAACGTTACTGTTCTAAATTGAATTGAACTTTATTAATTTTAAATTCAATAATATTATTTACAGATAATCTATTTAATTTGTTGTTGCATTTGCTTGATGCTTGAATCATCATTGGCACTGCAAAGTGAAACGATTCGAGGACATCCGTGCGTTAAACGGAATAGACAAATCTATTGTCCCCTTCCGGGAAGTAAACATTCCAAGTAAGATTCATCATATATTTTGAACCTCCCCATAAATGAATTACAACATTTAATATTATTATTATAGTTTATATCGTGCAACTCGTTCAAATTCGAGTCTATCACAAGGACCGGCAATGTATTATCATCGGTTCACATCAATAAGCGAATCGACGACCACCACAACCACAACCACATCGTCGCCGATTGGTATCAGCAAGTCAAACACCCATGTGATCTATTATACGAAGCAATATGATGAAATGACCAACGGACCAAATACATTCGATTTGAATGATGAAGATGAACATGAGTTTATGCATCAAACCAATGTTGAAGAGAATGTGATCGATCATGGCGATACGCAACGAACGCTAAAAAGGTTTTGTCATTTACATGTGATGTGTTCATTAGTTGATGTAATATTAATTTATATAAATATAAAATTATCATCTTAGTGGACGAATGAATGCATTCATTGAAGAGAACAAGGCACTTATAAGGCGAATGTTTGGCGATTACCATACACAATCTGATTGGTTTCATCCGGAGACGCGTGAACACTTTTCCAGCTTTCATGATGGCCCAGATCGGAAAGTGAAACGTGCTAAACGATCAATTGGACCATCACCGTTGACCAATAACAAGTATGTCTTTCCTAATGTCTACGTTGAGTACATAAATACATAAACACACACACTGGTTGCGCTCTAATTGGACGCAATTGCACGAGTTTTCTTTAATGAAATTTACCATCTCGTTCATGATTATGAAACAGGTGATGTCTGGCCACATTTTTACTCATTCGACTCATTGTTCCGGCCACTTAGGACACACACAATCTTGTTCCGATAGTCTACAATGGAGTCTAGTCACGACTATGGCCGTGATATAGTCACGTTGCTAGGGCACGCTCCAGAATGATTTGGTTTGTCGGACGGAAGAAACGAACGAACTGAATGAATGAATTCGTCAATGAATTCACACGATAATGTTGTATATTGAACAATTTCATTCATAGATTTTTCAAATAAATCAAAGCATAGCGCACAACAGCAATTTTGATCCCGGAACTTTCTTTTCGAACGTCCTCTATGTACGATCCAACCCCAATAGAGGGCAACACCGAAATTTTAAGAGCGAACATTTCCAACTAAAAAACTCCATATAACTAATCATTTTAATTTTTGTTTTTCAATTTAAAAAAAACAGAGTTGATTCATGTCAATCATCAGTCGAAATTGTAACACCATATTGGGCATCAAATAGTGGTGGAAAGATACGGGCCATTGTCAATACACAACATTTACAACAAGCAATTCAACAGGAAGTTTGTCAGTAAGTGTTTTGCATTTCTCTAACTTCATTTTTGTTTTATTCGAGGATATCCTCTTATTAGAGATAGATTATTATTTAAACTTTTACTTTTAAACTTTATGTTTTATTTATGATTTAATTTACATTTAATCCATCAATGTCAGTTCTATGGAATTTATTTATTGAATGTGTAATTCTAATCTTTTCGTTTTTGTTTTTCCTCCTTTCAGAGCCGTTCAAACCAAACATTGTAACCAAGATTGTACTTGTGAACAAAAGTACAAATGGCATAGGTTGTTGGCATATGATCCGGACGATGATTGCAAAGGCATTTTCATGGATTGGTTCCTCTTTCCTTCATGTTGCATTTGTAGGTGCAAAAAGTACTAATCAATCTATTCTTTTTATTATAATATAATTGTAAATATTTTTTTTGTATATAAATGTTCATTGTACATATATAATCATATAATTGTATGTATGACGGTTTTACATCTATTATTTATTGATCATCAATGTAACAACAACAAAAAGAAAAAATTCCATTGCGAATGATTGAAGCCTTCAAATTGAAGACATTAATTAAATGAAAAATAAAATAAACATTTAAATCCAATATCAAACTACTAAAAATCAACCGTTTTGATCAAATGATTTGTTTATTTAATTACATTCATATTCGATTGAATCGTTATTTAATTCGACTAAAATATATTCGTAATGAATTTAATTATAATTCTATGATTCATAATCGATAATCACATGTAAAAAAACGGTACACTTGGCTACACTTAATTAATCAAGCATATATATCAAGTTCTTGTTTTACGTCAATTCCTTTAATTAGTTATTGCAATTTATATTCTTTCAAATTGTATAGGTTTAAATTTAGTATTGTAGATGTATTGTTAATTCAATTGTCGTCAAGTGAAGAAACCGGGAAAAAAAATAGTTAGGAAAAAACCTTTGAGTTTGATTAGAATTCTTAATGTGGATTAATATTTTAAATGAAAAAACTTGTCAAATGATGACGAATTATGAATGTCAATGAATGGGGTTTATGCATCATTGATTGTCATGTATGGTTGAAACAAGATACGAATGCCGTGATCAACTGGTTGATCTATAATTTGCCACTTCTTTGATCACTGAACTTTGTCGTTTGACAAATCATTCGTTCTATGCTTATTATGATTATTATATGATTTATATATATTTGTGCTCTTGCAAAGTGGTTCGCACGACGGCTTATGGTTCATCATGCATGGGACCAATCAGGACACACTAAATAACGACATACAACAAAAAAATGTTGTGCGACTTTATCGTTGTGTTCCAATTCTCGCATTTATTCGTTGTGCATATTCATTTGCAACATATGTCAACATATATGACGCCGTATGGAACCCATTTAATTGTTGTAACAAAGAGTAAAAAAAACAAAAGTAAAATTCACGTCTGACGTACATGTTGAAATGGCCATTTGGCAATAACATTTCTTTCTTTCTTTCTTTTTCTAGTGAAAGTTTGACAAGAAAAAGGAAAAAAATCGATATCTATGATTCAGAAGTTAAAAAATATTTGTGTAGGGATAATGGGTAATTCTTTTTTTCTTTATTTCTCAAGTTGATAAGGAAAAAAGTTGATTTTTCCTTTAAACAATTAACAAGAATTGTGTCGCCTTGTCTACTATAAAGAGATTTATTATTTTATTTTCATTTTTTCATTACATCATCATCAATCAATCAATTGTGAAAAAAAAGCTATTTTCGTACATATAATATTTTTTTTACTTTTTATAATAATTAAATAAATAAATGATATCAAATATGAATGTGTATGTGTCTGGAAGTCAATGAATGGGTTAAAGTTGAAATTGATTGCTGATCAATCTATGAATCCAAAGAAATGATTCGTTTCAAAACCAATCAACATGTTTCATTCAATTAGGTTTAGATTTTTTTGGTTATGCTCAATTTGCATACAATTGAATAAAATAATAATTATTATTATATTGGCAATAATAAGAAGTCGATTCATTACCGCGATTGGTCGATACCAGTTATAATTGGCAGTTAAATTGACCGTTTCATTCGATTCAACAAGTATATCCCGGTTTCAAAACGGGAAAACTGGGGGAAGAGAGATACGAGTAGAGAGAGAGGCATCAATGTCGTTCCCAAGATGTCAAGTTGAATTCACAAGAGATGAGCATCAAGTATTTACTTTAAAATACAGATATTATTGCACTTATCATTACTTAGATTAATGCGAGAGAACAGCAACGTTAATCAATGTATTTCGGTGTATGTTGGTTTGAAGCATAGATTTCCTTTCCGTGTTGTAATGCATTATGCTAGCCGATCCATTTGCTCATTCAAATAAAGTGTTGTTGTTATTAGTTCATTGTTTTTTTATGGCGCCTTGCCACCTCAATGAGGCGTGTGTGTGTGTGTCTGTAGACATTTAAAAATTATGTCGTTAGGTTCACAGAATTGTCAAGGTGACTAATCGATTGGCATACAAGTTAGCAACATTACATTATCACATATCTACGAGCACCTATTATCATTACAATACCAGATTATGGTTGATATAGGTGATTGACCACACGTCGTTTTAAATAATTATTCTGTTGAATAGGAAATGCCACAAATACACATTAACGAAACAACAAAAAGAAAAGAAAGTATAGAACAACATAAAACAAAATTAACCTCGATGCTCGATGATATTCGTCATGGCTTCTACTCAATTTGATTCAAACATTATCGACGTTTGTGACGTTCTATTTGCTCCCAAATAAGATTTTCATTTGCCTTTCCTCTCCTCCCCTCCCTCTCCCTCCCCTCCCCATCACACTCCTTACAATTGTGATTGTCTTATTAGTATATGGTCGACAACGGACAATAACAATGGTGCGAATCAATGGTGACCATTATGATTTCCATTTTATACGTGGACGACGACGACGACGATTGCAATCGGTTCGGTCTACTGGTTTATGATTCAACCTTGCAACAATCGTATTTGGGCCATTCATAAAACATTATTAAAACTTTATATATATTTAATAATATGCAAGCCATAAATTGTCATTATAGTTTGGTAAGGAAAAGGTTGTGTCAGAACAAAATTGCTTAACATATAAGGTACCGTACAAAACATCGTACAGATTTCGAATCTAATAATTCATTCATCATTTAAACCATGTCAAAGTGTCGCAATCATATTATTACATAATATGATTTCCAACACTTTTGTGTCATATCAGTCCAATTTTGTCCAAATGTTTATCTTCAATATACAATCAAGAAATGAAAAAGAAGAAGAAAAAAGTTTGTAAATGTGGTTCACTGGAAAACTAAAAAATAAGGAAGAGTGAAAAGTTCCGCTTGTGTAAGCATCGATATAAATCTTCTATCAGAGACAAACAAGTGCATAGATAACGAAGATGAACCACAAACACACACATAGGCAGACAGTGTTATGATAAGTTTAAATAAATGTTTAAAAGATCGAAAAATGCGAGCAATTAAGAAATCACAATCAATTTAATTTGATGCAAATCTTTTCTGATCATGTCAAATGGTACCAAAATGTTACACAAATGCACAAATCCTGTTCAAGTATTTTCAATATAGCAAGCAGACATATATGTATGGAAAACATTGTGATGTGTGAACACATAGTGGAACAACTTGAACATAAGTCGATCAAGACTTAGCGTGATCGACAAATGAAATATCGTTTGTCTCAAAAAAAAAAATAATAAAAAAGATTAAAATGGTTTCCATTCAATAGTAAATGATGAAGGTTGATTCTCAATCATCATCATCGCCATCGCCATCGCCATATACACAACAAAGATAGACATTATTAAAATCAATTCGCAATGGCAATTGTTATAAATCACGAGACAATCTAGTTGTTCAATCGATTTCAAATTGAAAAATAATTTTTTTTAGCAATGAATTAATCCATTACCGATTTTGATTTCCAAACATATTAATAATTCAAAGTCATTGCTTCCTTTATATATGCCGGGTAATTGTCGATCAATATAATGGGATACATTATTATAACACCATTATTGTTATTATTATTATTAGTATCGATCATATATATTGACAATAATAATAACAATAATAATATTTGTATATGACATGTGATTTCTTTTATTGATTCCCGATTTGTGCAATTCTAAAGATTAACTTTTTTTTTATTTAAAGCCAACATTGACAATGATTATATTTGAGCAATGTTGACGAAATGTCCATTCGAATCATATGTTCGCCGGCAGAAGAGACAAATCTCTTTTCTCTCACACTGTCTTTGCCGGCAATGGAAATAGCAAAAGCAAAAGCAATTGTCCATTGGGAAGAAGTCGGAATGGAAGAAGGAAAGAAACGAAAAACTTTCGAAGGCGACACACACACACACACACACAGGTAAAGTGTTCAGTGTCAATAAGGAGACGAGAAGGAAAGAGAGTCGAGACAAACAGACATTCGGTAAAGAGAGTGTATCGTCAAGAGACCGTACCGCTATGACGGCAACACCATACATTACGTATATCCCTATCCCTCCCTATACGTACACATCCAAAGACTTGGTTCTTCATTGGAGCACGAACACACAATCGTCGACGCGCACGCTAGGCGACCGTTCAATCAAGCGACGAGGACAACGGAGACCAACAACCACGGTTTGAAGAACAACGGCAACCAATAACTTTGTCTGATAAAATATATAAAAGCAGCACGCCCAGTGAACATTTCATCAATTCTTCTCATTGAAGGGAGAGAGTCGATTGACTGGTGGTGGTTGAAGTTGACCATTTGTTTTTTCATACACTTATTTCGCATCCATCGAGCACCATCGAACGAACGAACAAACGAACAACGACGACGACGACGGGCGGCATAAGACTCGCAGTTGGCATCGTCGCCTCATATTGTTGCCTCATTTAAATTGTGTGTGTGTGTTTGTGTGTTAGCCTGATTGTGTGCCAATCTTTACCATCATTGATCACATTTCACTGACAATTGGAATACACTAGAACACAAATTTTAAGAGGCAAGCAAGTTAGTGAGAATGGTGGGCGAAGGTGAAACACGGTTGGAGAGGCGACGTGATCAAATCGTTCCCAAATTGGAACCCGATCTTGCTGAATGGGAATTGGACCTATGCAGCAAGGTGGACGAAACCGTCGAACCAAATACACCAAATGTGGAATATAAACGTCAAATTGTGTGGCGTAATGTGATAAGCATGTCCCTACTTCATATAGGAGCCATCTATGGTTACTATGTGTTGGCATTGAATCCCGAAATTCCATGGTACGGAATGGTGATCGCCGATTTTTGGGCACGTTTCGCATCGATGGGCGTATTAGCCGGCAGTCATCGTCTTTGGTCACATCGAGCGTATAAAGCTCGTCTTCCATTGCGTATTCTGTTGATGATCATGCATACAATGTCATTGCAGAATGATATCTATGATTGGTGCCGTGATCATCGTCTACATCACAAACATAGTGATACGAATGCTGACCCATACAATGCGCGACGAGGTTTCTTCTTCTCACACATGGGATGGTTGATGGTGCGAAAGCATCCCGAAGTCTTCCGTAAAGGTAAGCCACAAAATACATTTCACAAACATGCAACACCTAGCTTCGGTGGTTCGTCCCCGTTTTGTCTTAAAATAGATCGTTGTCGATGTTGGTAATGTGAACATACACACACACACAGACATTCCCGTACTCTTATCGTCGCACACAGGTGCATTGACATGAATCGAATTCACAGCGATGTCCTACCTCCTTGACCAATTTGTCAGTTCTGATTTTAGCAGCAACACATTATTTATTGATGACGATCTCAGACACGATCCATTGTATACATAGGCAAACAATGGAGCAGCATCGTAAGAGCGTTACACAAACAGCAGCAATGTAAAGCGAAGATTGAACACATCTAGTGGCCATCATCACTTGATCCATTTAGTACGTCCTTGACAGACTGCATATATTGGTTAGTGGACAATGACATTATCAAACATTTGGTGCTGCCACATATTGCATTTCGCTCATCATTCCACTTTGCTCAAATAGTTCGGTCTTGTGCCAATTTATGGTTGAGCTTGAGCAATCATTCGACCGTTCGATCGTATTGACGATCGATAAATTGAGACTCATTAAAAAACAATGGAACATGCCTCCGCACAAACAGACACACAATTGTGATCCAAGACGAGCATCGTTTAAATTTATTATTCAAATTAATTAACAATCACGGTCAATGGTGAACATGTTGTACATCTTGTTGTTCGTTGTTCGTTATTGTTTTTTGTTATCCCCATTACAATTTGGCACGCAACAATCAAAATGCATAATAACTTTACCAATTAATCGCTTAAATTGGTCAACATTTATATGGCAAATTGTATTATGGCAATCATCTCACGTTCTTATATTTTTTTTTTTTTTTGAATATAACCATAATTTAATTCAATTTGTCGATCGCAAATGGGAAAACAGGAAGAACGATTGAACTATCTGATGTATGGGCTGATCCGGTGGTACGATTTCAACGACGATTCTACATTCCATTGGTTCTTCTATTGTGGGGCGTGGTACCAACCTACTCTGTTTACTATTTGACCGGCGTTCCATTGTTCGAATGTTTCTTCGGTGCCGTAATCTTCCGTTATGCATTCTCACTACATTATGCTTGGTTAGTAAATTCAGCTGCTCATCTTTATGGATATCAAATGTATGATAAAACGCTGGAACCGCGTGAGAATCGTTTCGTTATCTATACCAGTTTGGGTGAAGGTTATCACAACTATCATCACGCATTCCCATGGGATTATTCTGCCAGTGAACATGGCTGGGCTCGATGTTTCAACCCAGCCACCATGTTTATCGATGCTTGTGCCGTCCTTGGTTTGGCATATGATCTACGAAAGCCGAGTACAACATTGATCAACAAACGAATCGAACGAACCGGCGATCAAGAAGCTAAAGAACGTTTCTTCAATGTGAACATTGTTGTCGATTATGTTGTCGGTTTCATTGTCTCATATTTTATGTTGATCTTTACATTTTCAATTCGATTAATTTTCAATGGAAAATTTTAATGAATGATGAAAATGTGAGAAAATTGCAATGGGGGGCTTGAGATCGGTTGTATAGAACAAAAAAAAAATCAACTTGTTATTGTGAAAGTTGATATTGTTGTCATTTAAATGTAAATGGCTATTAAATATATTATTAATAATAAAATATATAAATGTGGTCGCATATATTTGTCGGCTTACAATTATTTATGTGTGTTTAGATGTCACATTCATAAACATACAAAAAATGGTATTTCAATTGACATTGAACGGATGTAAAGCCATGTTTTTTGTTGTTGTTGTAATCCAAACATCAATCGTCCATCTCTAATGATGATCAGTGTCGATTGATGCCACACGTTGGCGCCAATAGAGAAAAAAAATCTAATCGAATAATACATTGATTGTACATTGAGCAATCAATCAACCATTTCATTCACGTATCATCAACATTCACATTGAGAATAAACAACTTGAGTATGAGGGAACATCAAGTTTCTGTTTTTATTTTTGTGATTGCTCTCGCTTTCGAGCAAAGATAAACCTCGTTGTTGTTGTGGTCTTCTGGTTTCTAAATTCAAGTCAGTGAATTTCGTAAACTTGATCTAGTATTTGAAAATGGCCGACCTTGCTCGTGGACGAATTCAAACTGGTACGTATAAATAACATACAAATACAAATTAATGTCATGTTCAAATGATTGATCGATGAATGACTGACTAACTGATTGACTGATTTCATTGTATCAAGTATTGGGTCCAATTGAACCACATCAATTAGGTGTGACCATGTGCCATGAACATCTATATCATAAATCCTATACTTGTGTATTTGTACCAAAACCGAGACCATGTTCAAACAGTCACCTAAACTCGACCCAAGTAACCGTGGAGAATATGTGGTACACCAACTATCATCCATATACACACGAGGATAATCTAGACTTTACATCCACCCACATTCAAGACGTAATTACCGATGAAATGAGATTCTATAAGAAGAATGGTGGTCAAACAATTGTTGAAGTAACAACATTTGGTAAAAGTCTATCATCATTAGCTCAAATGTCCGAACGAAGTGACGTTCATATTGTGGGAAATACGGGATTCTATATTAAGCCAGCATTTCCCGATTCTATTACAACACAATCGATGGAATGTTTGTATAATGTTATGAAGAATGAATTGGTTAATGGAGTGGATGGTTTTAAACCAGGAGTTATTGGTCTGTATTTTGTTTGAGGTTAATGTAGATCCAAAAATTAATCTCTATCTTGTTTTTTAGGTGAAATTGCATCCAATTGGCCAATAGATCAATTTGAACGTAATGTGCTGGTTGCATCGGCTCACATACAAAATGAACTCAACGTTCCGGTGATCGTACATCCTGGACGTAATGTCGAGGCACCATTCGAAGTGATGCGTATCTTTGCCGAAGCTGGCGGAAAATGTGCCAAGACAATTATGTCACATCTAGATAGTGGGTTTTCCTATCCGTTTTTATCACTTTTTCATTTATATTTTTTTTCTGCAGGAACGTTGAATAGTCAACAGATTGTAGATTTTGCTGAAACTGGTACCATTTGTGAATTGGATCTGTTCGGAAATGAAATCTCCTATTATGAACTATCCGATGAGTTTCATATGCCTAATGATGCAATGCGTATTGAGTTAATCAAAACATTAATCGATAATGGATTCACCGAACAGATTACGGTTTCACATGATATTCATACGAAGAATCGTTTGGTAAATGTGATTCAATACGCCTAATTAATTTCTTCAATTAACTATGTTTTATGTGTGGGTGTTTTAGATGAAATTCGGTGGACACGGTTTCTCACATATCATATTGAATGTTGTTCCGGAAATGAAGAGACAAGGAATCGATCAGACGCAAATCGATCAAATGTTGATTGAAACACCTCGCCGTTGGTTGACATTGTAACTGAACCTATTGTTTTCTTCTATTCACCTATTGTTCACATACAAAAAGATTTGATAAGACTAAAGATTAGATTAGATAAAACAAAACTTGTCAAATATATAGTTTTATTATATCTTGATTAAACTATAGTACGTAATTTTAATTGAAATGAGAACGAATGAAAATGTGACGCAAGCGGCATCCTCTTCAACCAGAAAAAAATAACAAAAAATCCAATTGATCATCATATTAACAGATGGGGGTGAACCACTTTAATTGGAAAGACATTGGCACCAGACGCCATTTATTATTATCATTATTACTTTACATACACAAAAGCGCTTAGTTGATTAACCACAAAGTGCTTAAGATTGTCTAATCTTAGACTTTTGTGACAATATAAAGGTTTGGTTCTGTCTATTTGAACGGCAATAATCATTCCAAGTAAAAAACAATATAAAGTTTTGTCTCAATTTGGATTTAGTTATTGTCACATAAGCGTGGCATATAACAAACCAACAACAAAAAACCAGAAATATGGTTTACTTACCCATCGATACGGCTCAACTTACGTTAGTGAATAAACTCGAACGTACAATCAATTTGTATACACAATTTGAAGAATGTTACAAGGTAAGCTTTCCTGAGTACAATTTGGTTTAATATTTGGTCCAATTTTTTGTTGTTTTTTAGTGTCCATTTTTACCTAAACCATCTCAAGTAAAGGGCGGTGATACTATTATAAAGAAATTCCATACATACTATACATTGCAATATCAGGTAACAACTTATGACAATGGCGACAATATGTCAAGAGTTCTATGTTCTTCCACAATCAATGCTCAAGATCAAAGTTCACATCTATTGCAGTAAGATAAGATATTATATTTAAAAAAAACATTAAATATTAATTACAAATTGCAGAATCACCGAATCATTCAAATGTGTACTGGAAACATTAGATTCTGGTCGAACCAATATTTGGCCATTGATTATTGCAATCATACTTCTCATATTATTAGCCGCATTATTCTTTGGTGGAAAATATTTTTATCGTCGTTGGAAAGATGAAACATCAATCAATGATGAATTAGATAACAAAATTAGTCAACGATTAAATTCACTTGATGCATTTCGTGGGTATGGAAATTATACAAAATTTAAATGATAAAATTAAATCTAAAATATTATTTTACAGATTAACCATTTTGTTGATGATATTTGTCAATTGGGGCGCTGGTGAATATCGTTTCCTAGACCATGCCGAATGGGATGGATTACGTTTTGCCGATTTCATCTTTCCCGCTTTCATCTTTATAATGGGAGTAACAATGGCAATTAGGTACGCCCAAAAAAACCGGTTAAATTTAATACTATTAAAATTATTAATTCTAGTCTCAAGAATTTGGTGATTAAGAAAGATGTTCCATTACTTAAAGCATACCTACAAGTGATTTTACGTTCAATCAAATTATTTCTGGTTGGACTTGTACTCAATTCAAGGGCAGGAGGTAAACATTGATTTGGTTCAACATTGATTATTATCATTGATGTACTTATTAACACCAATTTCATTGTTGTGTTTTGTTTTAGGTGGCCTAAAATATCTTCGCATTCCAGGCGTTCTACAACGATTTGCAATCACATATCTCATTGTCGGATCAGTGCACATCTTATCACTTCATTTGAATAAGGATGAACTCTATTGTAAGCATTTGAATTTGGTTTTTACACTTTTTTGTTTTACACTTTTACTATTTAGCACGAATCAGTTATTTGAATGATATTGTACCATATTGGCCTGACTGGATTCTGGCCTCAATCATGATCATCTTATACTTTAGTCTAACATTTGGTTGGAAATTTGATTCCGATTGTCCACGAGCCTATACCGGTAAATTGGTACAAAATGGAATTGAATTCTATTGTAAAGACTTTCGTTCACTATAGGACCTGGTGGAATGTACGACAAACAATCGCATCCATATTGTGTCGGTGGAGCAGCGAATAAAATTGATAAAGCAATTTTTGGTGAAAATCATATTTATCAATATTTTACTGCAGCAAATCTTTACGATCCAATTATTGATGATCGACGACAATTCAATTTGAAACATGATCCAGAAGGATTGTTAGGTGTAACCAATAGTATCATATTGGCGATCATTGGTCTTCAGATGGGCAAGATTATACTTACGTATAGTTCAGCAAAGCAACGATTTATTCGTTGGGCAATTTGGGCTTTATCGTTAGGTTTGTTTTGCCTTAAAAAATGAAAAACATAATTGAACTTTACATTGATTCTCTAGGCGTATTGACGGCCATCCTTGCCGGTACCGGAGCTGTTCCAATCAACAAGAATCTTTGGTCATTTACGTTCGTATGTGCCACTGGAACAGCATCGATCATCATTTTTGCAATCTTCTACCTATTGATCGACCTATTGAAGATTTGGCCATTGGGTAAACCGTTCCATTATCCTGGAATGAATTCCATTCTATTATATATTGGACATGATTTCACTGGTGGAATGTTACCATTTGCCTTTGTGGCCGATTGTGATTCTCACGTTTGGCCATTAACCCAAAATATAATTGGTGTCCTATTATGGCTATTGATCAGTGTCTATCTTGCAAAAAAGAATTTCTTCCTCACATTATAATATATATGTGTCAAACATTGGAATAGATTATTATAAAACACGTTGCTAAATTTATTTTTTTTGTAATAAAAATTTGATCACAACACAGTTTGATGACGTAATTTGTATTTGATGATGTTATATATATGGAATAGGAAATTATTTACTTTCACAACAGGTGGCAAGATCAATACTGGAAGGAATGACATGTTCGTTCATATGTTTCGTCGTCGTCGTCGTCGTCGTCGTCGACATTTTATGTTGCCGTTGTTGAACATTTTCAATGATAACAATTTGATTATACTGTTTCCATCGGACAATGGTTGAGATGTACAATTTAAGTTGAAAGAATATGAATAATATTCCACATATAAAACCAATGGTTACGATCTAAAACCAAAGATGATGATAATTAGTGAGAATAATAGTGCAAAACCGAATATGAGACTAACCGTCATCTTAAGCCAAAAGCGCCAACCTAATTGTCCAACCAATTCATGGGTAGCTCTTTCAGCGATAACGTAAATTGACCAAAAGACAAAGATGATCGAAATTAAATTGAATGTCAATTGAAACAATAATTTACGTCGTTCACTACTTGTCATGTTTAGACTTTCCCACTAGGAATAGAAATATGCTATTAGTTTTGGAAACGATTTCGATTGGAACACTTACCTTATAGATAGGTTTACTCTTTGTTTTCAATTTGAAATTATACTTACACAATTCACAATATTTGTGATTGGACGAACGTATCCATTGTTGAAGACACTTATGATGAACATATTGATGTGTACCGGTACAGAAACAAGGACTGATTAAGAACAATGGATCGTTGAGGTCGAATCGAACATCACTGGATACCATCTTTGGTTTCTTGGTAACCATAACCTCATCACCGGGTGTATTCGTTTGTAGATCTTCACTGGAACAATGACATATTCGACAGATTGGCTTTTCATCATCTTTCCTATCGATTGATGTATTGATTCCATCATTGTGCGATGTTGAATGATTGGTTGGATTTGGTTGACCATCGATCCAAATTGTAACCGTTTGCGACATTTCTTCCGATGATTCCAAAGCAACACCGGCCTGTTCATTGTGTCCCATCAATTAACGATGCAATAAATGATTAAGACAATCAACAAAAATGAAATGGATGGACGTCACACTGAGATACACACACACACACAAACTATAGTTGACGGACAGATGAAAGATTTGCCCGAAAATGATTACAAATCTTGTCGGCCATTGGGCAAATAATCCGCATTGGGCACTATCTATATGATGGAGACTATTGCTTCTCTTCACCTTGATCGTTCCTTCAACGTAAACGGATATTGACGATGTGAAAGGAGACTGGACAAATAACGGAAAGTTTGGCAACCATTCATTTCTCGTGGCTCGCTTCTTCAGCCGTCCGAATCAGGCCATTTACTCTCTCTCTCTCTTTCTCTCTCTTGCCGTCATCGTTTCTTCCTAGTTCACCCGATACGAGTTAGATATCAACAACCTAGCCGTTCGAGTCGACCATTGTCACTACCACCACATGAACAAGCACAAACACAAATACATCCACACACACACAAGCAAAACACTAGCACCATTGATCTATGCATACAGCTGGCCATGGTGATTCAAGTTCAGAGTTGAAAAACCTCTTCTAGATCTGGTTTTGGCATCACGATCAACCCTCGCCCAGTGCCAGTAACGGCTCGTCGCCAATGCTCCATGTGAACAAAACATTCTAATGTGTGTATAGGTGTGGATAACCCTCTCTCTCTATTATCAGCAATGGTTCCAACGATTGCCGGTTCTTTCATTCAATATCAATCTTGAATGATGATCCTATGATTCATCAACCCACACACATATAATTAATTGTTTCGATCATATCATATGAGAGTTCATATTCATTGTATATGATCGCATGATTCATTGTCGAAAAATAAATCATATAAAAATGTTCCGCCTTTAATATTGTATATTGTAACATTTTTTTTGCTTTTGGTGGAGAACATCCTTCTATCATTTGAGTTTACATTTATATTTATTTCCGTACGAATTCCCCGTACACACCGGAACTGAGCGAGAGTAAACATTGCAATGAATGAATATAGAAATTTCCTTTGACAAAAAAAAATGATTGTACACGCGCCTCGATCAATGATCAAGGCATTCTCGATGTACGAAATATAAACGAGAACTGAACGAACTATAAACGTCGTTCACGCACAGGGACGACAAGGACGAGAAAAGCCTTGACATTGTGATATGATTGTTTTGTAGCGGTACTATGAGAACCGAATGATGGGAGTGATGTAGCCTTCATAGATTTGATAGGAAACACATTTTTCAAATAATATCAAAATTGGAGATTGTGTTTAATCTATTTGTCATTTGAAATGCCCTCAACTTATTGTAGTCACATGTTCACCTTCATTGCATCACTCGAGTGTGTCAGCTTACACAGCTCGATCGAGAAATGCGAACAGCCACAGTAGCAAATAGCATTACGTCCGTATGTATGTATGTGTGTGTGTGTGTGTGGCTATATTTGTATTTGTTTGAACATACGAATGGTTGAGCTCTATTCCCCCTATTGAGTAGTTGCGTGATGTCAGCTTGCACCAAAACTGCAACAACATCGACCAACCACAACCACGCACGCACCAAACTCTTCCATCCGGCTCGTGAGGCTCGTTACATTTCAATGTCTCGTGACCAAACCGCTTCATCATTATCTCAAACTGTGTGTGTCTTAATATCATCAACTTATTTGTCATATAAATGAATGTTTTCATATCTAATTTGTTGTAAAAGTTTTACGATTGGCTCATCATTCAATTTCCCGTTATCATTTCAAGTTTCACTTTCTGATATAGTTTATTAGTTCACAAATCACCTTTACACACATTAGTCATCATCATCATAATCATTTTGTCAACGTTGTATATATCGTCTTATATACTTATGTAATTAAATCGATTCAATTTGATATAAGTATGGGATCCAATTCCAATGATATTGTATCATGAAGCAAATGTTCAAATTCAGATGGTCGTCATTGGAAATAATCGTTATCACAAAACATTTGTTGTATACATCCAAACAAACAAAGTTTTCTTCCATTCAAACACTTATCCGTGATTGACCTTGTTCTACTGATTCTATCACCAAAATTGGGCAACATTCATATTTGTTAATAATAATAATGCAATCGATCATTGAGCGGTTAACCAGTATCCTCAATCTGGAAAGTTTTTACACAAGTGATCTACTCACAGATATTTCCTATTCAATTCCATTCTTAGCAAGACAAAAGATGCCGTTCTCAATTGAATTTATACTTATGTCAATTGAATCACTTTTATTGGTGATCACACGATTCATACTCTACAGCATCAAAGGTTATTTAGCATTCTACATTCTTTCCTGTTGTCATGAAGTGTTGGAAGATCATCGAGAAGGAACCGTTAATGCTCGAAGTAAATGGATCAATACCTTAATCTCGTCCATAATGTTAACACTAACTGCTGTTGGACTTTATGGAGTTTTTATCTCACATTTTGGCCTCTTCTTAACGTGGCTTCTACTCAAGCCGGTAGTCAGAATCTTTGAACTTGAATCTGCAGTTTGGACCACATTGGCCATGAGTGTAATCGCCAGTGGTTGGACCCTATGTTACTGGACATATGAAACGATCAGTACCTATTCATCGTCGCTCGTCTTTTGAGCTTACACAACTGACCTATTTTCTTAAAACAAAATTGTGATATTATATTCATTTTCTTTTTATTTAATTGACATTGTTCTACATCTCTTGTTTATTTGTTGCCTCCTTTTTATTATCGTTAACGTTTATAATAAATCTCTTCTCTTTATAATTGATGATCTTGTGATATCTTATGATGAGACGGGTTGGATGATTTGGTAGCGGATGCAATCAACATTTGATTGAATATGTCTTGTTGTGCAACACTGCCTCCAATCAGGTGCAACGAGTTTTTAATTGATAGCAACATATCAGTTGCCTTGGTAAAGTTACCTTCATGGTAATAGAGCATCGAACTCATAAAATCAACAAGAATAGGTAACATTTCTGGATGGGTTGTGGCATAAGGCGATGTTTTAAATGTTTCCACCAAATCGGCTGCTTCTACTGTATGGCCACTTCCAATGCATGTCATCATATAGTGGATATCGGCAAAAGGAAGTATATGTCGATTCAAATATTGCTTCGATACCGAATAGATTTCATTGAATGTCGTAGCCATTTGATCTTTACTTAATGGACATTTTTCAGGTTCCATCAAAAAAAGCCGATACAACAGAGATGATGCATTTGTAATGCTAATGGGAGTTTGTGTTGATCGAAATCGAGGTAAGATTTCATTGTCCAACAGGTAGACGGCTTCATCTGCTTTACCATCGGATAGATGGAACAATGCAAAATGCCAATAATTGTGACATGCTAACAGATTGGCTGTGGTCCACAATTTACAAGTATCTTTCATAAAATTTTGTCCTTCTCCATAACGTTTTTGCATCAGATAGGTATGTGCAAGAGCATGTGTCGCCCAGCCATCATAGCCATTCTTCATCAAACCCATTTTTGCATACTTTTCCGCTTCAGAATAATTCCCCGTTTCCTCTAAAACAAAGGCGTACAATCCATCGGTATATCTGAATGAAACCAAGAATATAATAGAGAGAATCGAACTATAGTTTACACTTACGCTGCATTGACAATATTGTTTCGTTGAAAGAATGGATAAACTCGTTCCACAGCATTGAATTGTTTCTTCCTTTGACCATTATATTGGTACATATAAAATGCCATCTTAAGAGCATGCAAATCGGTTGGATACTCATCAAGAATCTCCTCCCAAATTGAGGCTGCACCAAGCCAATTAGATTGAGACATTTGTATGGCTGCTTGAGCATGCTTATATTCTCGACGGTTATTTTATCTTTATTTTCTTCACATTTACGTTTTAACCCATCAACTTCCATCTTTAAATCTTGATTGTAAAAATAGTTTTCAGAGAATCCAAACAATTTCATGCTAAGTGTAAAAGCCTTTCCAAGAACTAAAATAATTAAATATTTGTTTAAAATTATGAAATAATACATTGAATTATATATTACTGAAATTAGGATCGGCTTGTTCAAGTTTGGCCATTGTATGGGCGATTCCACCCATTACCGGATCATCATACCAACCAACATACTATTTACAAAAAATATAAAAGAATAAATAAAAGAATAAATTTAGGATCTATCAAATACGAACTTGTGTTAATGCGGCATCGTAAAGTTTGACAGCTTCGGTTGATGTTGTACCCAAAATGGGCATACCTTGATCTTTCCATTCTTCAAATGAAAGCCAATTTGAACGATACATGTTTGAATGTGTCTATGGCAACATTCAAAATGAAATTGAATCGAGTGATAAGTTCTCGTTGTGAAGTTATGGGGTATCATGATTAGAAATTCAATACAATCTAGTTTTTGGTGACCGAAGCAAAATCAGACCATTGATGAACGTGATCATGTACAGTGCTGTCAACAGATCGTTTCATTGCATTAAAAATAGTTTAGATGGCGTTACGATCCATCATTGCTGGATATACGTCGTCGTCGTCTGGGAGCCACCGACAAACAATGCAGTCTGCACTCACACTTCTACGCACAGCTGCTGTCGTCGTCGTTGTTTTTGTTGTGTCGTCTTGTCCTGCTTACTGTTGGTTTCTGCTCCTCATGGCTTTGCCATTTAATTCGTCATTTCTAATGTAATGGATTTTGATATAATGTTGGCTGATATATCATCACATATAGAATCCACATTGTATGAGGAAATTCATTTGAGCGATAAACCGTTAACGCCATCATCAGTCGATTCGTCGTTACCGTGGAGTTGCAGCACAGACGCTGATACTTCCGATCTTCCTGGAACGTCAAGCGACAGCGACTATAGCCAGGTGATTCTAATTCAATATAACATATGTGTTCATTAATGATCCAAATATACATGTATTTAGACTGATTCCATAGGTCAATTATTGGACGAATTACTAGATCAAACTACAGCTAATATTAGCATAAATCATTACGAACCGATTCAAATGAATTCGGCTCCAACCTGTGTATACTCGAAAACCATGCTCGCCAATGTTGTTGATATAGTTCCGTATGATATCTTCAATTTTCTATCAATATTATATATGTGTTAATCATGTTTTTTAAACACAGCCCTACTGGATTACCACAAGCTCCAGTTCCTGTAGTACGTAAAAATAAAAAATTCGGTAATTCAATGAATATATGATACAATATGAGTGATTAATGTTTGTTTATTGAATTCTCAGCTGCCGCTAAAGTCGATATATTCGGTAATACGATGGCAAAGATTCGTAAACTATCTTCAGTGTGTCCCAATTGTACACGAACACTTGCAGCTTCTCGATTAGCACCACATCTTGAGAAATGTCTCGGAATGGGTCGTAACAGTTCTCGAGTTGCATCTCGTCGAATAACAGATTATATTAAAAGTGGAGCTGCTAGTGATTGATCATCGTCATGTTTCCGCCTTTTCATCTATGGTTATATAGTCATATAAATATATATATTATTATTACAAATTTAATGCATTAATGTACAAACCAAATAAATCTGGAGATGTTTAAGCCCATCAACTTGCATGTAATCGGTTTGTGTGGGTGTGTGTGTGATTACGATTAGATATGTGTAACAATATGCAAGCAAATTAAAAGCAAATGCATGATCAACCTGTCATTTACAAATTGACATCATTTAATCCACTCATCAATTCAATTATCACATTTTTTTTAATTATTTACGTGATCTTATTACAATTTTTATATTAACTTCAGATAATTATAAAGTTGACCACTCCTTCAACCAAAATGGAACTAGACGACATACCAACTCCACTAATCCTTCTTGCAATGGTTGCAATTCTTGGATCATTTTCCATCCTGATTGGATGCCTTTTTACTTACCTTAAGTTTAGGAATGTTGCTAATGATACAACTGATATGGATGTGGTAATCGATGAATAAGTCAAGACAGACATAATATAGAAAGTCAATGAAGGCAAAGACGAGAATACGCCCAAATTGTGGTGCCTTGGACTATTACACATCTGTTGGTTTACATTTGATGACGCGACTGCCGTGCAAAGGTACATTATCGTCAATTACAATAGGTGACAATTGCGTCAAAGACAAAACAGCGACTTCAATAAAGTAAATTATGACTCTCGGTTTGACATTGAAGTTGGTACTCAATATCTTCAAACTCTCATTGGAAAAACTCTTTCTTTCTCTCTTTCTATTTTTATTTTTCTTTTCATTAATATTTTCTCATTAAACTTTCATTAACGAACTAAGCCGTTTTCACTTGATACTATGATTCACATCTTATAGTACAAAATCTTGATGACGAATCGATTCTAGCTTATAGATTTGGTAAGATACAATGTAACCGGCAACTATGTCATGACACAAATCGGCAATGACAGGCAAGTCTGTAGAGAAAATGATTGTCGTGATGGGAAACCACAACGATGACAAACAACCATGTCTTGTGTTCTCGACATTACTCGATTTATTACTAATCTTGAAAGACCTTACTGTTCAATTGAAGTATCCAATTTATGTCAATAATTGTTGTTGTTGTTGTTCTCGTTCTTGTTTGGAACACAATGTCCGTGGCCTTATTGAGATCACATCGGATCAACACCAATTGAAATCAACGGAAAGGGTTTCGTTTGATCACTTAAATGGCAAATGTAACGAGTAGAATATGTATGGTTTATGACTTGACCAATTGGTAATTACCTATGTCAAGCATCTCAATGTATATATGATAAATACTTTGGTAGCGGCAATTAAAGTCAAGATATGGCAAGTTTGTTGCCAATAGTATTGCGACTTGCCGACTGACTCGGTTCACTTCTTAATTGGCCGTCTAACGCATAACATTGTATGCAATCAATTGTTTTCCATCGATCACCAATCGAGTTCATTGTCAAATAGTGTAAAAACAAACCGAACGAACATTAAAAATGGCCGAAACCAATGGGGAGACCAAGGTGGAAACCGCCGATTCATTCGCACGCGATTATCTTGATAACTTGTTTAACAATAGCAAAAATTTAGGGGCGTTTGAAGAAGAAACTTTGGATCTAAATATTAAAAGTAAGTATGACGACATTGTGGTTGATGATGATGCTGAAACCAAGATCACAACCGAAAATGGAGTTGAGAATAATGAAAATGGTCCAATCGAACCGAGCGTGAAAGCTGAGTTTGTTGAATCGGCTGCAAACGAAGAAAAGGCTAACAATCCACCGGAACCGGAGAATAGTTCATTTCAAGCTAATGATCATGAAGAAAGCAAAGAATCCGTTCAAGAGGCTAACCATTCTAATGGTGTAATTGAACCTGAACAATCCAATTTTAGTGTTCAACCAGAAGAATCCGCTAAAGAGGCAGACCATTCTAATGATGTAGTTGAACCAGAGCAAACCAATTTCAGTTCTCAACCAGAAGAAACTGTTAAAGAGGCTGATCATTCCAACGATGTAGTTGAACCTGAGCAATCCAATTTTAGTGCACAACCAGAAGAATCGGTTAAAGAGGCTAACCATTCTAATGATGTTATCGAACCTGAACAATCCAATTTTAGTTCACAACCAGAAGAATCGGTTAAAGAGGCTAACCATTCCAATGATGTTGTCGAACCAGAACAATCCAATTTCAGTGTTCAATCGCAGGAGACCAACGGACATGTGGAAATCAATAATTGGAATAAACCAATAGAAGTATCAACTCCCGTAGAGGAAGCGGATGAAGTTGGTGAGATGAACTTTGGTAAACTTGGATTGAAAAAATCTTGGTGGCAACATAAGGACGACGATGAGAATAAACAACCAGTGGATAAATTTCGAACGATCAAACAAAATATTCGAAAGGGTAACACCAGATCGTTGATGGCCCGTTTTGAAAGTTTGGCTGAATAAATTGTCAAACAATTTGGCAAATCATATAACATAATGGTTAACTGTAACATTTTATATTAATGAACGATAAACAAACAAACACATACACAAGCTTGACCATGTCTAGCACGGTTCAAGAATGTTTTAAAAACACAAATGATTTGGTGATCCTAGCTGTCAAATAACAATAAATTGCAATAAACATGTATTCAAGAGAATGTATGATTGGAATAATGATTTGGTTTGTTATTAAAATCCGAGTCCACCAAGACCTCCGCCTAGGCCAAGACCGCCAATACCACCAAGACCACCGAAACCGCCGCCACCGATTCCATGTCCACCGATTCCTCCGATTCCATGTCCTATTCCGCCCACACCTCCTAATCCACCTAATCCACCAGTCTTGGCCGTTGTCAATAGATCGAGTGCTATTCCTTTAGTTGCTCCTTTGGCAGCGAATTTGCCAAATGGCAATACTTCATGGATGATCGGTTGATGAACGACTGGAATGGGTAAAGGAAATGGAACTGGAAACACTAGATACCAAAACAGATCGTAATTAATTTCAATGATACAATTCCAAAATGATATAAGATAAACTAACCTTTCTTTTTACCCACACCAGATATTGCTAATAAAGCGGCTGCTTCAAGACCTTTCTTCTTAAAGAAATGTTTTTCCTTCTTTACAAATCGGAACAGATGCTTGGCAAACTTTCGATGTGCTTTGAATGCACGATATGCTTCCACTGAATTCATGAGGTAGCATATAAAGAATAGGGTCAATCCAACTAATAAAAGTTTATTTAACGATGATCTATGTTGACCGCTCATGGCTGGTCGTGTTTCATACAATATAACAACACTTAACGATAAAAAATCGACGATCTCGGTAATTCATGGAACACACGAACACACACAACACGTTTTGGTGGGAGATGAACGATCAAATGAAACTTATGAATACCGGACGCAATTGCTTTATATATGTCGACGTCTTTAAACGTTCATTAATGCGGACAAATGTGCAATCGACCAGATCACTTGTGACCATTCTTGTTCGATTGTGTCCATTGGTCAGTGTTTTGTTGGTGGTGGTGGAAAAATGCGGAATTGCCCGCAACAAGTTGGTCTTATCTCGGATTGTGTGTGTGTGTGTGTGTGTCTTGTTTAACGCCAAAAACGGGAATAGGGAAGGTGAATGCATATAAATGTGTGAATATGTATGTTTTGATTGTCCGACCAAGTGTCAGATCACCACTGAACGAAAAAAAAAGAAAAGAAAGAAAGGGAAAATAATGAAACCGTTCGAAGAACAAGACACCAAAGTTGACGGACGACCAACGTTGCAACAAATGTGCAACCGTCAACACCATTCTCCAAATAATGCATTGACCGTAATGGTCATCGGGCATTAAGAGAGCATGAAAGGAACGGCACATATGTCCAATTATGTGACACTTCGGGAAACGTGATCAGGCGGCCAAGTGACGCTAATCGTCTCGCACTGACATGAATGATTGCCGGTAATGGCCCGCAAATTAGTTCACCATTGGTCATAACCGTTTCAGGTTAATTGGAAAATAAAGAACGATACATACAAACAAATATCAACACACACACTTCGATGAGTCGGTCCACTTGGGTGAGAATCGTGTAATTTGTCGACGAGATCAAAGTCACCAAATGGTTACCATTGCGCGAGTCGATTAGCGTCATCGTTAAATCCGAGGTAACGTGTCAGGCGTCCAACATTGCTGGTGTCGGGTAAAGGGAAAATGGTTGTGAATACACACACAAACACACAATGAGTAACTTTTTTTTTGTTTGTTTGCTTCCGAGTATCTTTGGTGTGATTAGGCTGATCAGAATGCATTCATAATTAGCATTGGAATGGCCACGGTCGCATTACGTTGCACATATTTTGATTCCGCTTTCTAACTCACCCCAAACGGTGAGCCCGTTCCAAGTATAGTTGTGTTAGGTAAAAATGTTTGCCCATATTATATATTATATTATATCGTTGTCGTTGTCGTTGTCGTTGTCGTTGTCGTTGTCGTCAAATATATAGGTTGCAAACATTGTCGAATGGATGGTTCCCATATAAAAGCACCTGTCCACGAAGAAAGTGTAGTCCACAACTCGATATTGAGTTAAAATGAAAATGTTCAATCAAAACCATCGTATCATATGGATACTATTTGTTTCACTAAGTCTTCTATTGTGCTGTTGTACGCCAACCAATGCACATGGACGACGTAGTAAACGTGGTACCGTCGATGTTCTGCTGAAGAAGAAGGGTCTCGGTGCGGCAGCTGCTGCCATTATTGCTGCTGCTTCAATCTCGAAAAAGAAGGTTCGTCAATTGTCAATTATCATCAATCTTTTTCAATGATTTACAATCGTTTCCTATTATATTCAATAGATTTTGCCGATTCCAATTCCCATAAAGGTAAATATTCATTTTAATAACTAAGTGTTACCAATTTGATTGATTCCATCAATGATTTTTAGATTCCAATTTTGAAACCACCAATATTTCAACCATTCCCATTTATGCATGGTGTTGGCATTGCCCACGGTATCCATCCGGGTGGATTCGGTGGTATTGGCGGAGGATTCGGAGGAGGTGGTGGATACGGTTAACACCATAATCTGAGGAATGAAGACTAAATCCTATTTGGTTTGAAAATCCATTCATCTCCACATCTGGTCATGTGGCGTTACCTAAAGACTCATCCATTATATAATCAAATAAATAATATCATCATTCCATTTTTCACAATTTAAACCATTTGTTTAAAATTGCATTTTTAGTATGATGTCATAAGAATATTAAAAATAATAATAAAATATATCATAATCGAATATATCCAAAGTGTAATCGAAACCGTATCAATTTCAAAAGACAATTAATCAATCATATAAATAAATTTAATTAAAAATTCCAACCAAAGAGTTGGAGCCAAAGTGGTCCACAATTGAATTAACTGTGCGTATTGCTTACCACAGAAAAAGATTAAAACAATATTCAATTCTCAATTATGATTAGTTATTATTATTGCCGATTATTTGAAATATAAAAAACTCTAAAAAATTATCGGCGAAAATTTATATTGATTCATGCAAATGCAAAATTCGCTATTATATTCTGATGACTTGTTCACATTTTCATATCGATTAGCCGAATAATAGATTGATATTACTTCTTCTTCGATTTGTCACTCATTTTACCAGACATCATTCCATGCATCAATGTACTATTACCAAGTATAGCATTTTTCTTCGCATTAAATGCTTGTACTTCTTCTTCCAATAACAACTTTTCCTTTTCCAATCGTTTCTTCTCTTCAGTACTATCCCGTTTCAATCGATCGAACCTATTATGCAATTCTCGTTCATTTTCCTTCAATTCTTGTTCCTTATCCTTGACACGTTGTACGAAAGCAGCACGCATCTCCTCTTCTCGACGTTGAAGTGCTTCCAAATGAGCTTGTCGACGATACTCGAACGTTTCCTTAAAACTAACCGAATGACCGTCGGTATTTCCTTCAAGTCCATTCTCATCGCCACCGAAACCCATTTGTTGTAATCGAACCCTTCTATACATTTCATAGTGTTTGGAATGCGTTGTGTCGCGAAGATCTTCCATGTTCACCCGACAAACCATATCTCGAAGACGGATAAAGTCGCAATGATTTTCGTTTTCAACTAAAGTAAATTAAATGTTAACAATAAATTATACAATACCAAATTTTACACTTAAATTACCATGAACGGTGCCCCAAGGATATTGGCGAGCACGAATTTGTTTGCTACCAATGCGTACAAATTCACTGCTGGCAACCACGGCAAATGGAATCAACGCATTGTTTGTAGAATTAACACCGGAAACTTCTGGATCATCCACTGGAAATTTGTAATACTCAATTCCATTAGTGTCCAATTCATTCGTAATTCGTGTACGAAGCTTTTCCAATTCAGTCTTGGTAATAGTATCGGACTTTCCAATGACCGGAATTAGATTTACTTTGGTATGCAAAGCCTTCATCGTTACAAGATCGATTGAGCTTAGACCATGTCCAATTGGCGAAAGAATGTATAAACAACAATGTATTCGAGTATCGAAAAGTGAACTTTGAGAACGATGAATCTTTAGTTCTTCTTGGAGATACTTTTCAAATTGCGCATCAATATATTCAACGATTGAATTGTAGGAATCGGCTAAAAATGGAGACAAAACAAAATATTAGTTTAAGATCAATACCATTAATGTTATCATTGTTTACTTTTGTCAATTTGGTCTCCGAAACCTTTCGACTCGACTAAGGACAATTTCAATTTAATATTTCCCTCGTTCAATTCAAGCTGTTGTGTCGTTACACTGACACTTGATTGGCCATGATTACGTAAACCACTGTCAGTTACGATTTTGGTGTTAAACAATGCTTCGAGTAGGGTTGTTTTTCCCACTCCCGTTGCACCAAGAGCAAGAATGTTGAAGCCGAAACCATCGCGAATGATACGGGAAACATATTGATCCGGAAGTGAATCGAATCCAACATGTAATTCAGGTCGTAGGACACGTAAACCTGTGGGTGAACCATTCGAACCATTTGACACAGATCCATTTGTTTTGGCATTTGAATTGACATTAGACAATTTAGGTTTGGTTGTTGGTGCCATCGGTTTCGGTGCAGTTGTTGGCAAACTTGGTGGAACCACTGGAACTGGTGGAACGTTTTCATTATTTTCACTAGACATGATTGACAAGATTGATGATCACTGAACGAATGAAGAACCAGATATGATATGGCAACAACAAATTGAAACCGTTGTGTTTGACAATTCCGCCGACAATGCGACCACCACCCTTGTTGTTGGTATCCTCCAGTCTTGGCCGGGGCCATTCACTGAGTGTAGAACGGGGGGCAACTTACAAATTGCACTGTGTGAACGCATTATATGTACGTTACGGACGTTATCATAGTTTAGTGCAATGCAATGCCTAAATTGGTCATTTCACCGGATACAGAAAGCAATGAATGAAAGAATTAAATGTTAGGTCCTTGAAATTAAGAGTTTTGACCTGAAGTCATCAATCATACTATTGTTACAGCAGGAGTTGACCATCGTTACTTGTGACACATTTCTGGTTCAACTCATTGGGCGCTTTATTTACCATCGGTGATGACATTGATTCATATGGTCAACCAAAGTACACGTGTTTGTACTAATAGCTAAATCATGTTCTTATTGTACATCGTTAGTCACCGTGACTCATTTTTGATTTATCTCGTTAGACGCCATGCTTTACAAGTTGAACAATGTGGGAAAGTAGACTGTGTTTGCTATAAATGGAACGATTTTATTTGTATGATATTTCTTAATTTGTCTCTATTGTGTGAGCTTTTTTTATATTAATAATTCAACTTCAAAACCAGCAATTTGTTTGGTTTCAAAATGGATCAATCATCCAATGTTATCGAGATTTTTAATAAATCTCAACGTACCAATGATATGAGCCGAAATTGTGCAGAAGATTTTTTTCAAATTTATAAAAGAATGGTAAGTTAATGATTCTAAAGTTTTAAACTGTATTTTATTTATAATTTTTGTAAACTTCATTATTATTATAGTATAACTCGTCAAAATTTGAAGAATTTATGGACGTATTTGTCAAAGTGATCAAATCGGTTTTGAAACAAGACTGCGAATCTCCAAACACGAAACGAACCATTCATTTTATTGTTTTAGTATTCAAAAAAATAACATTTCATGAAAATGAAATCGAACAGAAACGATTACAACAAGTTGTTCAGAACGATTTAAATGGAACTATTGATGATTCAAATGAAGCAGAAACAATGGAGGAAGATGTGGAAGATGATAATACAATAGTGGATTATCGTTATGTGTCGCCAATTTCGTGGGTTGACTTTTTCATCAAAAACTCTTTGGTCATTTTTCTCAAGGCAAAAGATATAAATGTCCGACACAATACAGTTGTGCTTTTGAAGGAAACATTGGAAGGTCTCGATGAAATAGACGAAAATACATCCTCGGCTTTAAATAATGTAAGTTAAAGATTGTAAAATTGAATGGTTTTTTTAATTTGAAAATTAATAACAAAATTTTTTAGTCGTTGTCGGATGCGGCATTCAACAAAGATAATAAGGTTCGCGCTTGGGCTGTTTTGGCATTGGAAAAGATTCAAAGTCTTGGGAATAAAGCACAAAACGCGATGAATTTCTTAATGATTGCTGATCCGGATCCTTTGGTTCGACTTTGTGCATTGAAGGTAATTGAAGTGAACGAAAATACGTTGGAAAACATATTAAGATCAACACGTTCCCAAGATGTTCTTCTGCGGAAAGCCGGTATGTTATTTAATCAAATGACTTTTGCTTAAAATTAATTATATATTTTATAATGTAATATGTAGCATATGAAAAAATTGTGAATTATTGTAAATTGAAAAATTTTCCAACTGAAGATCGTTATAACTTATTGATGGATGGAACAATGTGATAATCTTTATGTTGATTTACATTTATCAATAAATGGACCAACAATTATTGAAACAATCAAAACGGAAATCGTATTGAATAGATTATATTGATGTACAATGAATTACCGAATTTCCCGGTACGGTAACTTACCGATTCAACAACACCTAAATCAAACAGGAGTGGGCCAAATGCAAACTATGACCACAATTATAGTTTATTGAATATTATATTATGAAACGAGGATAATAATAATAATAATACCAAACAACAAACGTGAGGAGGTGTAGAGCACAAATTACAATAGCCCATATTTTTTGTTTTATAATTATAAATAAGAATTTTTTCCAAATTGATTGAATTGAATTGATTCTCTTTGAATTGATGGAACCGTAAACAATGCAAACGTATCTTAGTTGCGTGTGTGTGTGGGTGTGTGTTTTTAAAGGGTCATTGAATCGATTGTTTCATCTAACAAAAATGGTTGATACGACAATGGGAATTTTGGTGCCTAAATTTGGCCAAAGATACCTAAATGGGAGACGACATTGATAAATGTACATGAAACTATTGATCATAATTTTCTTTTTTCCAATTGACAAAGACCAAAATGGAGAGAACGAAAGAGGAAGTAGGTGTTGTTATGGGGAGATGATTATGGAAGAGTTCGAAGGACACGATCAAACCAAATTTGATGTTTCGATTATGTTCGATTATGCAACCTTTACTCTTTACGGACGGGTTGCGTGCGACATTAGAAGCGCATTCCTTCGCCTTCCAAGATGTCACGATTTCCACTTCGATCACTACGTCGTTCATATGAGGTGCCCTGATCAAATGTGAATGGATAAAATGAGAATAGTCGCCCGGGGAAGCCATAACGTTTTCCCATGAACGATTCCTCCATTCGATCGCGACCCGATCTTCTAAATCTCATTCCTTCATCGTCCAAAAGTGATGAACCTTTCTTGAAACGAAGTCCTTCACCATCTAGTACCGATTTACGTATAATGGCATTACGATCGTATATATCGCTCGGCTTCTTGAAACGAAGACCTTCATCCTCTAGATATGATGATTTCTTGAATCGCATTCCTTCATCGTCCAAAAGTGAGGAACCTTTCTTAAATCGTAGTCCTTCATCATCTAGCAACGATGACGGTTTCTTGTCTCTTGAAACCTCTGTTTGTTTGGATTATAAACCAAATAAATAAATAAAATTAAAAAAAAACGTTCATAATAGATTGAGACATTTACTGAGACGATTCCTCGAAGCTATAAAGCTCGACGCAACGATAATGAGTCAATTTCAAAATGATATTACACTGCGACAATCAATTTAATAGACAGTTTTATTATTAATTGGTAAATATTGACTTGGTTAGATTTAAGTTTACTGTAAAGTTCCATCAGAAGCAGAAGATACAAATAAAGATTGAACAAATGAAAAGTGTCATATTTACATTAAACACCAAATCCAAAACAGAAATGAAGTTGAAGTTTGTTTACTATGCAAACAGTTCAAATGAACGATGGATTCTATTGATATCTATATATATAACTGTGGCGTCAAATAATTGATTGTCGCCTTTGATTCACTTAACACCATTGAGTAGATCAATTTCAATTGCCTTCCTGTCTGGATATTTCCCAAATATCGACCTCACAATAACTAATAATAAAGAAAATATCATGAAATATATGGCTATAATGAAATTGGTCCAAATTTTTTAAACAATCACATTAATGCAAGATGGGATAAAGGAAAATTAGTTTCAATTCGATCGGCAACGAATTTTGTCTCGATTCAGTTTCGGCCCATTGAATCAGTCCATCTCGATGTGTGTAATCGATTTGGAGTTCGAATGTAATCAATTCGATCTAGTTTCCAGTTGAATCTGGTCACGAATTCTATCAGTGAAAACTCGTGATTGAATTGAATTGCCAAACATTCAATTGAGCGAATGAAAAACAAAAAAATTCCTTTTTAAACTAATAAACGGACTCAAACCGATATGAATTAAACAATAAAAAAAATTGTATTACATTACAATTGAAATCTAATTATTATCAATATATTCTAACATTCAATTGCAATAATCTAAATTATGAATGAATAAATGAATTTCATCATCGAATAAAAACGATATAGTTTGTAAAGTATTGCTCAATATTCATATATCGATTATTCTATCGGAAATTCAATTGAAATGTCCCATTCATAAAGTAGGAAAGTATACGTTCGATGCGAAAACGCGAAAACGCAAAAAACACTTGGACTTCAATTACGTTTTTATTAGATATTAGATATAAATATATATATTTATATTGCCTCTCCATTAATTGGAACATTATCAACAAGGCTTATGAACCCGAATATAACCTAAAAAACAATCTAATGTTGTCAACAACACATTGACGCTTTCACTTTCTATAAGGGAAGTTTTATCTTGAATGGCTCACCACTTCTTTTTCATATATGAAGGCAATATAATATCTTCCTCCATAATGAAGTGACCTACAAAATCATCAACCGACAAGTGTCTACGTTTAACATTCTCCTAGTTCGACCTAAATGGAACAATCGATACGGGTCATATTGATAATCATGGTTATAACCAAAAAAAAAAAAAAAAAAAAGAAAGAAAAAACCAATTCTAATCAATCAATTGTCTCATTTGATTGATGATTGATCAATGAACCAAACCGAACCAATGATTGAGCTGTTGGTGGTGATCAAGCACCAGTTGATTGAAAAAAAATAGAAATAATGTGGTGTGAAAAAAATAAATAAATAAAATAAGGAACAAGTATAAAGTTCAAACTTACTCAAACCATAAAAGTGTTTCGGTTCTTTGTTGAAGTCTTTGCTGTTGGCATAATTGTCGATGGCACAAGCCACTTGCATTGTAACAATAATGATCATCATCATTGTCATGCAAAGGCGATCGATGGCAAAGATTCCATTGTTGGTAACTTGTCTTCCCATCTTTGTCTTAAAATAAGTTACAATTCTTGTATTCAAGAAATGCGTATAAGTTGAAATAAATAAATAGAGTTATTAATAATAAATTATATGATGAAGAAGATAAATGATTCAATATTGGAAAGTCAACACTTTCGTTTGTGCAAACTGTTATGTATGTACTGTACGGTCGGGCAATCGTTTTTGTGGGTGAAAGATTGCCGCCGAATGGCTTTATATCACTGATCAGACTAACATGTTCGATAGCGCCATATAACGGAACCCGACGATCTAATCGCGGTATATATTGTATATATATAGTAGGATGTATAGGATATACACATGCGGCAATGGGAAAATTGTGAATTGTGTTTTATAGAGTGGGCCGAGAGTAGATCATTTGTCTCATGATCAACATCTCGATCCATTTGGATGATCGAAAACGATACGCAATCTAATGTTATGTATTGTGGATACTAACGTTGACACATTGCTTTGCCACACGAATGTGGTAACAAATGGTGCAGTCATCGATTTGACATTTTGAAATGTCACCCAAAGTTAACGGTTAATATTGGACCAAAATACGATCAACCGGAATTGGTTCATGTTGATGTCAATTCGAGTAAACCAAATTGATTGACAATGCAAACAGTTGAAACTTCAATTGAATGCAACAAATACATTGAATGGGGATGATAATTTCAAATTAAATCACTTTTCAATTCAATTTGAATGCGATTACTTTATTTATATCGTTTATTTGTCACAGTAAACTTCCATTAGAATAGGGACATATAGTGTGTCATCAATATAGTAAATATAAATGTTGATGTCGATTGACCTGAGAGTTGTTTCTAGAGTAGGAGTAGGTTGATGTGTTCATATACTCAAATGATTATTTTTCCTCTTTTTTTTCGTTATTTGCCAATATATTTTGTAATCGTGAACAAGTATTTATTAGAAATTAATTAATTTATGACAATCGTATTTGGTTTCAAATTAAATATTTACATTTACTAACAATATTATATTGTTGATAAATAATTCGAACGATTAATAATGAATTATGCATATTATGCACATCGATACCACAAATAGAACATGGAGAACATTGTTGATCGAAGATTGTTGTTTCCACAAAGAATGTAACAGAATTTGAAATCGTTCATTCTCTCTCTCTCTCATTCATACGATCAGCTTCGTAAATGGCACAACTCATTATGATGATAATTAATCAATGGAACATCAACATCAACACGGTGGAAACTGGTCTCGTCAATAATTGAGTATAACGAACATGGAGATACAAGTAATAATAAAAAGAGAAAAGAAAATAAAAGTATAACGACTTGCCCTGTTCTAAGCCAATAAATCGGTAAATGAATGAACATATTCGCTTATCATGAATTCCAATTCCGATTTGTATTGGTGTTACCAATTTCCTATTATATTATGGATGTTAATAATAATAATAATAATAATAATATTGTTGCCTCAATGAACCGAAACGAACAACTTCTCGAATGAGAATAATTGGCCTACGATTAATCATTGATTAGACCGATGACTTTGCCTTGGGGGACCCATGGACCATGTCCAGCATATCGAATGTTAGAACTAATTCATTCAATACATTCTATGATACGAATTCGATTTTCATTTCATTTCATTTCATATATTTCTCATTTATGATTAGGTTTAACAGTTCACATTCCACTTTCGTTTATTTCACTCTCGTTTCACCTTTCACAACAATTTCCACCCAAATGGTTAGTATTGGAATAAACGGTTTTGGACGAATCGGCCGATTGGTTGCTCGTATCGCTCTTCAACATGGAATTCGAGTATCGGCAATCAATGATCCATTCTTGAATGCCGAATATATGGCCTATCTGTTAAAGTATGATTCATCTCATGGAAAATTTGACAACTCAATTGAAGCTAAAGCTAATTCATTGGTGATCGATGGAAAGAAAATTGCTATTCACAAGGAGATGGCACCAGAGAATATTGCTTGGGGATCGAGCGGCACCGATGTGGTGGTGGAATCAACTGGAGCATTCACCACCATTGAGAAGGCTAGCGGACATCTAACTCGTGGCGTAAAGAAGGTTGTAATCAGTGCACCATCACCCGATGCTCCAATGGTGGTGATGGGCGTAAACCATAACAATATTGATCGATCTGGATCAATCTTTTCCAATGCTTCATGTACGACCAATTGTTTGGCTCCATTGGCTAAGGTGATCAATGATACGTTCGGAATTGAAGAAGGATTGATGACTACGGTTCATGCTGTGACGGCCACCCAGAAAACAGTTGATGGACCTAGTGGGAAATTGTGGCGCGATGGTCGTGGTGCAATGCAAAATATTATTCCCGCTTCAACCGGTGCTGCTAAGGCGGTTTCTAAGGTAATTCCTGAATTAGCGGGTAAGTTAACTGGTATGGCTTTTCGCGTTCCCGTTCCAAATGTTTCTGTGGTTGATTTGACTGTTCGTCTGAGTAAACCATGTAAATATGACGAGATCAAGTATGCCATAAGGATGGCATCGGAATCTGGTCCAATGGAAGGTATTCTCGGTTATACTGAAGATTCGATCGTTTCCTCTGACCTCATGTCCGATAGTCGAAGTTCAATTTTCGATGCAAACGCTGGTATACAATTGAATCCCAATTTTGTAAAGCTTATCTCGTGGTATGACAACGAATTTGGCTACAGTTGTCGTGTTGTGGATCTTGTTCAATTTATCTCCAAAAAAAAGTAAATTGATCAACGCCAATGTGTTGAACCAAATTATAATTAATGGCGATTTAAAATATAAAAAAATTTATTAACTATATCTTAATTTTAAAGTAAAAATTTCATTAGCTCACATCATACGTTGATAAATATTGTGATGATTTGTGATACATTTCAGACATATGAACATTTGTTATTACATTGATATATTTGGATAACAAATGTGGATAAATAAATTAACGCGTAAGTATTTGTTTAAAAAACGGACATAAAACGACGGTGATTTAATGTGCTTTAAACAATTAGTGTCGATGGAGATTTAATATACAATTATTTTATAAGAAGTAATCTGATTGAGGCTTCTTTGACGGTACGCCACGACTTTCCTTTATAATAGATTAAAAAACCGATATTAGAGATACGGAATATAATACCAACTTTACAAATATTTACCTGAGGTGCTGCTTCAAAGATAGTAAAACCACGACCAAGGTTCTCATCTAATTCAAGTATAGCTGCCACATTTCCACATCGATAACAATAATTTGGTGCAGACCAGACAGTCAAAACCGATTCATTGAAATGCCATTTATAACCTTCCATTACAAGTTGATGAGCTCGACAAATCATCTCCAAATTGTTTGTGGAATTAAATGTCTGAACCACATCAGAACCGAATAGGAATCCAGCACCACGAGGTGACATACCCCATCCAGTTGTATCCTCGGGATCCGACCATAAAAGATCACACATTGGACCATCATGAGGAACTTCTTGTTTTCGGTCAATTATGCGAATTTCATCCAACGTTTGAATCGATGGTGAAAGACCTCCATGAACACAAAAAATCTAAGTTGTTTGATGAACGGAAATAATTATTATAAACAAAATATTGATGATTATGTAAATATAATATACTTTTCCGTCAATTATAGCAGATAGAGATAAATAATCGAATACTTCGGTGCAATAGCGCCAAACGGTTGATGTGCCATATTTTCGTATACATTCATCATAAAAACCATAAACTTGTGTAATTTGACGAGATTCGTGATTTCCTCGAATTAGTGTTATTCGATCCGGATATCTGACCTATTGTAAAAGAAAAAACATAATTAAGCTTGAATCAAAGAATCAAAACAAATCAATTACTTTTAATGCCAACAATAGGAGAAATGTTTCAACAGAATAGAATCCACGATCAACAAAATCGCCCATAAATAGATAGTTTGTAGATGGAACATCACCACCAACTTTAAAAAGTTCTTTGAGATCATAAAATTGGCCATGTATATCACCACAGACTGTTACGGGAGCATCCACTCTTTGGACATTGGATTCTTCAATCAAAATTTCTCTTGCTTTTGAACATAAATTTTTGACTTCACTTTCATTGATAATTTCACATCGTCGAAGTTGTTCAATCTGTCTATCAAGATCAGAACAACTGTCACCACTTACAACTTGATTGGAGGAAAATATCGATGCTGCCTTATTCAATAAAGTTGATTTGTTTGTCTCAAACGAATCGTTATTGTTACTATTGTTTATATTTGAGTCATTTTCTTGATTTTCTAATATATAAATATCATAAAAAGAGAAATTATAAAATTATAGAAATTATTACATTCAATAAAACGTACCAATATGATTCACTTGTTCTAATTGCCCGTTATCGGATGAAGAATCATCACACGAAGACATTTCCTTAACCTCAAATGATTTCATTTGATGATGCAAGACAATTATTGAATAGGTAAATTGATATAAAAATGATTGTGTTGGAATTATTTAATAATGACTAATTAGAATAATCGAGTATTGGATGCGTAGTTGATAAAGTTCGATCAAAAAAATATTACGAAATAACACCAAAGTGGACAATTCGTAGGATCATTTGCCAGTGTTTGGTCAGCGATACCAATTGTTTCAGGACGGATTGATGTTTATTATCAAGTCGACCGGCATCTAAAGTGTTAATCGTCTATTTAATATAGAAAAAATTTGACAATGAAGGCAAAACCCAATGGCAGCTAATACCGACACACCAAAAAGTAGCTGTCGTGCAACCGAGAAACAATCACAAACGACAACTCAACAAATGGCCCATACACAAATTCCGTAACTCATTCCACACTTACTGTGTGGAATAGGGTGTAATGTAATCTGTATCATTGCAACCACCTGCATCAATACAAAAAAAATGTGTTTATGACATTGACTTTTATTACCGGTGGCGTTTTTAGTATTTAGTGTTTCATCATATCAATAGAAAACGAAATGATAGTGTTAACCATCGACCAAAATCGTACATCGAATAAAGTGTTAATTGATAAACAGCTTATGTTGACAATTGTCCCGATTAATCCCTAACCGGTTCAAGACTCACCATCGTTCAATTTGATCATTGAAGTTGATGATATATAATTGTGTATGACTTTTTTGTGTGTGAAGTGATTGTTTCATCAAGTTGTTGCATCCAACCTAAACAACAACATTTGGTTCGTGGACGGACCCAAATGTGCCCCCACCCTCGTGGGAAATCCGGCGAACATCACTAGCAAGGGGGTGGCCGTGTTTTGCTGCATGCCGGTTGCACCCGACAATTGCAAATTCGGGTGGGATCCTACTTCGGTCGTTGAACGTTGACTACTCCATTTGGACAGAGCGATAGGTGGTGCCAGCAGTACTATTGTCATGTCAAAAACACGCCAATGCTTCTAATTATCTATTCTGATGAACAAGAACGACATCAACAACATCAATACTCAACAATATTATCATTGTCCAGAAATAGATGCTCAACTATTTGAATTGTTGTGTACTGCCAATCCAATTTATTGTACTTTGATGAGGCCTCATGTTTGTGTCTTGATAACTCCCATTTCATATAAAACTGCCAACAATGAAAACAATTGATACTTGAACATTTTTTTTACAAATGGAGCTTACCTTTAATTGCTACCAATAGCTATAAAGATATTCACTTTTCGTGTTCATATATTTTTATTTTCATATATATATACCATTATTATATTATATCGGAAAAATTGATCAAGAACTATTTATATTTATAATCTATAACCATAAAGATGGGAAACATAAATACTGTTGGGCCAAATGAAGCTCTAGTCGTATCAGGTATGTTATATTATTTTTATTTATATCAATTTAATATGAATCTATTCAATTTGATCAATTGATGATGAGCCAGCTCATTCATATGTCGATATATATATTTTGGTTTACATTCCACCCATACCGCCATGTTCGTAACCATGCGATTCATGTTCATATCCGTGTGATTCATGACCATAACCATGAGAGTCATCGCCACCATAACCATGTTCATAACCATGCATTTCATGTCCATATTCATCTCCACCATAGTGATGCATTTCATGATATTCATGTTTCGGATAATGATGTTCCTCTTCCTTCTTCTTACATTCGTTCATTAACAAAACATTTCCCTTACCCTTTTTGCCGGTTTTAAGTACCAATTCTTGACATCCATGTGATCCCATAATGATCGTATCACCCTTTTCACCGCCGGCTTCTACCATTTGACTCAGCACAAAAATGGTAGCCATTGCAACCAATGTGATAATGGAAACTTTGTTCGAAAACATGTTGTTGTTGATTTACTTTGGTTGATCTATTTGTTGAACTGAAATAAAGTTTTACCAAAAAACTTTTGTTTATATACTTTGTGCGATATTGTTAGAGAATCGGATAGTTGAAGGAAATAGTTTTTTGGGAAGTATATAATACCATAGCTCATAGATTGTTCCAATCAGTTTGTTCATATTGTGTTTACCATGATCGCAATTATATGGTGCAACAATGTTTTTAGTTTTTTGTTTTGTTTTGTTTTGTTTTTGTAGTGAATCGAATGTGAATACAGATATGACCACCAGCACTCAATCTTAATTGTTGCTGTCGTTGTTGTTATTGTTAACGACGATCAAGTCTTTGTTGATCATATGTAATCTATTATGTTATTTGGTATTGCACCTGGTTATAATAATGCCTTACAAATTTGCCTTTAACCTTTGCAACATGTTGAACTACATGTTATGTCAATTAGCACCGCAGACAATTATTATGATAATGATGTATATCTACTGTAGTGTGAACAAAATTGTATTATAAATGACAAACTAATTGGAGCAAAGAAATATTCATATTATTCAATTTTCTCTCTCACTCTCTACAGGTGGATGTTGTGGTTCAACTAAGAAGACATTTGTCGTCGGTGGTTGGGCCTGGTCTTGGTGGCTACTATCGGATGTTCAAAGGTTTGTTCGCAATATCTATTCGATATTATTGGGTTAATTACTATATTTCGTTTCTTTTTTCTTTGTAATTTGATTAGAATTTCCCTTGAGGTCATGACCTTAACGCCTAGATGCGAAAATGTTGAGACTTCTGAAGGCGTTCCGATAACAGTCACCTGTATTGCTCAATGCAAGATAATGAACGAAAAAGAATTGTTGACGATAGCTTGTGAACAATTTTTAGGCAAAAAAGTTGATCAAATCAAGTCGGTAATATTGCAAACGTTAGAAGGACATTTACGAGCCATTCTTGGTACAATGACGGTAGAGGAGATTTATCGAGAACGTGATCAATTTGCATCACTTGTACGGGAAGTTGCCACACCCGACGTCGGACGAATGGGAATTGAGATTCTATCGTTTACAATCAAAGAGGTGTACGATAATGTCGAATATTTAGCATCGTTAGGCAAATCAAAGATTGCCGAAGTCAAACGAAATGCTACCGTAGGCGTTGCAAATGCTGAAAGAGATGCAGGAATTCGTGAGTCAGAGTGTCTTAAATCATCAATGGATGTTAAATATTCAGCTGATTCTAAGATTGAAGATTCAAATCGACAATATTTAACCGAGAAGGCAGCATTCGAAACCGAAGTCAATTATAAGAAAGCTGATGCTAAATTGGCATATGATCTAGAATCGACTCGCTTCCAACAAAGAATTGCATTCGAAGAGAAGGAAATTATGCTAATTGAACGGAGGAAACAAACTAAAATCGAAGAAGATGAAATCGTTCGCAGGGAAAAGGAGATGAAAGCAGAAATTAAGGAATTGGCTGATGCTAAAGCATTTGAAATTGAAGAGTTAGCCAAAGCTAAAAAAGCACAAGTTATGGCAATAGCCGAAGCTGAAGCACAACGAATCTTATTGATTGGTAACGCTGAAGCGGACGCAGTCAAAGCTCGTGGTGCAGCAGAATCTGAGCTGATGAGAATGAAGGCTGCTGCATACAAACAATATGGCGATGCCGCAATTCTTGCTCTAACACTCGATACATTACCAAAAGTATGTTTGTCAAACATTATGCATTCGATAATAATGATTAATTTACTTCTTTGCCTTTTAGATTGCTGCTGAAATTTCAGCGCCACTCAAAAAGACCGACCAAATTGTTTTGCTCAGTGGTGAAACTGGTGATGTAGCTAAGATAGCGGCTCAAATTCCACCTACTATTCAAGCATTAACTGGTTTCGAACTAACAAAGGTAAAATGCTTTTTTAAAATAATTTTTAAAATAATTAAAACACTTTTTATTAAAGGCATTAAGTAAGATTCCATGTCAAGATGGATAATAACACAATCAAGTTGCAATCAAGCTATAAAGCATAATAATGGAATATATAAAAAAACGTGAAACTGGATTAATTGATTCTTCATATCAACCTGCCAATATAATTTATATTCTTTTTATTACATTTGTTATGATATTTTTAAAAAAAAGAAAACCAAACGATTTGAAAACCCTTTTCTATATGCCATACTTTCTCTGCACAATACTTTCGGCTATTCATTAAAAGATGAATGAATTTTAAAATCTGACGTATCTTCGGCAATAAGTTCCATTCCCTATAAATGAAAACAATATATAATGTTCCATTTTTGTTAAGATTGGTTTAAAATACTTACTTTTTCATTACATAGATGTAATAAGGCAACAAATGATGCAGCAACATTAACACCTTCGCTTTGATTAGGGCCAAGTTTATTAGGCAAACTCTTCCGAAGCTTTGAAAAGGTAATTGTTCTCGATTGGGATGACGGTCCAGGTATAGGACTTGATTGGGAATCGTCAACCTAGATAAATGAAAATTTAATGATTGTTAACAATTGGCTAAATAATTGTTACCATTGGAACCGTAACTGTAGATTCTTGCTCGATTATTTCCCACATTCCTCTCTTGATACGTTTGATATCGATCTTCTTGGATACTTTTGCATAATCAACATCAAGTGCTTCCTCATATTCGTCGTCTATATGATTACCAGAAGGGGATGCCGAATCGAATCCTAATTCATCTTGATTTATATCAAAACTTTCTTCATTCATAACACCATCATCATCGTGGCCATCATCGGAAGTAATAGTCATATATTTTTGATCCAAATTTCCCCCGGAAATTTTTTGGTACACATCAAGAAAATTTATGTCACTATTTTGGCCACATTCACGCATTTGAGATGGTTCGAACCCATAATCAGTTGGCAAATTTTCCTTTTTCAATTTTATATACCACTTCGTGGCTAGTCTCTCGTTGATTGTTGAATCTTCCTCATCAAATACATCTTCAAAAAGATAGTATACATTCTCAGGACAATTTTTTACTTGCCTTTTTAACTTAAACCGATTTGGTTGATGACGAATAAAGGATCGACGTTTTTTTAAAAATTTTCTAAGATAAACTTTGTTGAACAAGTGATTATCGTTATGAGGTAGTAAGGTCAAAACTTTTCTCGTATGATCTTCCGATGCTTTTTGACCATCTTCCAAATTATGATGATCAACTGGACAAAAATTAGAATTTTCCTCATTATCCTCATCGGCAACGTGAAAATCCGCATTGAAAAAATCATCAATATTGTCGTTTTCATTAATATCAATTTCTTCAACATCACCATCGATGTCAATTTGATAGTTGAGTGAATCCAAATTGATTGACTTGTTTAATTCAGTATCACGACTATTGAATTCAAAGTTGGTAAACGTTGGACAAACGTTAGATGTTCCAATTGAATCATAAATCTTCTTGAATTCATTCATTTCTTCAATATCTTCGATTACAAGTGGACAAGGCTTGACTGGTTCGTTGTTTTCAAAATTAAGTGATGCCATCGAATCTAGAAGCATTACACCATTTGGATCGGTTTTGAGATTGGCCATAAGCAAAGATGAAACATTGCCAACATCAAATGCTTCTGATAATTTATGGAATATTGGATCGATTTCAATATTCGTATCGAATTTACCATGCAATTGATCTACAGATGCAATTATATTGTTCCGTTTGTTGACTTTTTTCTTCTTTTTTCGATTATTATCATAATCTTCAAGAAATTCTTCGCCTATATCGTCAATTTCAACTTGTTGATTATTTGTAGCCATCACCAAACGTGAAGAAAACATTTGAGTTTGACATAAAACGGTGGCAACTTTACTGGCATATAATTTGACGGCAGCGTCCAATGAAATTCCAATCAATTTAAAATCGGTATTGCCATTCGGGTCAACCAAAAACTTATATAAATTGTTTATAAAATTCATGGTGAAAGCTTGCTTAGGATCGAATGATTTTGAGTTAATCTGTTGAATAGATTGTAAAAATTGATTGAACTCATTCTTCGTTGGTTTCACTAGTGGTAATTCACTTTCATTATTGTCATCTTCATCTGAATTCGAAAAGTTGATTAAACTTGTACGTTGCGGAGTTGCGTTCGAAATTGAAATTCTCCGTCCACTCTCGATCATTGGTAATGGTGAATCGATTTCCATATCAGTAACAAGATCATCGACGATTTCCATATCAGTAACAAGATCATCGACGATTTCCATATCAGTAATAAGATCATCGGTGCTAGGACTTTGTTCCGCCATGTTTGATAATTAATAGATTCGAATGAAAGAAGACAATCCGTTCCGGAGAATATGGTTGAACATACAATAGGACAACGACAATTATAATGAAATGATGAAAGAAGAAAGTTTGATAGAAAGATGATAATTATATTGGATGCCTTCGTTGAACGAACGTATGATGATGGTGGTGGTGAAGATGTGGATAAAGATGAAATGATGATGATGGTAACGTTTTCAATAAAAGGAAATTATGGAAAAAATCTCAAATCGATTGAATCGTACAATAAAGCAACTTCAGTTGTTGCTTTTCAATTTGAAATTTGTGCTTTATATATACATATTTAGACAGCAACAAAATGAGACTCAGCGACACTTAGTGATAACTTGTGTCACATAAAACATTAAAGAAATAGTTAATGATAAATTATGTTTAACCCTTAATCATTCACGCCCCCAAAAATCTCTTAACCTGAGTTCATCACTGACATTTGAGTTCATAACTTTTTTTTTTGAAAAAATACTTTATACTCATAACTCAGTTCATCACGCGACCGATTAAGGTTTAAATATGTTGTTCGTATGATTTTTGATTTATGTTTTTCGCCACTAGAAGCACTACCGTTGCTTCCTATTGTACATTTTATTATAATTGATTCAAAATATAAAACTTAAGAATATTATCTATATTCTAGTTTAATGCAATCAATCATTAATGAATAAAAGAAAAGGTTTTATTTGTACAATATAAGAATACCACCATCTTTAATTCAATTTGCAATTTACTTGATTACATAAAAAACATGTTTTTATATGCTTTCATTTAAATTTATGTTTTCAAGTATTTGCACTAAAATAATTTAGAGAATTAAACATTACGAATATGTGCAATTTGGTTATTTTATGGTTATATATATATACAAATGAATATTTCAATGTAAATAAATTGAAAAATTATGGTTATAACTCAAAGAGTCTAACTTGTGTTTAGACTAATGCACAAGTCAAATCCACCAAAATAGCGTGTAACCTATTCATATGAAATAAATTCCGTTCCATTTGGTAAATTGGTTTACTTCCGACATTATGATAAGTGATGATACCATAATTTAATACAATTAGAATTGACAGTACCAAAAAGTACGGTACCAAAACCAAAGGTGTTGATCATAACCGAATGGGAGACCAACGATTAAGATGAACAAAAAACCAAATTCCTTTGAAACCGACATACTAATTAAGTGAATTCTATACTCAAATTTGTAACAAAAGTGATAGAATGACTAAGAGATCAAATGTAAAGTTGCAAGATTGTAAAAGTTGTGTGAACATGCTCGGACCCGTCATATGAAACTATATCAAATTTATTTGGCTGTTGGAACGGTGATGTTCATTTTCCTATATAATGGATCTGGGAATCCGGTCAACGAGTAACGGGAGAAAGGAATTTGTATGTGTGTTTGTGTGTGTGTGTGTGTGTGTGTGTGTGAATGAGAGACTATTGTGGAACAATACCACTTATGAAGAAACCAGATGTACCAGAGAATTTTGGTATATGTGTAGAATGAAGGGGTGCAATATAGGAGAGAAGGACATCTCACCAAGTTTGAGTATTAAACTTATATACAACTGAGTACTATCGTACAAGATTGTCTATGTTTCACTATGTTCCCATTGAATATGGTAATTCCTTTATAGTGTACATTTACAGGCCCAGAAAATGGAACATTATTGACATTGTGTCATCTTCAATTAACCATCACCAACAATATATAACATATTCAACGTCGTCAACACACAAACAACATATATAAATGTGTTGATAACAAATGTCGTAACCGTAAAAGATCAACGGGTTTGGTTTTGTGGCCAACATTTTTAACCTATCTTGAATCCTTTATCTAGTGAAAGTCAATTTAACGTTTAACTACTCAAGTATCATTAAGAGACAACGACGCGAGTGGAAATTAATCTGATACGATTGTGTGGATCGGAAGATAGAAAAAGCAAACTCAATTCTCTTGGCAATTAATTGAGGCGCGAATTGACACCTTATCGATTCGAGATTTGAACAAAAGAGACAAGAGACAAACTAAGAAGCCAAATCGATCCGATTCGATCGACAAAACAATCCTTTTTTTTGTAAGTAGTTGACAAAGTCTTTATACTGTTTGGTGTCTCCATTTACACATATACAATTTGATCTTGGCACAAATGTTAATTGATTGCAATTCAATCGGCCAATGTTATGGCAATTCTATTCTGGTCCAATTGACAAATATGACCGAAAACAGCTGTCGCCAACATTGCAGCAACTTGATGTGTGCATGTGTGTGTGTGTGTGTGTGTGTGCCTTGATTCGATTCTGGCTTGATGATCGTTTATTTTATTATTTTATTTTTTTTTTGCTTTTCTTTTTGTTGTCTGGTATAGAGGCATTGTCCTGTTTTATTACCATTATATACACTGTCAACGGATAGAGGATTACTTTGGTCTTTACTTAGCTTCTTTGTCCAATCACACATCTCATTTGATGATGATGATGAGGATGGTACGGATGATCGGTTCGGTCGCATATACACAACTTGTTTTACTTTCCATTCATCTATATTGGGTAGTAATTGAATTTCAATGTGTCCAATACGATGGAAAAGAGTGAGAGTGTCTCTCTCTCTATCACTAATAGCCATGCATCACCATCCGACCACCAACCTCGTCGACCGACCCAATGTATTGATTCGAACATTAGCTTCTTGCTGTGTTCCCAGATGAAACAAATTGAATGGGAACGTATTGCAACGGCACATTGCCGTTGGACGCCCAATACCAATACGGAATCGTATCTCTCCATTTACTTTCTCTCATCCACATCCACACACACACATAGAAGAATCCACTATTTTCATTCTCACCATTTTCTCACCATACACAAACATTGCCCTCCTACTCAGGTTCCTTACGCGTTTACGAATTCTCTGGTATATAAAGACCGAACCGAACGTCGTACACGATGAACTCGAATACATTTGCATTGTCATCATCGTCACCCGTTGGACGTCGTGGCGGCGGACGCGGCAAATCTGAATGTTCCAAATTGATTCGACATCAACGTACGGCAATGACAACCCAGAAGATGGTTAATAAGAATTTAAAATTCCATCAACAACCATGGTTGTACATTACCAATCGTTTGATGACAATGGTACAAAGTGCATTTCAAAAAGGTAATATATCATTAATATATATTTTAAATATATCGTATTATACTTACCAATATATGTCTATGTTTTCAATAATAATATACAGAAGAAAAGATTGACGAATTTGAATCAATGTTGAATGAATTATGTGGCTATCAGATGGGACAACAACATCTCTATCGTCGACAACAGGAATTGGACGTTTTGTGTGCGAGGACCAACTTCACGAAACAGGAGATCAAATTGTTGTATTGGGGCTGGAAGGTTGGTTGTCCCGATGGAATTCTAGATGAACGAACATTCAAGGAAATCTATGGACAATTCTTTCCCCAAGCGGGTATGTTAAATATTGAGTAGTAACTGTAATAATTAAAAAATAAATAAATGATTAAAAATCGATTTTAGGTGATTCCTCTCTATATGCTCACTTTGTATTCAATGCCATGTTTACTGATACGTTGGCAAAGAATAATGGCCAAATCACATTCAACGACTATGTATGTGCACTGTCGAACCTATGCCGCGGTACGATGGAAGATAAAATTAAATGGATCTTTACACTCTATGATATCAATAAGGATGGTATATATATATATATATAGATATAGCACACATATTATGTCAATATTTGAATAATAAAACAATTATTTATAGGACGAATTAGCTATGATGAAGTACTTCAGATTTCGATTGCCATCTATGCACTATTGGGGTTCAATGTTTCGCCAGCTCACAATACACGAACTTATGAGGAACATGCGAAACGTGTCTTCCACAAATTGGACAAAGATCGTGTCGGCTTTATAACGTTTGATCGATTTAATGAGATATGTACAAAGGATGAGACCATATTCAAATCGATGGAAAGTTTGGATACAAGTTCCATTCCTTGAATCGAATTTGAATACAACGAACAATTTATGCTGCTTTACATTAGATATATTTAGGTTGTCCCTATTTATCCGTTTTTTTCCTGATACCTAACTTATTCATTGATGCTTGTTGTTTCTTTGCAATTATACTTGAATAATATAATACGAATATTAAGATTATTATAATGATTAACCGATGAATAAACTTAAATTCCATTTATTTAATTTTCTATAATATATGAACAAGAATATTGATTCTATCTATTGTGATGATTCGTCTGACGAATGGGATTTCAGTAATCGGCTCAGTTCAGTTTGGTGATGATTCAATGATCGTAACAAGCCTTGTTGTGCAACATTTAACGTATGACAAAGCATTGCACGTTGTGTGTCTAAATTTATCAATTCGGGTAATGTTTCCAATTGTTTTATAGTCAACAATCGTCTTTGATCAAGCAATGCAGCAATCGGTATAACACCTGGATACTTTTTTGCAATACGAATTAATTTCGGTATCTTTTCAATTTTGTTTCCAAACAAAATAGTAAAATGGTAATCAACAGCAAAATCGTTCAATGGTTTGAAACGTGTTTCTGTACAAGCAATTCGAACAATATCTCGGTTATAATATCTTAATGCAAAACCCTCATGTTCATATTCGTTTTTCAACAATCGCCTTTCATTTGTGTTCATTTGATTTTGATGAAAAATTATAGCAATAGATGAGTTTTTCAATTCGTCTAAAAGATCTTTGGCAAGCAGAACATCATACGGGTGATCCGGTTTAGGTGGAAGTTCTGTAAGATTAAAACATTTCTCTGATGATGGACGATGGTCTCGCGGGAAAATTGGTTCACAAACGGCAAGCAAAAGTTTTTGTCGAAAATCTGGTTGTTTATACCGCCGAAATGAAACCGCTTTACGATATCGAACTTGGACTGAATTGATTAAAACTGGTGAACACTTCAGACCATTTGTTAATGAAGTTGACTTCGTTAAATTGTTAACCAAACCAATATTATTAATAATTTTCGGAATAAACATTTTGAATCACAATAACTATAAAATTATACAAGAATTTGTATTAAAAAAATTAGCTTTTCCAAAGCAATAACCAAAATTATGAAAACACATGTTTACCTTCTGTACCTACTAGAGTAGAAATAGTCGAAGAAAATTTAAATATTTAAAAGGTTATTTCGGCGGAAGATTACATATGGGAATTGATTTAATGGCAATAGGTCTTTGAAATGCTCTTACGAATTCCAAAATTTTGATGAATACGAAATCAAATTGTTATAAATTTTTCAATAAGTTCCAGAAATCAAATCAAGAGTATAAATGGTTATAACCAGATTTGATTGAGCTGAAGAAACCAGATTCAAATCCACACTTATGAATCACAATAGAAAAACACAAAACAAAAAGTTTAAAATAGAATATAATATTATGGTTACACAATCTGTCAATATTTGTTTGCAATTTTCAAAGCTAAACAAAATGGTGAGTTTGATGATCAATGTGAGTTAACACAACGGGGACAACGAGACGAGAGACCTTGATCGATGTTCGATCGATATCTACAATAACTGCCAAATGACGTCATTGTGTGATTGATATTTGGTAACATTGTGCAATGGAAGAAAAACTATCATCAAACATCGTTTTTTTTTGTTCAAATCGGAAACATTTACTTCATATATTTATATGAAACCGATTCCCCCGGTATGGAAGGTCGAATATTAATTAGGTGTCGACTATATGTTCCATCATAAACATGGGAACTCACATTTGATTGAAAGTTGCCACCACCACCACCACCTTCATCACTCACTCAATGATTGGTAGACAATGGACGGAAATATATCTGCAGGCCATTCTGGGCTTGGTGTTTTGTTTTTGTTGGCGATTTATATATATAGATACACACACACACTCACACACTTACACACACAAGTCGACATCATTATCATCGTTGGTGGATCATGTTAGACATGGACACTTGTACCTCAATGCAATTCCATTATGTAAATGAGATCTATTGCATCGATGTTGAAACAATCAATGATCTCTTTTGATACATATCATCATTGCACTCGGATTCCAATTTATAAATGGAATTGCATTGATTCCATTTGCCTATTAATGATTGGCTTAAAAGAGAGAGAAAGAGAGATGACAAGCCCGTCGTGAGTGAGAGATGAAGGGCCAATTCAATTGATATATATAAATTTATTGAGGAAATGTGAATGTTGGAATGATGCAAGGGAAATGTGCGCGTGTGTGTGTGTGTGTCGGTTTGCTGTGAAGTGAAGGCTGCATCCAAAAAAGCGGCATACAATAGGTGCAAATTGGTTCACATCCAATTTGTGCATGGTGTGTGAGTGAGTTAGTATTGATTCAACGAGTTTGAGAATTTGCAATTCAAATATTTGCAAAAAAAGACACGTCTACAAGTGCAAACCAATTTCACACATTTATCATCAATCAAATTATAAATGAAAAAAATACTATTAAAACTTTAATAATAAAATGTTATAGTTCACTTTTGGTTAGAATTGGAGAATTTGATTCTATATATAAATATATATTAAATTAAATTCCAATTACTAATGTGTCATTGTGTTGTTGGTGTGTATGCCATTCACATATGTCATTAGCTGTCATCATTAATTGAATAGTTTTATTACTTTAATAATTGACGAAGGGGAAACGATTTATTACGTAATCGATCGTACAGTGGTGATAGCGTTTTTCCCCTTTAAAAAAATGGTGATGGATTAAAAGAGGTTTCAAATAGGAAGAGTTCAATGAAGAAGGATATATCAGGTGGTTGGACGCCATCGATCGATGTCAAAAAGGAGGATGATTGGATCGTTAAAATTGTAATCAATCGAAAACCAATCCAATCGAATCAACATTAAAGTCTTCAAACACACCCAAAAAATGAAATACCAATCTTGTTTTACCTACCTCTCACTCTTTCTCTCTCTTCTTTTTTTAATGTTTGTAAATTTTAATCTGCTTCTTCTTCTTTTTTCATGTCAACATGATGACCATTGGTTAAAGCAAGCAATCAATGTAGATCGTACCAAGGAAGCATGTCGTTTGCCAATAATCTGGCGCCAAAAATAGAAAGTTTCTTCTTTTTTCGTGATTATTATTAGATTGTGCCAAGTGAGACTGAAATGAGTCATATATGAGTATATACTCTGAAATAATCAAACACATAGATTACTAGTCTTATTTTGCCGATTTTTAATCGTGATTTAATGGGCTAAGTCATCGAATGTGTCTTTATACACACACACATTGACAGAAAATATAACGAAAGATTAACTAATTTTAGGTACTTACAACCTGGAAAGACAAACATTCGGCCACTCATATTTAGATGACAAATCAGTTCATACAAAATCGATTGAATAATAATTTATATTAATTTTCCTTTTCTATAAAATCTTACATATAGATGATGATATATAAATAAATATCAAGTCAAATATATTATTCATCATCAACCGTCTTGAAACGTTTGTAACCTTTACGTTATTTGTGTGTGAGTGTGTGTGTATGTGTATTTGTGATGTGGCGCTCAAAAACATCTGAAGCAAAATGTATTTATAGTTCCATTTTTTTATATCACGACGACAACGACGACTTGAAACGATACGATTTCACTCGATCCGATAATTTGCTTGAAAAAAAGAGAGTAATCTTATTATTAGTACACATAGAAACCGATCTCCTCATTCCATAACAGTCGATGTGTGTAAACGAATTTTCGGTTATTTGTGATATTTATGATATTTGGATTTGAAAGAGGAAAGCGTGGTGGCATCGGCATCACCCTGATGGTGATGATCAAAAAGATAAGCATCCAATTTAAGCATTCTCTTCTCGAATGGTGAGACAAGATAGTTATATGGACAAGTGCTCAAACAGTGATCAAGATGTGGCAAAGAGTCGACATTTCATTTTATATTTCGGTTTGACTGCGATTAATATAGTTTGCCCATTTGTGTTTCGGTCATCAATCGAAAAGCATAGCATCTTTGGATGCATCAAAGCTTAACCCTAAATTTTATTATATTTCAATATTATTTTTTTTCTTTGGTGCATCAATAACTGAAACTGAAACCATTTGGAACATCAATTATTTATTAAATCATACTATTTATTTTATTTTTGTTCAATTCTCCATATATTATTTATTCTATCCATATAATCATCATTAGACAAGACTCAATTGTTCTTAATCGATTGATCTGTTAATTGTTTCATTGTGAGAACAAATTAAATCATTGGCGACGGACAAAATCAGTACAAATCATCTTTTTTAAATCAAATATAGAAAATGAATATGAATGCGAAACAGAGCAAACAAAGTATCTGAAACGAGAAGAGAAAGGTGTATGAAGCAAAAAAAGGAGACAAAAAGAAAACAAACATGCAAAACGTGAACAATATCAAGGCCGATTGAGGATCGCAAATATTTCGAGGACACACGAATTGTCTGCATTAAAGTAATATAATGATTATAACAACGGTATACTTAACATTTGTCTGAAACACAAAGTGACAAATTATATTTCCCCATTGTTTTCCAATTTTGTGTTGTTTTAATTTTTTCGGGTGATTTCTTTTTTTTTCTATTATCTTGTAGTAACCAAGTTTAAGTATTCATATTGTTTCAACGTTCAACTTACACATTTACACACTTTTCTTCTCTCTCTCTCTCTCTCCCACAGTATTTGAGAATCAGTCCTTGACCTACCTTGATCATCGTAGTCATCGTGGAGCACATCCGTCAATGACGCCCATCTTCAACATTCAATCCTCATCTCGTCATCTCACATCGTTCCATCCAATTCAATTGAAATATACACGGCAAATGTACTGAAGGGTGGGTGTGGTTCGTTCGTTCGATGCAATTATGCTCATTTAGTGCATTAACCACCCCGTTTAACCACATACGAAACACACATCCGTTCAGTTAGGAATAGTAACTCATTCCATTGATGTTAGTGGCTCGTATCTTTCGTGTGTTTGATTTGTTTTTTTGTTTATTTATTTCGTGCCGTTTTCATCATACATATCACCAACACTCAACTCGTCGACACTCTTCTCAATTGACGAGTGTTTGTGCACGTTGGACGTCTCCATATATACAAATCTGAACGAATCTATCAATTTTGTTTGGATGGCAAACTTTATTTCAATTCCAAATTGAATGTAATTTGTGAATAAGAAAACAATAAAGATTGAACATTCGAAATCGATTCTAAAACCAAATTGATCATGGTAAACAATACCAAAATGATGAATAGACGACATCGAACAAGAAGGAGGCCGAACAACAACAATAGCAACAACAACAACAATCACAACCGTAAGGATAATAGTCATCATTCATCGACATCATCCCATGATGATCATGTTCGACTATTTCTACTATTATTTGCAACGGTATTGTTCACCAACACCATTGTGGATGCATACGATCCGTTCGTATCGAACCATCGTACCCGATCATATGGAACCGGTTATATAGATCCATTCCAATCGCAACATCATTACCAATCGCCATCGTATGTCAATTCATATCATAATTCATACGAACCGCAACCGTCTTCGTCGCCATCAATGGGACCATACGCGCCAACGCCAACCAATTATTATGTGCCATATCGCAAGTATTATAAACATTATCTACCGGGACCACAGTTTTGTCCGGAAACGGGACGTACCGTATGTTCAAAGGTGTCCACCTTTTATCCATTGAACGAAGTCTATTCGGTGGTTACGATGGCACGTGCCAAACGTTTCAATATTTCTAGTGAATTTGTCGATGAAAGTCAAAATGATCCGGAACCACGTTTCGAGATTGATGAATTGGACGATCCGGCATGGGCTGAACCGGAACCATTCCATCGTTTCAATGGATTTCATCCACAACAACCAATCAATGTGGTCAATTCATATGGACCATATGGACATCGTGCAACAGTTTCACCCGTTTATACACCATCGGCTGGCAATTTTCAAGCATTTCATCAAACATTGAATCGATATAAACGACAAACGAATGATGGACCAATACAATCACATTCGATATCTTCAAATGAAATTCCAATTGAACCAATCTGCCCCAGTCGTAGTATCTTAATCGAACCGAAAGCAGCATTGAACGATCGACGACAATGGAAATTCATTGTAAATCTTTCTGAACGTGATTCACGATTGAAGCAAGCCATCAAGGTTGAGGTTTGCACGTAAGTATTCACGATTTTCATTTGTAAACATTGTATATAATATTCTATTGTATTGTAGAACACCAAATCAGCCATGTTCCAGTCAGATCAATCTACCGTTCGGCTTTATCTCACGATGTAAACAAAAGTATATCAAGAAGAAATTGATCTCGCTGGATCCATCGGGACAGAGCATATCGAGCGAGAACTTTTTCGCGCCATCATGTTGCGTATGTGAGGTGATACGATCCAGTGCATCGATTTCAATGTCGGAACGGACGGCCAGAGTGGATAATATGGCCTCGGCATCAATGCAAGTCGTCAATCATGTAGTTTCCAAACAACCCCATCAATCCGACAACACTGGAACATCACCCATGTCCATGTCCACAATGGACGGAACCAACAGCCAAAATAATATTCAATCGAATCCCAATTAGTTAATTAAAGGTTGAAAACATTGCAAATTAGTTTTCGGATCTCGTTGCAAAAAAAAGATTTAATTGAAAGAAAAAAATCTATTCGTTCATTAGTAATCGAAATCATAAATAGAATCGAGAAAGAAAAAAAATATGAAGTTGGTGATGGTTGATAACAATTTGAAAATGTTTCCTATGTACAATGTGTGTAATTTAAAATCTAGTTTACAATTGATAATTGATGAAGTGAAAATTAATCAATTCAGTCTGCGAAAAATACTTTCGAGTTTAAAGAATATATATAAATATATATGTGTGTATGTGTGTGTGTATGTAAACAGATCGATTATGTTTCATAATATATAATAATAATATAGAATGGATACAGACGTATATTATTAATGAAGAAATAGTTTATAATGAGAACAGAATCGTTATCTATTTATTCCTAAAGATTGTTGTTGATAGGAAAGAGGAAAGAGAGAATAGCAATTCCCATAAAATCACAATTGAGTTTTTTGTTTTGTTGACAATGTCATCAAATGATGAAGCGCCAAAGTAAAGAATAATAATTAGAATACAATTTTGGAAACCTAAACCAGCAAATTCTAGATATATTGAAATAAAATAAAGATCTATCTATAGATCACATTGTTCGGGAGTTGGTTGATTTTATCGTTTAATTGGTTTCATTTTTCATCTATATAGTATTGTTCGTAATAATTGTTAGTAACTCTTTGCATCAATGAACATCGTCAGTTTTGTGGTTCAGGTTGAACATCAACCATTTGCCAATACGTTTTGAATCATAATCCATAGCTCTTTCTTACATGTCTTTTGCCGTTTCAAACCATGTATAACTTCGTTAAAGTGTAGATGACCACCAGGTACGAGATTGAATGCGGCACGTGCCGATCGAATAATTGTAAGGAAATCTTCGTAATCGCTTGCATTGATATGATTTATCTTTTGCCAAATACATTGAGTGAATCTAGAATAGAGAAAAAAAGATTAATATCAATAAAAGTAATTAATAGAAATAATTGTTATTACAATTGTTGACATTTCTGAATCAGAGGTGCCAATAGTTGAGATCGGATCGATTGAATATAAGGTGATGAAATGGTAGAAACATTGTTCAATGTACTAGAATTGGCAGCCAATGATGGTGCAACATCGATGATGATATCATACAGAACGAATGGACTTGCAATGGCATTTACCGAGAACATGCAAAACTCTTGAAGGAATGGTGGTCCTATTAGTTTGAAAGAATAAAGTAATTATTAATCAAACAAAAATAATAATAATGATAACACATACCAAACTCTTTGGAGATATCCCTCAACCATTTAACATCTTCACAATAGGTTGGATTACGCGCAAACTTGAGCAATGGTCGTTCGTCGTGACATCGACGAGCCAATGCATCCATTGCCAACATTCCAACACGATAGGCCGAATGCATATAAGCCATTTGCCGTTGGCTCATCGATTTGTGTCCATGTGGATGATGATGATGATGACTATGATTATGATGATGGTGTCCATTGGACGCCGACGCCTGTTGTCCATGTTGATGTTGACCATAGTTGTGATGGTGTCCTCCATGTCCATGATTCGTTTGACCATGATGTTGACTCGGTGCCGTTACATATGGTCCACCCGATGTTGCAATCGTCTTCGGATAGCCCATATAATAGAACATCAACGATGGTGACGATTGTTGCTGTTGAACACCATTGTTGTTGGACATGTTCAATGTTGGTACTTGACTCGATGTTGATTGATTGCTAACACCATTTGGTTGAATCATTGGACGTAGTAAATAGTAATTTGATGCTGCAACTCCGGGTTTATACTGATATGGAAATAGTTGTGGATTCGGTGTCGATATTGGTCCGTACGGATATTGATTGCAAAATGTACGTTGCTGCTGTTGTTGTTGTTGTTGAGATTGTGTAATGATTGCCGGTTGTTGTTGTGGTTGACCCATAAAACCAGCATTTGGATTGAAAAATTGAATCGGTCCCTCAGGACCGATTGCCGCCGTTTGACCACCATACACCGCTCCGGGAAATACCATTCCGTTCGATTGTTGCGATGCAGAATATGATACAATTGGACCACTACTATTCATTGAAATATCCGATCCTTGAACTTGAGCAGCAGTAACCGATGTTGGAATGCCACCAAATTGACCAACATCTTGTGGAAACGATTGTGGTACCATAAAATAGCCGGCAATTGTTGGATCAGCCTGATAGTAGGCTGCGGCAGCTGCATATTGATCCATCGTAATCGGTTTTCGTTGATCATCTTGATTCGATCGATATTCAATGGGCGATTGTGTTTCTTGATCATTTTGATTTTCATTCGTTTGTCGTTCCGTTTCCTTAACCTCCGCTTTGTATAATTCATGCCAAATTTTAGCAATCTTGAACAAAACTTCCGGATGTACGCCGCCGCCTTGTGCTGCTTGTTCAACGACCAAACAGGCTCGTTCCAGCATGGTATTACTCTGTTCCTTACATTGATTCAATGCAATCTGAATGTTGATCGGTGTCAGTGCATGTGCATGTGGAAGACATGAAAGTGCCAACATAGCTGCCGATTGAACCATCATCTTCTCTTGTCCTGGTCCACGATGCGCACGATCAGCTAGATCGGCAACTTCAGGCGGTGTTAGATGTCCTTCCCACGTATCGATAAGAAACGATATTGCTTGTGGACCAATCTCCATTGCTTGACACGTAATCCAACTGGCTTGTGATGAATAGGTACGCGATAACCAATTCGGTGTGACGGCATTGTGCAAACCCAATGCATAGAGTCCAATTTTAAATGCACACATATGTAGATTACGATGTGGTGCACGACAATTCTGTGCTGACGGTGGTTGGGTGAATAGTACCGACGTATTGTTTCCACCAGCTTTAGCAAGTACCGTCTTTGCCAATTCAAACATAAAATGTGCCGATGCCTCACTCGGTTGATTTGGTATGATCGGATAGAGGCCACGTTTACTCTTGAATCGATATTGTTTCAGTGATAGACCACCATTTCCATTGTTTAAAGATTTTATACATTGTGGTTTATATACATTGGTCGTGGTGGTGGATGTGGTAACGTTCGATGTGCCATAATCATTACTCGATTGTAAATTCATCTGTTGATTGGTCGATATCGTACCCCACGGTACATTGCTGACAATTGTTGTTGTTGTTGTTGTTGACCACGATTACGCGGAATTGATGAAACTTCCGACGATAGATTGTTTACTATCGATGATGATGATGATTGTGCTTCAGTACTTTGAATGGAACTTTGATGATGATGGTGATGATGATGATGATGGTGATGGTGATGATGGGTCTTTGACTTATCGGTAGATGAGGTGGAACTGAATGAATCACTACTTTCACCACTACTACTACTATCACTCTTTCCAATGGTTGGTGTCGATGATTGTTGTGGCGTTTGAAACGATAGATTCGTTCGACGTCTGGTCATCGTTGGTGAATTATCCGATGATGTTGTCTCCGGTGCACTTGCCGAATCGATCGATGAGTTCATATTCATACCAACTGTTGCTGTGGTAAGTGGTGATGATGCTATTGGTTGTGACGATTGATTCGAAGTTGATGCTTGTTGACCTTCTTCAATATTATTACTTAAATTCATTCGACGAAACTTTGCTTCCCATGATTTATATTCCTCATCCCATCGACAAACACCCGACGGTCCTGGACTCGAGCCGAGAAAACCTTCCTTCGATGTCGATGATTGTTCTCCTGATATTTGTTCCGCACTTGTCGTCGTTTCTGTCGACGTCGATGGCGGTGGTGGTTGTTGTTGTTGTTGTTGCGTTCGTACCACACGTGCCGGACTCGTTCCTTTTTGTTGTTGATTGATCGTTTCCATCGTCAATAGATTCGTACTATTAGCCGTCTTCCGATAGATCTGATGTATGTCCTTATCCAACAATTTATCCATTATCTTATTTAATCGTTCCTTATTATCTTTATAATGGACTAACAATGTCAATGCTAGATCACCACGTTGTCGTCTGGTTCCTTCGCACAATAACGGATGTTCAGCTTCGGCTACATTCGCTTTCAAACCAATTGCAGCAACGGATGCTTCAAATCCAAGTTTCTCATCATCGGGATGTCTCCATGTATTCACATTTAACGGTGTTTGTAACATTGTGATACCATACGACGATGTGCTGATCGGTGTAGCACAATTGGACAACACCAATGCATCGAAGATATAGCTAGCCAATGTTAGTGGTAACAATGCATCACCACGAGTGGTCATTCTTCCATTGCGAAGTTGTTCAGCTTTTTCACGAAGAACGGCCAATGCTCGTGAACATAATGGTATACGTTTTAACGAATTAACCAATTCTTGCTCTTGATTCGCCAATTTCACCTCCAATGCTTTGGTCGATGCTGGTGGACGAACCAATTCAAGACCAAACAATCCAACATGAAAGGCCAACAAATGTGATTGATCATTCTCCGATAATACTTGACATAGGAATGCTGCTTTGGACAATGTGGCCGATGCTAACAATGATATCCGATGAAGATGTGGATTGAATCGACATCGAACCGTACGTTTCGTATGATTACGTCCACTGGTAGATTGTTGACATTGTTGTGATGTGGATGGTGTCGGCAATGGTAGAATGTTGTTTCCCGTTGAGTTCGATGTTCCCGGTTCTGCTTCTACTTGTAGTACGGGTGGATCATTCAACAGTTCTTGTGCTAAACGAACCGACAATTGACTCGCCTCTTTCACATAGCCATGAGCATAAAGTGCTTCAGCGCGTGAGAATAGAATCTCAAATGAATCTTCGATCGGTTTTACCTCAATTGCCTCAATCATCTCTATCGAGAATCGTTCGTGAAAATTTCCCGATTCAACCAACTGAGACCATCCCACATAGGCTGATGTGGATCGTTTCGAATGTCTCCCAATTGGATCTTGATCCTCATAGAAATAGATTTGATAATCAGAATTGGTTCCTTTACGGCAACCACTTTCAGGGGCGATAGAAGGTTCAACTACTTCATCAATTGTTGGTTGACTATTTTCCTCTAATCCATTACTTCGACTACTTTGAGTACTCTGGTCCCATTCTTGTTCGTTTCCATTATTCATACCAGAATCTTCCGAATCATTTCCCTCATTTGTGTCGTCCGCCTCATCGTCGCCAGTATTCGCTTCTGTACTAACCGTACTACTATCACTAGACGATTGTTTCATCAATGAAGATTGATTATCCTCCGTTTGATTCTTCCAAGTTTGATGATGATGATGATGATAATGATGATCCATCTTTACGGAACCAGAAATGGCATGTTGACAACCAATTGTACTCAACGATGGTGATGCCTGATTGATCGACGTACAACAATATGGTCGGTTCGATTGATCGGTGATACCATGAATTGGATACGCTGACCAATCGATCAAACAGCTAGCCATTGCCGGTTTAAATCCAGAAAAGATTTCAATGTCACTTTGTGTCTTTCCATTTCCATTGACATTACTGTTCGTTGCATTCACATTAACCGAAGAATGATTTGTTCCCAATTTGTCCATTACGATCGCCAATGTTTCCATGTGATAACATCGAAGACGCTTGAACAATGATTGAGTATCCTGTACCGATAATGCTGGATTCAGTACCAACAAACGCCAAAGGACGACAATTTCATCGCACAATGAACTGCACGCATGTTGTGATGTGTGAATATTTGAATGAATACTTGAACGATTATTCTGATTATTAGAACCATTATTTCCGCTACCATTGTTTCCATTATTATTTCCATTCGATACTACTGAACCATTTGAAGTGGCCGGATAGCCTTTTAACAATGAAACATTGGTATTGAACCACCATACCAAAATTTGATCGCACGATAATATCTCTTCGGTTAAGATAGTAAGCAATGGAAATGAATTTCGATCATGGCGTCGTAACATTTCACGTACGATTGACAATAGATTCCATAAACCTTCTGGTTCACGGCCACGTAATGGACGCAACAAGCTGGTCCATTCGGATGCTGCCGGTGGTGCCGTCGTAACCAAGAAGTTAACGTCGGAATATACCATCGGCGATGGTATGCATAGTTTGATCACAATTTTTCGTATATTTTCTTGTAATAAGCCTTTGTCTAAGCACCATTTGGTTTGATCATGTATTGATGCACCAGCAGTTGGATCTGGAGCACCAAACATTAGATTAATGTTACTTTGTTGATTCAATAGTAGATCGTCCAATAATCGTTGAGCGGTTGGAAGAATTTGCTGCGGAAACTCTGCTATTAGGTTGAGTGCAAATTTGCGCAATTGATGAAGATCTAATCGATATAATGATTCAGAAACGGGAGCACGTAAACTTATTGTGGTTGGCTGTTGGTAAAATATATTTGAATTATTAATAAATTGCTAATAAATTGTTTTTCTTTCTAAACATACCTGATAGATTCTATGTAGGCAAACGCATACGACATGAGAACACCAAGACGATTGACAATTACAGGTACAACTACATTTGGTGATACGCCCTCGGTCGAATGTTACGGCAACGGTAAATGGTTTCAACATTGACGATGCAACCGTTGCACTCAAGTGGAATCCTTTTGGAAAATAAATTACACAAAATTTATAATTCCCATAGGTCGTTATAGAAAAAAAAATCCACTTACCAATTTGTAGAAGCCTTCGAACGGCATCACTTCGATATAGTGATTCACCTTTTTGAAATTCATCAGCTGATCCATTAGCTAAACATGAGTACAATCGTATATCTTCATCATTGTTGGGAAAGCTCCAAAATGCAATACGAAGTTGTAACGGTTCAGGTACGGGTGGAAAGATCTTCTCAACCACCTCAAATGGAATATAATTGGCAACCACACGAGCAGTTAGTTCGGTTAACGATGGAACGGTAGTCATATCTGAAAATGATAATGATATACATTATTATTAGAATATATATTTTATTGGGTAGAAAAACGATATGAATGACATAAAACCACTAGATGGCAACCAGTGGAAAAATACCAAGAGAGAGAAAGGGAGAGAGGGATAGGGGTTGCGAAAGAGACCGGAGGTCAATTGCCTTTATTGCGGTTGCGATGTGGCAACGTCATATTCAAACATATTCTAAACGAATCAAAAAGATCATAATATACAAATCGACCATTTTTTGGTACCTCCCACACCACCACCACCACCACCACCTCCCCCAACACCTTATTAAAGCAAGGCACGCTAGCAAAATTACATGTGAAGACGCATCAAACGGATGCCAATAGTTGAAGGTGAAAGGCATTAGGTCGACGGCCGACGATTGTTTCGTCCAAGGTCAAGTATGGGTATTGTGGGAGAGTCGATGCTCGTGTCATCGTCGTCGACTGTTCTTTGTCGGGGAGGGTTTGGTCGTTCGGTCGATTACCACAGTAAGAGGGGGTAGAATAAAAGTAAGAGTGTTTGTCTGTGTGTGTCAAACACCCATATGAAACTTTCACTAAAGGGGAGTAGCAATGAATTGTGTTCATTGTTGTGGTCAAAAAAAAAAAAACGGATTCTCTCATTCTACTTGAATTTGGAATGATCAGAAATCAAGGTGAATGTCTCTAACAAATGAAAAGAGTAGATTTTAAACTAACCTCGAAACGTTGAATTGAGTATGGCATACGTCGGCGATGAAGGTCGTCGCCCATTGGGATGTGCCGCCGTTGATGATGATGTCCCATTAGCACCAAGGCCGACGACTGTCGGGGTGGTGGCGGTGGTCGATGCTTGTGATGATGCCACGTTGATCACAATCGATGACAATGGATTATTTGGTCCAACGAGTACCGATGATTGTGTCGTGGTTACTGTGTTCGATAATGTGGACACAACCGATGATACAGTGGCTACCGCTGATCCATTAGTTGAGTTTGAACCAATTCGTCCAGTCGATAATGATGAAGTATTAAACGGATTGAATGGATTCGATTGTGAGTTTGAGCTACCGGCACCTCCACCCAACAATGATAAACCATTGGAACTTCCATTGGATGGAATCTTCTTCCAACCACGCCAATTGTTACATACAGATTCGGGTTCACTCATCCACGAATCATCCTCTTCGAATGGATCACTATCAGCCCATGATATTAGGTCGGTCATGTTTGAATTCAGTCACAGTTTCTTTATTTTATTTTTTGGTTTTAGTGTTTGGTTCAATTTGGTTCAATGGTCAATGGTACATGATGATGGTTGGTTTGAGATCGAATTGTGTTGTAGAGAGAGAGAAATGAGTGATGAGGATTCGTTCAAGTTCTTTGAAAGAGATGTATACGAGCAGACGATTGCGATGACGATGATGATGTGTGTGTGTGTGTTGTGTGTGTTGTTCAAGTTGGACGATAACACGGAACAAAGCAAGAAATAAAGAGAAAGAGAGGGAGATAGAGTGTTGAGGGGTGGCCAATGTGTGGAGGAAGGCAATGAGAAAGAAGCATTCAATACACACACACACTGCCACAAGAAGGATGATTCAGTTGAATCTCAATGATGATCAGATGTTGCCTTCTTATGGGGGAATTTGTGAATATGCCTGCGTAGCATAGCACAACTATTACGACTACTTGTCCTGTCGTCTTCGCCTTCTTCGTCTTCTTCGTCTTCTTCTCCTTTCCCCCTTAAAATTTCTTCCTGACGTTCCCGATGTTCACTACCAAGATGCCACAGTTTGATGCGGATCAGCAATGAGCTAAATGTGTCTCAATGTTGCTTCTCGTTCGATTCGATCGATTCTGATATAAATGTAGAGATCATTTTCAGTATGAAAATCATTATTGTTTATCATCATTGAATAAATGTAGAAGGAGCAACCAAAGATGATGATACCTACACACCCTGAGATAGTTAATGTCTATAAAGATATTGATTTAAATCACAGTTTTATATTATGGTAATTGTTCATAGTTTGTTATTGTTGTTCTTATTCTGCGTAACGAGAAATCTTGTGTTGAGTAACACACACACGCACACACACACACACAAACACAAAGTCATATGCAATATTCACCAAAACAAAACAATTTGTACTGAATATAATATCAATTACCTAAAGATGAATTAGTTGATAATAATAAATATTATGAATGAATGATGATCATAGAGTGGATGAGGTGGATATTAGAATAGTCAATGATTAAATAAAAAAGATGTTGATGAATCCAAATAAAGACTTGGGATTGTTTTGTATGTGGTGTGTTGATGGTGGTGATGATGATGATGAAAGAGACTCAACTCGACGACGATGGTCGAGGACGACAACGACGACGACAAAAAAACAGACGAGAGTGTTGTGTGTGTGTGTGTGTGTGTGTGTGTGTATGTTTGTATGAAGTGGCAATACATTGGATCGTCGACAGCAACATCAAGAGTAAAAGAGAGAGAGAGAGAGAGAGAGAGAGAGAGAGAGAGAGAGAAAGACACTCCTTGAATATGAGAGTCCGGCGACTCGTGAATGAGCTTGCAACAACTCACGACGACGACCGACCGACAACCACTAGGAGGGGTCACATCATGATGACGATGGCAGCGGCCATAATCAAACAAACCCAAAGTGTGTGTGTGCAAGCCTGGACTCTAGCTTTAAGGGGGGATTTTTCAACATACACTTTTGGATCGGGGAGATCGATCCATCTGAGAATGGAATTGCCATCATTTTGGTACTACCACTACAACACGTACAAACAACGAACGACAATGAACGAATATGGAGGGAAAAATTGGGGAAGAAATATACCAAACCGCGATTCACCGGTTTCGAATGTACCGAAAGAGGACGCTGACGTTATGTCCAATAGAATGGGAATAAAGGAGAAGGGGAAATGATTGAGAGAGTGGGTTGTATTATATTGCAACATTGTCTCATTGTTCGGTTTTGATTATATACACAACAAATATAGATGAAATATATAGTTGATGATGATGAAACATTACGTCATCATTGGAGGAATGACCCCACAAAGGTGGCGTTCTCATTGATAGCTTTTGTAGCCAATTCCAATCACCTATTTTTGGCTAATTTGGATTAAATGCTTTATTTTTTTCTATTGGTCAAGGGAGGTCAAGGTCTTCAATTGATTATGGTTTTAAGCTGAATGAGTAATGTTGACAATTATTGATAGTTCCAAGATTTGATTTCAATATTTTTTGTTTTGTTTAAAACACTTGGTGCCTTATCAAGTTTTGAGGTCAAACGTGAACCTTGGGTCGTTTGAACAATATTATTGCAAATCCAGTTTCCCTCTGTTTCATTTATCGTTCTCTGACCATTTCCCCTACTTTGACCTCGAACCGAACAGCTGGGGTCTGTATTGGGATGAACGTTCGTATGTTTGACCTTTGTGTTCGTGAAGCGACCCTTGTCCTAGATTTACAACTTAAAGCAAAAGGCCTAGGGTATTATTTCTACGGAACTGTCAAGTGACAAGACAAACGACCCGTGACGAAATGCCATAAAGTGCCTTCCCAAAAAATGTGTCTGTACCACAATGATAAGGACCATAGGATTGTAAATAGTAGGATTCTATTTCAATTATAGATAATGACAAAATGAATGTACAAAAAAGATAATCAAAACTAAAAAAAGAAAAGAAAGTTAAATGTATTTATAGATTAAAGCATTACGATTTGCTGTTGTTTGAATGTCAACTTTAACCGGACATTTCAATATAAGGGACAGAATCTCTTCAGTATAACCGATAAGCCAATAGTATTTTCTGGGTGGAATCTGCTGGGAAACGATACCATTGATTGTTATCAGGTTAGCTCGTCGTTTGAGGATGATCTCCGAAAGGAACAATCGATGCCAAGTACCAGCAATGAACGATCGGATAAAGACATCGTCAACCGTAATTTCCGATGCTTGATGTTCAACTCCGACCAACGAACTCGTATTCCATGAATTCCAGCCTTTACGAACAGCAATGTTGTGCGGTTTGTTTGCCATCTCATAAGTTAATGGACGATTACGTTTCAATGTTACTTTGTATCTTCCAGCTTGACATTTACCGCGACATTGTTGTACAAAATTGGGCGCACCTGTTTTCATACACGATGAATCAAGCAATGATCGAACCAATGGGCGTGCAATTGAGACCAATTGAAACGATTGTAAATTTCGAAGAATCATTATGATTCAAAATGGATTCATAAACGTTCTTGGTCACAATCCAGTTATAAACACACAACACATGTTACTATTTCTTTCCAGAAATATTCCATTTTCTTATTTGAAAACATTTCCGAGAATATTTTTGTATAATTAATGTTTATACATAATCGAATAGAATAGTGATAATTCAAAAATAGTTTTCTATATAATTTAACGAAGAAAAATGTTGCCATATATTTAAAAAAATTAAATTGGTTTTGTTGAATACTTTGAATTGCATTATTGAATTTTTTATTATACATTTCAGATGAAATATAATGAATTAAAACAAATTCGGAAATCAAGAGGTTTCGAACAACCGGTGATATTTTATGCAGGCTCCAAGTGTTGGAGTAGTCCGTCACCGAAGAAATTGCCAAAACCACCCGATGTTTGGATAAAAAAGTACCAATCAATATTTCCAAGTTTTCCCGTTTTAGTTCCTCATCAGAATAAAAATGATTTGGAAAAATTGCTAAATTAAAAAGTAATAAAACATGAATTTATTTAAAGTTTTTTCTATAAAAATATCTTTTAAATTTACCTGATAAAAAATTAGATTAGGCTAAATATTTAGATTTACGCTGAATCAATTTGGCTAAATCAATTGTACAATATGTACGAAGGGAGCCGGTGGGATCGTCCTCTTTACTGAACACGACGCGCCCAAAAAACATTGAATTAGTGATCTCAGGGGTTATGTATGCGTGTCGATGTGTTTGCCACCAGCCAACAAACCGATTATAATGCACACAAGTGATGATGCAGTCGTTTCAAGCCAAGGGTTACTGAGTACATAAATTACAAACCAACAACCGTAAAGCATCATCATCTTATATCGGGAAATGTGGATGATCATTATCGAAAAGTGAGCAAAAATAAACATAGTCTAAAGTCGCTATTAGATCAGTATGTTTTATCCTATATTCTAGGAACCATTCATTCTAATATTTTCCTAATTGTTCTTTTTCCTTGTTCTAGGTTGATTTCGTTCTTTATACGTTGCAATCTGATTTGAACGAGCTTCATCAATTCAACTATTATTATTACTATTAATATTTCACCAATTTTCTATCATCGTAAGTGTACAATCAAATTTCATCATTATTGTCAATTCTATTACGCTATTTTTGACCTTTTTGTGTTTTATGAATCGGGATTTGCCGATAAACAAAAATATATTAATGCATTGTTGTTCACGGTGAACAACTTTTGTTTGGTGATGTACGAGGTTGAAATATTTTCAATTATCGTACATTTTACCACTACTTCCACTTACACACGCAAACAGATCTTTAGCTGAGTATGCCACTTGGCATGGGACAAGACTCTCTTTCATAGATGTCTCATGCAGAAATGTCTTAGATCAGTGTCGTGGCCAAATCAAACGAGTAGTAGCTAGAATAAAGGGTGGTAAAGTTTATATTAAAATTGCTTCAACCACATTTGATGGTCGACCGTTATCAATTGTGACGACCATTACTGAGTACATCAAATATTGTTTAGTACAACCAATAATCATCTGACTTTTCCTTTTAATATCGATTACCAAGTTAGTACTGGTTAGTACATCAGCAAAATTGTTCTCATCATCAATTGTTTCATTGATCTAATTATATTCTTCTTCATTCACAGAGAACATAAAAGATTGAAAGTCCAACAATTCATCTTGAAGTTTTTAATCTCGATTCAAAATGTTTATCCTCGATTTCTTTACCGGAATTTTGGGTTATTTAGGTATATAATTCCTATTATTGATTACCAACCGTACTAACACACTTTTTACCTAATTTTATTAGGTCTTTATAAAAAGAGTGGTAAATTGTTATTTCTTGGGCTGGATAATGCCGGCAAGACGACTCTATTGCATATGCTCAAAGATGATCGAATGGCTCAACATGTTCCAACATTACATCCGAGTAAATTGATTAACTTAAAACTTTTGAACAATCTTTAATATCAATTCACCAATTTTTCCAGCATCGGAAGAATTATCAATTGGAAATATTCGATTCACGACATTCGATCTTGGTGGTCATACACAAGCACGTCGAGTATGGAAAGATTATTTTCCAGCAGTAGATGCTATCGTATTTTTGATCGATGTTTGTGATCGTGAACGTATGGGCGAATCCAAAGTTGAATTGGATGTAAGTTTAATATTTTTAAATTAGAAACCTAATTAAATATTTTTTCTATTTCAATCAGAGTCTTTTGTGCGATGAACAATTGTCCAATTGTCCTGTTCTTATCTTGGGAAACAAGATTGACAAAATGGGTGCTTGTAGTGAAGAAGAAATCCGTCATTATTTCAATTTGAACGGACAAACCACTGGAAAGGTATGAATGATTCAATTAATTAAATCGATTATTTACATTTAACTTTCACACAGGGCAAGACGGCACGGTCTGAACTTCCGGGAAGACCATTGGAATTGTTCATGTGTTCCGTTCTTCGACGTCAAGGTTATGGTGAAGGTTTTCGTTGGTTGTCCCAATATATGAACTAAACAAACCATTACCGCCAACCAATAATAAAAAACATCAATAAATGTTTGTAAAAAAAAACAGCAACCACATTATAACAATCGTACAACCATCGTGTATGTGTGTCTAGTAGTGTTGTGTATATATAGTGGTAGTGTTCTTGGTGGCAGCCAATCCATCTCAATGTCAATCCTTGTCTACTCGTCTTCGAAGTCTTTGTGTGACTCTCAAACATCTGGCCACCACCAATCACATTATTCCGTTACCATCCGTTTGAAATTCACGATTTTCTATTATCTACTAATAACAACCATTAAAACATCCCCCTTTTCCCAATGAATGTTCCAAACGCAAAACATGCCCATTTCAAAGCAATCTTTTTATTTATATCTGGCCTTCGATGATAAGAGAATAAACAAGTGTCGAATATTCTTTTTTTTCTATTTAATTGATTTTTAAAATTGTTTTCCTTTACTCCAAAGAAACATGATGTGGAACACAACACAGAATGACACACTCATACAAAAACATACACACACACACACACACACACACAAACACACTAGGGTTTCTTATTTAATCGAAACGTGGGGGCGTCTCTGAACTACAAAACTATTTGCCTTTGTACCGTAGTCATCGTCGCCGAATGAATGTATCATATATATATTATATAAATATATACTAAGGATTAATTATTATAATTATTATCAATTTAATTTGCATTTTTATTAAATGATATATAAAATTAAAAATTTTGTAAAAACAATGTTCCTCACATTTTAATTATGGTTATTTGAGTTAAGAAAAAAAAGAATTCAAAGCCCGAAGACTATTACATTACTACATAATATGTTTGCAATTATGGATAATGGTTTGGCCATAGATTTAAAGTGAATCAAAATAAGCCTTCAATTGAACACGATTACGTTCCAAAAATGCGGCATTTTGGCGAATAGTCTCTATTGATTGCTGAACCGTACGTTCTGCACCAAGAATATTGTTTTCAAGAAAGTATTTTTCCAGTTCATTCGCATGTTCCAAGCTTATAAAGTTTTCAGTTACCGATTTGACTAAACGGCACATCAACGCGCCATGTCCATAAATGGAAATAAATTTTTCACGATTATCTTTAAAGAATTGCCATGCCATCTCTCGACCAATGGGATTTAACGCAACAGATCTAACAACAAAGATCAAATCTTGTGATCGAACTTCATCCTATGTGGAAATGAAAAATATCAATAAAGGAATATCTTTAAGAACATATAAAAGAAACTTACACTCATGGAAAACTGGAGTGTTTGCTTAATTAATTCGGGATTCTTAACATAACCCAATGAATCGGCAATTCGATTCTTTTCCTCGGTAAAATCACTTTGACGATACAATTTTAGCAAAGAATCCATTGATTGATCAGCTCGTGATGCAACAGCTCTATATGTAGACGAACGAATATCAGCTGGAATTGCTTCCTTACCATCTACATGATCTTGAAACATCTTCAAACAATTTTGAATGACATCAGGGTCATCAAATACCACTAAACGATGGATGATCAACGTACGAAGAAGAGTGTTCAAATAAGGTTCATCGGGTTTAGGTGTCCATCCAATAAATGGGAACACTTCAGCATTGATTAATGATCGACCAAATCGTTTAAATGGTTCTTGAATTTCGGTACCAGAAAACAGATGGTTCAACTTTCCCATAATCAATGACAAAACTGACCATACGGAATAGTGGCGTTCTCCTTTAAAAACGGCCATCAACTTAATCAAATCTACCGCACTTTGTTTTCCGGCTTGAACCAGCGCATACAAATCCGAAAGCAAAGCAACACGATCCAAAGGTGGAAGAGATGAAATTTCAGGCAAAATTTGGTTTAACATTTCTGAATCATAACGGACACGATATGTTCCTATCGCCGATGTATTCAACTTGACCCATTCATTGGATTTGATGTTCAATGTCAATTCCTTTTCACGTGTATCGAACAATGTGTCGATAACCAATTTTCCATTGGACATCTTCGATACTGCTGTCAAAGGAATAGACCAAAGAGAATTTTTTTCTTCATTTGTCAATTTGCCAGTCAAACTATATTTCTCTTGTGTCAGTTTGATCAATCGAGAAGATTCTGATGAAGAGATAGTAGAAACGGAGATGACCGGAAAACCTTTCTGTTTGGTCCAAGTTGACATAATTGCTTGAACAGGTTTCGAACTGGCTTCCTCAAGTGAACTCCAAAGATCTTCAGTTAAGGTATTCTTGTAACTATGACGAGTCAAATACATGTTCATTCCTTTGCGAAATGTGTCATCGCCCAAATAGTTGTACAACATTCTGATGACTGATGCGCCCTTGGCATATGAGATATCATCAAAAATTTCATCCACCTCAGATGGATGACCAACTGCAATCTCGATCGGATGCGAATTGTCCAAACCGTCAAGTTCCATTGCTTCAAGATAAACATCCGATATAAACTGATTCCAAATTTCAAAGTTAGGAAACAATTTATCAACGCAAAGGTATTCCATAAATGTAGCGAATCCTTCATTAAGCCACAAATCTAAAGTTATGAATGAAACATAAATAAAATTAAAAATAATTTAAAAAAAATAAACGATTCAATTCTTACGAGTCCACCATTCCATAGTGACCAAATTTCCAAACCATTGATGAGCAAGTTCATGAGCCACTATAATAGCAATATATTGTTTCCTTGCTGTACTAGTATTTTTCGGATCGACCAACAAACAGGTCTCTCGATAGGTGACCAGACCCCAATTTTCCATCGCACCACATTCAAAATCTGGAACTGCTATCAAATCCATTTTATCCAATGGATAAGCAATTTGGAAATATTCTTTGTAATAATCCAATGCTTTTGCTGCGACCTCCATAGCAAAACGTCCTTGTTCAGACTTCCCAATCGGAGTATAAACTCGTATTTTGACGCCACATTCGGATTTTGTTTCAAGGTAGTCAAATTCACCAATGACAAATGCAACCAAATATGTTGACATGATCGGTGACCGATTGAACTTTATAATACGATTCGAATCAACAATCGAATCGGACAAGACAGACATATTCGACAATCCGATATCCTTCGAGTCGGCTGGTAGCACAAAGGTTATGTCAAATGATGCCTTGATTGCCGGCTCATCCCAACATGGAAAAGCACTTCGAGCTTCGGTTGCTTCAAATTGTGTAACTCCACAGTTTCGAAGCTTACCATCGGGACCGGTATACTTTGACCGATAAAAACCTTTCAATCGGTCATTCACGATTCCGTCAAATTTCAAATCAAGAACAGCCTCGCCAACAGGTAAACACTCTTTGAATGACAATGTTGCCGTTTCTTTTTCCACGTCATAATCTACCTTATCGATGCCAATTTTCTTGCTTCCATAAGAAACAACTAAATCTTGAAGTGAGATGACAATCTCTCTATAGTTTAACTTGATCGTTTGTGTTGCTTCTTTAACTTGAATGGTAATCTTTTCATGACCACTAAAAACAAACTTGACCAGATCTGGTTTAATAGTGATGTCATAGTTAATTGGAACAACAGAGTTCGGCAATCGTTCAAATGGTTTTTTATTGGGCTCGGTGGAACACATTCTGAAGTTGTTTGCAAATTTTGATGAAACGTTACCAGAATGAAACAAATTAGAAATAGAAATAGACTTCTTCCTAAAATTGATCAATTGACAGCCACTGGTATAAGGATTCCAAGATGATAAAATAGGGAACACTTTTCGTTTAGTGGTCAATGGCAAATATCGAAGAACAAAAGATGAATGTGCTCTTTGAATGAGTAAACGCACTGAAAACGAAATTGATAACTGGTTGATATGAGTCAAAAGAAAATAATCTACTCTTTATAAACTTACTTAAAAATGGTGGATCAAGAATTGAAGTTCAAGGTTTTGCATCAAAACTCGGATGACTTGCAAAGGTACGGAGCCTTATTATGAGTATATGCCGGAATGTTTATATAGTCGAGGAACGTGGCAGCCTGCCTATTTCTACCAAATGAGTATTCAAACCTTATTGTCCAATAGTTTTACCATGGATACCAATCTTAACCATAGATAACAATTTGTTGAATTAAAATCTTTAAAATATTTTTTTAATCAATTATTTGTTTGAGACACAGTAATATGATTTGAAATTGATTTCGTCCTCCGCTTTTTCCCATAAGACAACAATAATGTGTGTACGTTACCAGGTGGCAAAAAATCGTGATCCAATTTTGTTCGATGGGATAAAATACCAGATGTTTGATTGGACAAAATGTTAGTGGAAAGACAACACCCATATTCTACCCGATATGGTCAATGTATGAAGCTTTGCAAACATGGCATGGCCATTGCCATCGCAAATATACAAACACCCTTCATATGTCGTGTATAGATCGACAAATGTTTACACAAAGATTTTCTCAAGATTCATACTCTAACTATAGACATTTTATACCAACAACATATTTATTGACAACAGCAAATTGTTAAACATTTACAATGCAACGTTAATATGTAGTTAAAACAATATATGGTCTATAAAATTATGAACATCATCATTATGTTGAACCGATAGGAAGTGGGTGTGTCACTTTAACATCATTATTGGTGCAGTTCATTAGGCTTGGTATCACAAATGGCATGTTTCGTTTGCCTATATTGTAGTATCATTTATAAATCCATTTGTGGCCGTTTGAAAACAGCTATTATTTCAACGTTTGTATTTAATAATTTAGATAATAAAATCAACAAGTTAAAACATTTTTAATTGTATTTTTTGTTATATTTAATTCGTTTGATTTAACGATTTTAATCCTCTCCTCTTCACGCTAACAATTGAAACCTTGAACAATTGAGTTTGTGTATAGTGTTCTCCTAATAAAAAACTGCAATTTCCATTACTTGTCTTCGGTATAAAACACATTGTGACCTCGTATGTTTGTCTATAAACACACTAACATATGCTGTTGATGATGCGCATTACACTATTGGCTTGTACTTGTATGCAATACCTGTACATATTAATACCTGATAGCAGATCATTTGATATAAATCGGAAAGCCTAATTATTTTTCCGTTTTCGTCTAATTTCCGTTATCACCCCACACCAAACCTAAAATGGAAACCGAGCTATTTTTCGATGAAAATAACAATCAAATATTAGAGTCAAATATGACCAAAACAGTGATACGAAAACGTAAACAAATAGAAAATATGGATGAATTGAATATAATTTTTACCAACCGATTGAAACAAAGCAAATCACGAACAAAATTTAAAAAGAATACTAGTAAAATGAACCTAAGAAGTCATTGTAATGGAGATTGTGACTTAAAGGTCGTTGACGACATATCTGGAGTAAAGTCGGCACATCAGCATCGCCATAATGAACATGATCACCATCACAAGAAGATTCGGATCAATAATAATGAAAAACAAATGTAAGTAGAATATCTTTCAAATGTTATCAAACATGATTATAAATAAGAACTCGTTTTAAAATTTGATATTTTTAAGTTGTTTATTCACTTCTTTATATCATATTTATATAAGTTGAACCAAAAAAATGTTGATGATAGGCTTATCGATAAGATTTCTGGTAACGAGCACGAGCACCTGGACCACCAAATTTTTTCGGCTCACAGCGACGTGGATCGGAAACCAATAATGATCGATCGTATTGGATCAAAATGTCCTTAATTTCCTTCTTTGATGCTTCATCGACATACTTTTGATAATAGGCAACCAATGCTTTTGAGATAGCTTGTCGAATAGCATAGATTTGCGAGACGTGACCACCACCGCGAACTCGTACTCGAATATCAACGGCATTGAATCTAAAAAATTTGAATATAAACAAACACATTAAAATCTACATAGAACATAGAATCATTACAAGTATACATACTTATCTTGTCCCAACAAAAGGATTGGTTCCAAAAGTTTGTATCGCAAAACTTGTGGTTGCAAATTGTCCAATGGGCGACCGTTGACATGGATCATTCCATGACCACGTTTACAATAGGCAACAGCGGTTGCGGTCTTCTTTCGGCCGAACACTTGCACTGAAACCTGCGAATTCTTATTCTTGTTTTTGCTGTATAAATTGATTAATAATTAGATTAATTTCTACTTAAAAATGTGATTACAACTTACGTTTCTTCGCTCATCTTAATGAATATTAGTTAAAGCAAAACACAAAATGCCAAACACACGAGAGCAAGCACACGCAGGAAAAGGATGCTAGCAAGCTTGGTAGGGATAGACATGTGAACATGAGTATTGTATTGAGGGACATACACATAGGACGTGCTTGAGTAGCGGCGCACTTCTAATGAATGTAAACGTGACTCCTCTCACACTGTGGCATTGTATGTGTTTGCATCTACCAATTATTTGTTGTTGGCATTTGCAATTTTCGTTCTTCATTTGATGTCATCAATTGAACTTGAAGTTAAATATCTTGTCAACATCTTTCTTTATTATTTCACTCTTTTTCATGTGACAATTGATTTATTTTACGTAATTATGTTTCGAATCCACATCGAATCGATTCATTGTGATGGAATACGAGCGTAACCATCACCTATCTCGTAATCGTTCTTTAATCAATAATAACCCAAACTTGATGATTCTCGATGCCAAATATAGTGATTCGTAAGATTTTTGAATTGATTGTTTCACCAATTATATTATCTTATATTTTTTCTTTTATATAGGCAACTAATAGTGAGCAACGTAAATACACACGTATCTACCACGATTCAACAGGTTAAATCAACTGAAACAAATTCACAACAACAGAACAATAAAGATTCAGTTAAAGATTTGAATCAAAATAATTTATTTGCTAATTTAAATCAATCTACATTTAATCCTACTTTGCTCAAAAGTAAAAGTGATTCCAAACTTAATTCCAAATCAATTCATCCCGGCCATATAAAATCTCAATCAAAAATACATCAATCATACGTAAAGTATCTGAATCAAAGTCAAGAAGAAAGGCAAGTAGAAATCACTTTATTTTTTTCTAATTAAATTGTTTTTAATTTCAGGGATTTGCATAAAACTGATTACACATATGCTCATAGTTTTAGCTATAGCTCATTAGTACCACGGTGCGAGCGATATTGTTGGCCAATTCCGAATATGTCCCGCCAAAGTGTTTCGGTTTTATCTCAAAAGGAAGTGATTCATAGTTCAAATCAAATGGCTCAATCTAATTTGAAGCGAGCAACGCCTGTTAAAACATTTTCTAGTCCACGTTCTAAGTTTAATCATGGCCCAAAAACCTCCACACCAAAGTATTCCTCAAATTTAACACGTTCCGTTGCTGCCAACTTACGAAACACCTGTAAATATAAAAGATCTTATAAGTTAGTATTTTAGTTTATCTATTTTTTTTAAACAATTTCAGATGCTTACTCTGATGATGACGACGATGAAGAACATAATATGCCGTTAAACTCTAATACAAGATCTCGTTTTGATGCTCGTAAAGATTCTAATATCAATTACTGTAAAAGTTTATTTTCCGAGGATGATGAAGATGAAGAAGTTAATATAATTAAAAGGATCATTAATAGAACTATTGTAACAACGCGCCATTACTTAACACGAACCAAAACTGAAGAGTTTGCTGATTCAATTGGAACTAATAGAGACTCAAACTTTATTAAAAGACGATATTCTCCTTATGGACCCCGGAATGATCGTTCTTCATGTCTACCATGGCCAGTGTTGTTTGCTATTCCCATTCTTTTATCAGGCCTCGCTTATTATTGTTACAATGGAAATAACCTTAATAATCTTATGGAAGATATTTCTCAAACAACAACAAATTTGGCTCATTTCATCGATCGGTCTCGTTCCTCAAATCCATCTTTTGTCTCCAACGATGCAAATGATCTATCTCAATTTAATTTCGAATTACAATCATTGAAAAAAGAAATTGAATTGATGAAATTGAATAGACAAGATGATCCAACAAAACATGGAACAATTTCTGCTGACTTGGATCAAATTTTAGAAAGAATTTCTACACTGGAATTGCAAATCACAAAATGTTGCCGTCGATCAAATTTAATGGCAGCCACATCAACTAATCTTACTGAAGTGATGGAATCAAAGATGAATACAATCATTGAAGAACGTTTGCACAAGTTTCAAAATCAATATGAGAAACAACTTGAGCTAGAATTGGAACGACAAAAGAGTAATCTTATCGATTTGATTCAACGAGAGGTAGTTCAACATCAATCCATCGAATCTAATAATGACCAACATGTTCAAGGAAACAATTCAATCAAAGTTGAAGAGATGATTCGTTTAGCAATTGCTAAGTATGATGCGGATAAAACTGGGGAAACTGATTATGCACTTGAATCATCTGGTGGTTATGTAGTTAGTACTCGATGTTCTGAAACTTATGAATTGAACTATGCATCATATAAGGTTTTCGGCCTCACATTGTGGCGAAGTCGAAACTCACCTCGAGTTGTAATTCAATCTGGTGTCGTTCCAGGTGAATGTTGGTGTTTTAGAGGATCCGAGGGAAGAATTGCTATTCATCTATCAACACGCATTGAACCGACTGCATTTAGTTATGAACACATTCCTCGATCATTAGCTCGTGATGGCCATATCGATTCGGCACCGAATTCATTCGCCATCTATGGACTCAAGTCTGCCGATGACATTGAGCCAAACATGTTAGGTGAATATCAGTATCAAATTGAAGAACCACATCAACCATTGCAACGTTTCCCGGTTCAAAATGAGAATACTGCTAAGCATACATTTAAATACATTGAAATGGTGGTAAAGTCTAACCATGGTTTTCCGGCTTATACTTGTTTATATCGATTTCGTGTCCATGGAAAGCCAGTCTTTGATGCAGATCTTTATGCATAAATCATCATCAACAGTATCTTAACTTATAGTATAATTCATTATCCATCCCGGTTGCCTTATTTGATAATCAAAACTATCTTATAATAATAACTTGTCATACTTATAAGCCATTTATTTATAAAAAAATCATTATCTTTTATTAATTTTATTGTTTATACATCATATCATAATTTTTATAATCGTCCAACTGATTGATTTATTCAAATTGAAATTTGAAATAAAATATAAATTTAAAAAATAAATTATTATAAATAAAATTATGATTAATTAATTTGTAAGAAATAAATCATCGATTAATTTAATCGTTTCATGATAATTCTTAACTGAATGGCCAATTGTCCTTGAATCGGCATAAATCTCATGATCATTACCACCTGGGTCGGTTTTATCTCCAACAAAATAAATTTTTTCAAACTTATCTTCCACAAATCGAAGACAGTATGTTTTGTCCCATCCAATTGGAAAACAATCAATACTAATCTGTCCACCTATTGCAAATGTTAATCCAAATTGTGGTCCAAACTCTTGATTCAAAGCTTCGACCATCGTCTTTCTGATTCCATGCTCTCGATCATATTCAACAAATTGTAGCCTTTCCGCTTGTGAACAACTTCTACCAATCGGTGATATGTTAATCATTCCAGTTCGAAATTCAATAAATGTTCCCCTTTTACATGGCAATTCAAGTTTAGATAGATAACACAACGAAAAGTTGATTAAACGTTGAAGATTCTTCTCCCCTAATTGGTCAATAATCGAACGTTTTTCAATTAATTTTCCATGTCCATATGATAGTAGCCCATTCTCAGAAAAGATATAATCATAACTATTTGCCAATCGTTCAATATAAGTCTCATCAGTGCCGTGAACCATTTGTTCGGAAATTTTTTTCAAATCCGAACCGCCAACCAAACCGACATGAACTTTTTCACGTAATTTTACTAATAGTTGTTCCATTTCTTCGGTTACCGGTAATCGAGACTGTGTCAATGTTCCATCGACATCAAAAAGAACCAAAGTTTTCTTACGGTGTTCCATAATTAGGTATCAAAATGATTTAAAAAGCAGACGAATCAACAAATTGGATCGTGTTTGAACTATTCGTAGAGACTGTGCCACAACAAACATGCTATACACGTCAACATTGGCGGCAATGATGCCATCCATAAACTCAATGATCGACATTTGGAATGAATACTTGTTAATGTGTTTATTATTGAAGCATTATTCACCATATTCTTCATTCTTGGTTGCATCAATGGTACATGCAAAAGGCAAAAAACAAATTAATCAATATCAATCTTCCGCGTTTTGTGTGTTTGTTGACAACACTTGTTTGTAAATTGATGTCATTGGAAATATTCCAAGGCAAATGATTAAATGATTGAATCGCCTGATTGTCTGACTAAAGTCGATGTACTATTCATTACGAAAAAGGGGTGACTGCATGATTGTAGACATTACATTTGCTATTTCATATCAATCACGTTAAGAAGATCAATGATGGGGGACAAATATTGTTTCATCATTCACCCATTGAGTCATGGCGAATTTATTATCAATCCAAACGGTCACGCACGTATGTCTCATGTGAGGATGCCACCATATTGCATCTATATTACAATATGAATCACAAGATAACTATGAAAATAAGAAAATCAAGACTCGATCATCATCATCATTATCACATTTTGCTAATGGCCATGTACATTTCGTTTCCATTTTATCGTGGTTAGATCCAAACGTTTCGTATCATTCTAAATGGTTCCAATCAATCGAAGCATTTCAATAATACTAACAATTATTGTTTATACATTTCATCCATTGATAGATAGGAGATCGTTCTCATCCACATGCTACTAATCAACAATGTAGTGACCTAGTGAAATAGGAAGAAGAAGAAGAAAAAAGAAATAAGAACATCTTGCTATGAAGTGTGATAACAATCATCTACGATGACATAGTAATCTTTGACTTTTCAATTTATTCGATTGATGATTTAGATCATCTCGCACTTGATTCGTGTGTGTGTGAGTATTAATTTATTGTTTTCTTTGCTGTTTACTGATAATTAATTCTTTTTTTTTCACTTTAATTTCAAACCAAGGTCAGAATCAATTCGAATCGAAATTTGTACTTTTATATAATGGTACAATTGTAGTCGAATTCATCCGCCATAGTAACAATAAGCAATGTAAACGTGTGAATGCTTTCGATGGATATGTTCCAACTTTTTATTTATTTTATACTTTTCCATATTATCGATTTAAGTTTTATTTATTTTATTATTATCAGGTATCGTGATTAGCGAGCACATTCAATCAATCATGTAACCTCATTTAGCCTTTGAACGTGTTTTAATGTGTGCGATAATGTGTTTGAAACCGAATGCGACGATTCTAATAGCACTTCTTATATATTGGTATCGCTTCGATAGATGAAGTTATAAATATGGATTTTATGTTGTATCGTTCGTTCATGTTCGTACAACGACTACCTACCAACGCAGCATGATCGATCGATTTAGAATTGTTGTATTGGTGTGGCAAGACTTATCATACGGATGGTAGGAGAATGTTGATAAATCACTTGATTGATCAATGGACGATGTTGATCAATCTCCCATCATCATCATCACCACCAGACATCGGCACACACACACACACACACACACACATAAATACATGGATAAAGAGTCATATGAGGCGGCAACCGTATTGAATGTCGATAATTGCAACGGTTTGTTTGGGGGAGTATGGCGGAACCCCCAACCTTACCGGGAACTACTAGTATTATCGGCCAACGTGGTCTCCACCACAACATGTTGGCGAATCATTCGCCTGGTAGGCCTTGGATGATTCAATTTGCTTCATAGCCATATAAACCCGATTTCGTCGATCATTCTGATCAAATTCGAAATTTAATTTTCCCAAAAATCACATTTGATTGAATACAAAACATGCGAACTTTAACGCCACTTGCATCCAATCTGGTCGATTTTGATCTTCGACAGATGGATTCAAATTTGCCTAGAAATGATGGAAACGAATCATCTTCACCAACTGCTTCATCATCTGAGGGAAGTGATGTCTTTATCCTTGATCCCTCCGAATTGTTTCGTCCCGAACACAAGGCACCAGAAAAGTATCGTATCTATACGACTAACCAGGTATAGCTATTTTCTTATTTTTATAAAAAGTTTTACATAAATTAATTCAATCATTATTTTATTCGATTTATTTTAGGATGATTATATACAGAAACGAGTCTTTGATACCTATAAAGCGATGCATACCAATCAAACAATGAACTTTGCACTTGATCGTTTGAAAGCATGGACAAGATTCGATAAAGCAGAAATGGGAATCATGGAAGCACTCGAAAAGTTGAATTCATTGGTGGACGAGTCCGATCCAGACGTTGATCTACCAAACATTGTTCACGCATTTCAAACGGCTGAACGAATTCGACGATCACATCCAAAATTGGATTGGTTTCACCTTACTGGCTTAATTCATGATCTCGGTAAATTGATGGCAATGTATGGCGAGCCACAATGGGCGGTGGTCGGCGACACCTTTCCATTGGGATGTGCATTTGCACCCTCAATCGTTTATCGAGAGGAAACATTTTCGGATAATCCAGATTTAAAAGATCAACGTTATAATACAAATTATGGCATATATGAGCCCAATTGTGGCTTGAAAAAGGTGGTGATGAGTTGGGGACATGATGAGTATATGTATCAGGTGTTGATCAATCATCCCAAAATGTCACTTCCACAACAAGCATTGTACATAATACGTTTTCATTCATTCTATCCATGGCATACTGGTGGTGACTACTTTCACCTTTGTTCCGCTCAAGACCTTGACATGTTGCCATGGATTCGTGAATTCAATCGTTTTGATCTTTATTCAAAGTCACCCGATGTACCTGATGTCGATGAACTAATTCCATATTATCAAAAATTGGTCGATAAATATCTTCCAGGTCCAGTTAAATGGTAAATTTATGACAATATTAACGATTCATCATTATGCCAACATCAAAGTTCTCATCCATTTGGCTTCATAAATAATCATATTCAATGAATACTTTTCTCATATCCTTCCGTATAATAATAATAATATTATATATAATGATGGCGCTTGCACATCGAACTTTGTGCATTCTAAACTTAATCATTATTAAATCAATAAAACGTAATCACCAGTATATTTGATTTATCATCGATAGTTAGTAAATAAATCGATTTGAAATGAAATGCTTACAAGATAAAATGGCACAATTGCAAATTGCTATATATATATCTGAATGGTTCAAAACGAAATATTGTGTAAATGATGCAAAATACACCTGTTTTTGGTTAAAGATACAATCAGATAAAAACAATTGGGCGTATTTCAAATTCTCAATTCAAACCGATTATTTTGTGGGAATATTGGGTTTACATTTTTAAATTTAGAATTAACGCCACCTTTTAGTATCAAAATGAACTGGTTACCAAAACAAAAAATCAACTAAGGGTATTATAACTTGTTTGTTTCAATATTCATCTTTTTATTCATTCTGAATGATTCTTTTGTTTACCTTTAGAAACGATGGCACAATTAAGCAGAATTTCTTTTGTATCAAGACTCTTCGCTCGTTCCGTTATGGGCAAAACTAGTCCGATAGCAATGATACATCAATCGGCAATTGTTAATGAAATATTTAAAGTTCAAGATGAATCCGATTTTAAACAGAAAGTGTTGAACAATCCTAATTTGGTAATATTAGATTTTTATGCAACGTGGTGTGGCCCGTGTAAAATCATGACACCAAGATTGGAATCGATGGTTGGATCAAAGTCCACTCCTAATGCCAAGATTGATCTCGCCAAGGTCGATGTAGACGAATTGGATACAGTCGCAGGAGAATATGAGGTTTCATCGATTCCGTCTATATTTGCCATTCGTAACGGTAAAATTGTGGACCAATTTGTCGGCATGAGAGATGATGATCAATTGGATTCGTTCATCGAGAAGGCTCTCGCAACAAAGTAGACAAATTTATCTATTTTGTAAAATGGACTCAAAATTAAATGTAGATTTGTTATTATATGCAATAATAATATTAACAGTTATTATATTCAACTATTTTATTTTATATTCACTATTTAACGAAAAAACCATTCCCATTGTTGGTTAATCAATCCAATTTGACATCGCATGACGATTGCATCATTTTTCGAAATAGCCGTCAAACACATGTTTCCATTGTACAACATACGTTTCGTATTATTCTCGTATTGCCATGGTCCATCGACTGTACCCAATTTGCAAGCAACAACTTGAATATTCAAATTTTCAGTAATCTTTATCAGTGGTCGAATCGTTTCAACACACCGTTCACCAATTCCCAATTGACCTTTAGCATTAAGACGGAACAATTGTTGATAACTATTTTTGTAACAATTTGAAGTATGGATGCGCGCGGACGGATGTACGTCATCTGCGTTAAGACATTTGTTATTACTATTTCGTATCATACCCCAAACCACATTGTTCGGAAGACGTGGAAAGTCGACGAATATCATCGATGCGTGATTAGTGATAAACCAATCGAATGATTTACATCGTAAACGTTGTTTCAACTGTATCTGTTCAGTAAGATCACCGGCATCGTATTGTTGAATTAATGGTTGGCGAGTGTAAAAATATTGTTTATATTGTTCGTCGAACCAAACCTCAACCACACGTTTGTAATTGGTATCGACCAACGGATCTTTACGTTTATGTTCCAATGAGCTAGTTGAAGATGGCATCGCCGATCGATAAACGTGGCCCACACGTGAACATGGAACCCATAGTAAACGGCCGCCACATTGCCACACTTTGAACGATAGTTCAAAATTTTCACCACCCCAAAGCAATAGTCCTAGATCATAGGCGCCCAATTCGAAAAAATATTTCCGATCGATTGCAAACAATCCACCGGCATGAGTTGGTGATTCGTACGGTTCCGTAAATCGTTGTCCAGTTAAACTTGGATCATATTCCATTATCATCTCCTTGTACAACATTCCCCATTCCCATATTCCAACCGGACGTCCATTCGTGTCATATTGATTGTAAACCGAACTAATTTGAAATGTTATCGAATCGATTCCATCAATGATTGGAACAGTCATCGTGTGCCGATCGATTGCAATTGGAGCCAACAATGGCACTAGCCAATTGTATTCTACTTCACAGTGAGCATCGAGAAAGACAACAACATCGCCAATTGAATTGTTTGCACCATACACTCTACTGCGTATCAAGCCAGACCGTTCACTATTTCGTATGAGACGAACTTTGCCACTTTTTTGTTCGCTTATCAACTCACCATCCAATGTGTTACGATCGGTATGTGAAACATCTTTATATGCCAATGGATTATATATACCAAAACGTTTCTCTATATAGGTTTCCAAGTATTCTTTCAAATGACTTCGGTCACTAAAATCATCGACCAAAATGATCTCACGTAGCCACCGTTTTGGTGATCGTTCCAACACTGAATGTACCGTTCGTATCAATGGTGAGAATCCTTCATTATGGAATACGATAACGACCGATACTGTTGGCAAACCATATTCTGGATAGTGCCAATATCTACACTCTTTGTGACGCAAATCTGGCACGTTTCGATCCAATGGTATTTGATCAGAAATTGCAATATTCATTCCATATGAACCAGTAAATTTTTTCCATTGTTTACTATCTTCATAATTGTTCGAGTCCATTGGACTATTTTCATTTCGATTCGATCGTTTCATGTATTCATAGTTACCCCTAATGCCTTCAGTATATATCGGAGCTTTTATGTTTGAAGCGTCAAATTTTCCATCATTTGTAAGTGCAACGTTTGCATTTCCAGACCAATAGTTTACCTTTTTCCGTTGTGATGCATTCATGACGATTATGATTGTGAATATGGTCAAGATGATTAAGTTTCCCATATATTTTCCTTGTTTGATTGCCATTTTTCTACGTTTGACCAATGAAACCTGAACAGATCAATGATTGAAATTGAGAAATGTAATGAAAATTCGAAAGCTGACAAAAGTGAAAAAAAATGTTCGCTTTTCGCTTTTTTTTATATTTATTCGATATATCATTGAAAGATGAGAATCTTTACATCAGAACTAGTCACAGAATCACAGAAAAACCTAATAGGTCCTTTTTTAATTTATCGATCATTATACATATTGTGATAGCCTTTTAAGATTAACTTACTAATTATCAATCTAATGTGCCAAATAGTATTGAAATGGATAAGAAGAAACAAATTCCTTGCGTCATGTCAACATTGACACGTTTGGTAACTTTCTAACTCATTGATTTTAGTTATTATATTTGCCTACTTTTTATATATTATCTACATATTATCTATATTATATTTGCTTTATGTACTCTTGAATGCATTGTTCCTAAATTTTTGCTCAAACTTCGATAATAAATTTTAATTTTTTTATCGTTAATCAAAATAATAATCGATTGTTGCCAATAGAGGGAGTTCTGAAAAAAACGATTATGAATCGAACCAACTATGAGTTTAATCAACTATGCATAAAAACCAAACAATTAATGTAATTAGCTGCATAAATAGGCACATGTCCATTGAAGACAATGCAAGAATTGGCGAAAAAGATTGCTACCGTTTCAAAGGAGGCCAAATTAGAGATCGACAAACAAAGTTATATCAAAAAGTTTCGTCCAATCTTGATGGACGTTATCATTGTTTGGACCAAAGGACAATCGTTTGGTGAACTATGCAAGATGACTGACGCATTTGAAGGATCAATCATTCGTTGTATTAGACGATTAGAAGAGTTACTTTGACAAATGTGTCAAGCATCTAAGGTGATTGGCAACTCCGATTTGGAAAATAAATTCTCTGAAGCTATTAAACTTATCAAACGTGACATTGTTTTCGCTGCAAGTTTATATCTATAATAATAATTATGACAATACTACTATAGGTATGAATTTATCATTATTTTATCTTATTTGACATATAAATACAGAGTATTGTATTGAAATTATGTATGGTTGATAAGAAATGACTTTTTAAAAGATTGTGAATGGTTAATCGGAATCTCCTTGAGCTTCTTCAATTTTGGTTTGAATCGTATCCATATTGTCTTTGAACTTTCCCCATTCATCCAACGATAAACTGATCCCTTTTTTCCCGGGACGGCGTTTTCCATTGTCGGCAACATAATACTCTCGAATGTCAACACGAACCTTATTTTTAAATGTGGAAACGGTCAAATAACGGTTCTTGCTTAATTTGACCGAATCATTCATTTCCGAATCATCACCGGAATCTACATCTATCGTAATAAGAATTATGATTAATTTTTACCTTTATCAACTAAAATAGTTTAAACTTACCTATTTCTTTTTTGTTTTTCGTTGACATGTTTCAATTTTCAACAGATTTAGCTTTAATAGACCAAATGCGATATGAAAAGATGAAAGAGCCAAATGTTTATTTCGAGCCCGAATAACTATTACCCTCACTACCAAACAAGATGTAAACATTCAATTGGACAACATGAGTCGAAATAGATAGTTTTGCGCAATTTTAGACAATGTCTCAAAAGTAACCATTTATCTATATTTTAAAAATTATTTGAGCAAATCAAAATTTAGTTATCAATTTAAAAATAAACAATCTATTATAGAAAGAAAACAGAATAGAAAAACTCGGTTTAGTTTTGATTTTATAGCTATTCAAAGTTGTTTGTGTATAAAATGCACATCCTATACAAGCTGAGTCTGTTACATGTAAAAGCAAAGAAAAAGAGGAGAAAAAGAGGAGAGAAGAGAGAGGATCGTTTCAACTGGAACACTATCACATTGTATTTTTATTTATAGCATGTCTTAACGTACATGGCCCATTAAACAGCTCCGCCTTCGTACATGTAAAAGCTTGAAACATGTACCATGAAATGAATTGTTTTGTATATTACATGAGACATTGTGCGTTAAGAGTCGGTCGACCCCGGCAGTTTCTGCCGGCAAGCGAGCGTTGCTGCCTACCGATTCTAGAAGTGCGTTAGCATATGCGTATTGCCAGTGATTCTGCACAGATTTCCCTAAAGTTTGTGCATGTCATAGCATAACTAAAGCGCTTCGCCCAAAAATAATGGAGAAAATAGCATAAGTGACGGATGTCTTTGGTTTATGGTCACATATTCCAAAGAAACCTTTTGCTATTAGGCTCGCGTCGTAACTGATTTGAATTTGCTTGGTTATGTTGCAAAAAGCTAAGCAAAAAGCTTATTGGACACTAGTAGTTGGCTTGTAAGTTTATTCTTGCGTTGCTAACGAACGATTACGGCGAAATTTAGGGTTTTGGTAACTACGTTTTCGTAAATGCCACGTAAATGCCAGAAAATGCTTAAACAAAGTGGTTTGCGCCCAAAAGGAATCCTTGGTTAAATTTTAGCTGAGGTTTTCCTATATGTGCTCAAACCCGCGTCGTTTTTCATCATAATCTCCGCTGAAAGGTGGTGAAAATAGCAAATGCTTCCGTGTTTGCGTATGCGACGTTCCTTTAAGGCAGCAGGGAAGGTAGCTGAGAAATTTCAAGCAATTGGAGTTTGTTGGCGGTTTGGTTAACTTGGCTTTTTGGTCAAGTGAAGCTAAATTACAGACAGCCTTCCTGAAGTATGAAACATATGTAGCTTCATGGCCGATCAAATACGTATTGCAGCTCAGTCGAGTTGTGGTACATGATCGGTATCGGCTTTTGGGAAAACTGATGTCTGCGGTTTTGCCCAGGCGTTGATGCTTTGTTTGCAAAGTCGTATTGGGTTGTTTTCAATCCAAATCTGTGCTGCGTCTACCACTCATACGCGTATAGTATGAGATGCTTGGTTTCGTGGTTCTACGTACGATGCAACAAGTTGAAGCGTTATAAGCTGAATCCACTTGACTTTGTTAAGTGTTATGACACGTTTGATTTTGCCCAGTAATCATATGCTTGTCTCAAAAATTATGCTATGCATGTCTAAGGACAAAATGCAAATGGCAATTACGATCTATTGAATGATGACCAATTACATGGATAACTGTAACTATGACTATATTAGAGCTAATACATACTCAATATCTCTGTTTTTAAAGAGAATGATGGATTGACGGATTAAAAGACGGCTACCTCATCAAAAGGAGGTAGCAGACTCTGTGTAACGAATAACGAAGAATAAAAGTTTGATTCCGAAAAAGGAGCTTGAAAGACGGATACCCACATCCAAAAAAGGCAATGGGCAATTATGCTATTTTGTATTTTGCCTATTTTATGCTATAGGTGTCAAAAGTGTTACTACAGAGATGGCATGCTTGTGGCAGTCAAGCGTTTATAGTAATGTTGTTTATTGATTCTTTGATGTTGGCTCTTCCTATCATTGCAAAGCAAAGTTTGTTAAACGTTAAATTGTTTACTCGTTAATAAAAAACGTGAGCTGGGTTTAGACCGTCGTGTAACAGGTTAATTTTATCCTGCCTGATCAACATGTTACGATAAAATTCCTGCTTAGTACGAAAGGAATTGCAGGTTCGGATATTTAGTACATGTGCTTGTTTGACCGAACAGTAGCACAAAGCTATTATCCGCCAGATTTTAGCTGAACGCCTTTAAGTTAAAATCTGTTCTAATTATTGTAACGATACCGTATGTGCTTCCGTAGCTTAGAAGTCAATATAGTGTACGTGCATCATGCTGTAATTTTATTGCTTCCAAGCAGTAGATTTAATCAGTTGGTGCCACCCTTGACACAGCCCATTTTGGAGATATGGCATCCGCAAGTGACGAGGCGATGTCGCTTGTTGCCGTTCAGCTCCAAGCTTAAAAGTGCCGAATCTTTTTACTATTTGTTGGATTGCAGCTGAACGTCTTTAGGCTAAAATCCCTTATAGTCATTGTAATTATGTCGTATGTGCTTCTGTGGCTTACAAATCAATATAATGTACGAGCATCATGCTGTGGATCATTTATTGCTTTCAAGCAGTAGATTCAATCAGTTGGTGCCACGCTTAGCACAACTTATTTGAAAATCATCGAGTTAAATTCTTGTGGATGTTTTTGAACGTTTTGCAACATTATTACTAATTTATGTAAAAAAATTTTGTACATAAATAATATAATGGATTGCGGGCCACAAGTTATGCACTCGAATGACAAAACTAATTGTGCTTTGTACATTGTTATCGGTGCCTAATCTGCGGTTCTGTTCTAGTAATGGATGCAGGGTATCTGTCAATGATGGATGCTAGGCTAAAATATCATTATGAAGCCAGTAAATGTATGTACTCAAATGACAACACTAATTGTGCTTTGTACATTGTTACCGGTGCCTAGTCTGCGGTTCTGTTCTGGTAATGGATGCAGGGTGTCTGTCAATGATGGATGCTAGGCTTAAATATAAAGCCAGTAAATATATGTACTGGCTTTCAATCTCAATGCATTTCGGTGCATTGTATTTTGCCAAAAATATTAAGCTAAAATCAAAAACAAAATTTATAATTCCAAAAAAGCAGCTTGAAAGGCAGCTACTTCAACCATAAAAGGCAGCAATACCGTTGCAAACGATATTTTGTGAATGCTGGCCCAATAAATTATCGATAAATTTTTATAAATTACCATAATTAACAAAGAAAAGGGAATCTGGGTTCGATTCCAAAAAAGCAGCTTGAAAAACTGCTACTTTAACCATAAAAGGCAGCAATACCGTTGCAAACAATATTTTGTGAATGCTGGCAAGATAAATTATCGATGAATTTTTATGAATTACCATAGTTAACAAATAAAAGGTAATTTGGCTTTGATTCCGAAAAAGGAGCTTGAAAGAGGGATACCCACATCCAAAAAAGGCATTGGGCAATTATGCTATTTTGTATTTTGCCTATTTTATGCTATAGGTGTCAAAAGTGTTACCACAGGGATGCATGCTTGTGGCAGTCAAGAGTTTATAGTGATGTTGTTTATTGATTCTTTGATGTTGGCTCTTCCTATCATTGCAAAGCAAAGTTTGTTAAACGTTAAATTGTTTACTCGTTAATAAAAAAACGTGAGCTGGGTTTAGACCGTCGTGTAACAGGTTAATTTTATCCTGCCTGATCAACATGTCATTACGATAGAATTCCTGCTTAGTACGAAAGGAATTGCAGGTTCGGTGCTTGTTTAACCGAACAGTAGCACAAAGCTATTATCCGCCAAATTTTAGCTTAATGCTTCTAAGTTAAAATCTGTTCTAATTATTGTAACGATACCGTATGTGCTTCCGTAGCTTAAAAGTCAGTATAGTGTACGTGCATCATGCTGTAATTTTATTGCTTCCAAGCAGTAGATTCAATCAATTGGTGCCACACTTTGACACAGCCCATTTTGGAGATAGCATCCGCAAGTGACGAGGCGATGTCGCTTGTTGCCGTTTAATTCTAAGCTTAAAAGTGCCGAATCTTTCAACTATTTGTCGGATTGCAGCCGAACGTCTTTAGGCTAAAATCCCTTATAGTCATTGTAATTATGTCGTATGTGCTTTTGTAGCTTAGAAGTCAATATAGTGTACGTGCATCATACTGTAGATCACCTATTGCTTTTGGGCAGTAGGATTCAATCACTTGGTGCTACGCTTGTCACAGCTTATTTGGAGATCATCGAGTAAAATTCTTGTGAATGTTTTTGAACGCTTTGCAACATTATTACTAATTTTTGTACTTAAATAATATAATGGATTGCGGGCCACAAGTTATGCACTCAAATGACAACAGTAATTGTGCTTTGTACATTGTTATCGGTGCCTAGTCTGCGGTTCTGTTCTAGTAATGGATGCAGGGTATCTGTCAATGATGGATGCTAGGCTTAAATATCATTATGAAGCCAGTAAATGTATGTAAGCTAAGGGAATGTATAACCCTGGCTTTAAACCTCAATGCATTTCAGTGCATTGTTGTATTTTAACAAAATGTTAAGCTAAACTCAAAAACAAATTATAATTCCAAAAAAGCAGCTGAAAAGTCGGCTACTTTTTCATGAAAAGGCAGCAGTTCTTATGCAAACGGTTTTTTATGAATGCTGGCCTAAAAATTTGTCGATGAAAGACTATGAGATGCCATAGTTAACAAATAAAGGGGAATCTAAGTTTGATTCCAAAAAAGCAGCTAAAGAAGACAGCTACTTTATCTATAAAAGGCAGCAGTACCTATGCAAACGATATTTTGTGAATGCAGGCCTAAAAATTTGTCGATAAAAGACTATAAATTGCCATAGATGCCAAATAAAAGGGAATCTGGGTTCGATTCCAAAACAGCAGCTTGAAAGACAGCTACTTTAACCATAAAAGGCAGCAGTACCTATGCATACGATATTTTGTGAATGCAGGCCTAAAAATTTGTCGATAAAAGACTATAAATTGCCATAGATGCCAAATAAAAGGAAATCTGGGTTCGATTCCAAAAAAGCAGCTTGAAAGACAGCTACTTTAACCATAAAAGGCAGCAGTACCTATGCATACGATATTTTGTGAATGCAAGCCTAAAAATTTGTCGATAAAAGACTATAAATTGCCATAGATGCCAAATAAAAGGGAATCTGGGTTCGATTCCAAAAAAGCAGCTTGAAAGACAGCTACTTTAACCATAAAAGGCAGCAGTACCTATGCGAACGGTTTTTTATAAATGCTGGACTAAAAATTTGTCGATGAAAGACTATAAATTGCCATAAATGCTAAATAAAAGGGAATCTGGGTTCAATTCCAAAAAAGCAGCTTGAAAGTCAGCTACTTTATCTAAAAAAGGCAGCAGTACCTATGCATACGATATTTTGTAAATGCTAACCTGTAAATTTGTCGGTAAAAGACTATGAATTACCATAGTTAACAAATAAATTGAAATCTGGGTTTAATTCCATAAAAGCAGCTAAAAAAACAGCTACTTTATCCAAAAAAGGCGGCAGTTCCTATGCAAACGATATTTTGTGAATGCTGGATGAATGATAATTTAGTACATGTGCTTGTTTGATCAAACAGTAGCACAAAGCTATTATCCGACAGGTTTTAGCTGAACGTCTTTAGGCTAAAATCCCTTATAGTCATTGTAATTATGTCGTATGTGCTTCTGTAGCTTAAAAGTCAATGTACGTGCATCATGCTGTAAATTTATTGCTTTCAAGCAGTAAATTCAAACACTTGGTGCCACACTTGACACAGCCCATTTTGGAGATATGGCATCCGCAAGTAACGAGGCAATGTTGCTTGTTGCCGTTCGACTCTAAGCTTAAAAATGCCGAATCTTTTGTAGATAACTATGTTGGCTAAAGTAAATAAAACAGTAATTGCAATTTATTATGTCTAGCCTACAACATTGTATCCACCAATTTCTTTTGCGCTTGGTGTCTCTGCCGTTGTGCACAATTTCAATAATCTTTACAAACTGACAGTTTTATTAAATTTAAAGTCCGCAAGTTACAAAAACGATTCATTTTTAATCATTTTCTCTGACGTTGTGCACTTAGACAACTACAAAACCGGCTCAATCAAGAAATCAGGCATCCAACAAAATTGATGGTAACCTATCAACGACAAGATGTCCAGCACATTCTGCTCGACTGTTCGGTTTTCAAAGACTAAAGCGTCGTATGTGGGATCGAATCTGTGAGAACCCTACACCCATATAAGGACTGAGTTGTTATCATTCGTTTTGGTTCTATCTCTTCCTTTTTCCATCCAAAACTGAATGCGTACTCCACGGATGGCACCACGTCCTAATAAGTCAATTATGAATTTTTATTTTGTGGTATTGTATTTATTTTATTGTCCATTTGCCATAATCTACATGTGCTAGATGACGTTTGTGTGAAATTTTCCTTGTTTTGCATTCATGATCACCATCATCATATTTAACCTCTTTCTTCCACTATTTGGTTTTTCATTCTAGATAGTGCTAATTCTATCCATCCATTCTATCGAAGATGGTTGCACTCCGCTGAACGTTGATCTTTTACCCCTTCATCTCGAGTGTCGGCCACTGTTTTCCTGTCCGTTCTTACATAGAAACATATGTTGTGTTTGTGTATACGAAGTCTCGACTGTCTTTGTTTCAATGTTGACAGGTCGATTATTGAATTATATTCGTTCACACAATGTTTTGCATGAGTGGTCTCGTTTTTGTTTTGATTTTGCTTCGTTCATCTGTCCAGTTATTCGTTTCATCAGTTCCTGATTTACTCTTTCCACTAAAACATTGATTTCATGTTGGTGTTGATATCTGTTTTATATATGCATTGTTCACGTATTCCCCAAACACTGGCATCTATTCCAATGTACTTGTATTCAACGATGATTTTCTGTTTGTCGATTTGCTTTACCTGTTGTATCAGCAACAAAGCTTTCAACAACAAAGAATTGTAACGAAATTGGTTGTTTGAACTTTGACATTCAATCTCTGGTGACCGTTATCGAGTGTTACTTATTTCAATTTTCGTTTTAATCGGAAACATCTCAATCAATCATATCATTTATAAATTTGTTATATGATCTTTACATTGAATACTCTGTTGCAGTATTCTTGCTACAAATATGGTCAATATCACAAAAGAAGAATTGATCGATTGCGATATCTGTAATTTTTTTTTCCTTCCATTTTTTGATAAGCTCATCAAGCTTATTGTAGTTTGTTTTGCTCATAGAGGGAGCTCTGGTTATGATTCATGTCAACTATGAGTTTAATCAACTATGAGTCAAAACCAAACCATTAATGTTATTAGTTGCATGAACAAGCATAAATAGGCACATGTCCAATCATCACCGGATCATTTAGCTACCAGTTAACTTCGATTGTTTATCCATTTACTCACTCAAACTTATCCTCAACGATGAAGGAATTGTAAGTTTTATTCATAATTGTAAGCCCTAATTTAACTGTAACCATTGTAACTGTTCATAATTGTACATTTATTGTTCATTATGTTACTGTCCTTCTCAACTTTGCCATTTGTTCTCCTACGATCAATCAAGGTATTAATAAAAAGGTTATTATCATTCTCTTTAATTCTGCTGGAAAGGATTTTGGGAAATAGTTTTAAAAAGGGTTTTAGTTTATGTATAAGGGAAGTCAATATTTTTGCTTTTACAAACAAAACGATAATCTTTATCAGAAATCCTTTCTATTTGAATTATATATAGAATATAATTACCATTTTATTGGTACCTTGATTGTCCGTAGTGAAACAAAAATGGCAAAGCTGAAAAGGTTCCTTGGTTCAAAGTTCATACATATGATTAAATGTTTTTTTCTCTTTGAACAGGTCTTGGTATTATCGAACCAAATATTATGGATGGTCGGATGGCCGAATTTTAAATCATGATTTTAATTTTATATTTATTTGTAAACACACACACACACAAACACACCTGTGTTCTCTCTCGTTCTCTCTCTCTCTCTCTCCCGGAATCGAATTGTGTGTTTCAACTTTAACTAATTTTTCTTTATTCTGTTTTTTACAGTCCGACTGTCATTGGAGACACGGTGAAGACTAGTGGAAACACTAGCCCCGCTTGTTCGCATGGAGGAGCCTGGTTTATTCATGCCGTCCTGCCTCCATGCAACTAAACGAAGAAAGTGGAAAAATGGGTTGTCTGGGTCGAGCTGGCCTGAATCTTTTTACTTGATTCTGCCTGTGCCTACTTGACTTCTAAGACATAAAACACCCAAAACATGGCAGAATCGATGAGTTCGCTAGCAGGACCCTAGGTACGTTCTTCCTGCCCACCTGCTAGCAACTTAAAGAAGTTACGGGCTTAATCGAATAGTCGATCGAATTGTGGTGTGCCTAGCTTGCTTAACTGCGGGCCGCATCACTTTGGGTTTTTTGCTTTGCCTGCCTTTTTGCCCATTCGAGACTTTAAATTTTTAAAAACGGAACTTGGCGAAGATTTTTTTTAGCAAGGTAAGTTCAATTTTTAATGAGATGATGATGGAGGGAGAGAGAGAAGAGAGAGAACACATTTGAGAACACAATTAAAAACACAAAACATTCTATATTTTATTGTATATTAATAATAACTATTGAATTGTAATTGAAATACAAAATAATAAAAATTTTGAAAACTTTCGGGAACGGGGAAACTATTTGGGAAGATCCTATGTTGTGTGTATGTAACGAGTGATATGAACGCGTTTAAGTTTCGATACTATCGTACATTCGTACACATCGTTCATCACTTCACCAGCTGCTTTTTGTTATGCATTGTTGTGGTATTATGTATCATTAGTCATTTTCAATTAAAATGTGTAAATTTTACAACTTCACTTCAAGAGAATCGTGTGGCAAAACAACGAAGATGAAGAAGCTTTTGTAAAGAAATATAGGAAGAATCTGATTCCGTTTTGCATGGTAAATCAGCAAAACTCGTTGGTTCGAACCGCCATTAACATTGTGGGAATTATGATCATTTGATATGGCTAATCTATTCTGAATCATCAGAATTATCATTGTCAAGAATCGAAGTTATATCGGTATGATTATATTTAAATTGTTTATTTTTATAATAATCTATTTTTCATTCACTTTATTGCAACATCGAAATATGGCAGCATCGTCAAATATTCATCAAGTTATCATATATTATTTATTTCAACAATGAAAAACTGTAACAAAATTAGTTGTTTCATAATCGACATTCTATTTCTGGTTACCACTTTATGTTTTCAAAGATCGATTATGATCGTAATCAGTCAACAATTCAATAATCAAAGTTATATTGGTTCGTTTTTATTATTATTTATATACTGTTTATATTTTGGTAATAATCTATTTTTCATTTACTGTAGATGAGGCTTATTTCCCCAACAAACTTAATCCAAGAATCAAATTTTATAACATAGAACTAAAACAACATCGTCTAATATTTATCACAAGTTATCATATATTACTCATTTTGACAACAAAGAATTGTAACGAAATTGGTTGTTTGAACGTTGGTATTTAATCTCTGGTGACCATTATCGAGTGTTACTTATTTCAATTATAGTTTAAATCGGAAACATCTCAATCAATCTAAACATTGTATTATTTTCAAGTTAGAATTCAAGTACCCCTGTTCCTATGGTGTTCCATATTAGAATCAGAACCCAAGTGACTATGTTCCCATCCAATTGATTGATGCGCATGACCAAATTCTTGGCCGCCATTGTGCCCATTGACTCAAATGGAACATTTGCGCAGGATCAAGTAGAACAAAAGAACTCATCCTCATTCTCGTTTGGACTCTCCTCCTGAACGGACGCCTTCTCTCTCAAGTTGCGTCAACCGTTACCAGGTAAATGTGATTTCGATTTTGAATCATTTATTTATTTGTCTTCATACTTGTATATTGGTTCATCATACTAACTTTTACTTTATTCATTTCATTCTAACAGATCGTTAAATGTGTGGCCGACTCAAATTCTGTAAGTTCAATTTTCATTTTTACAAATGTCCTTATTTCTCTCTCCCTCTCTATCTCTTTGTTTCGATAATTACTTTTCGGGCCTACCATCGAGTGCTCTCGATTTCATTTTATTTCCAATATATCATTATCCATCTTTTCCCTTGAATATTGATCTCTGTTTCTCTGATTCGATATTGTCTTTTGTGATCATTATCTAGTGGTCTCGAATTGAGTTTTATTTACACTTGATCATTGATCACTTTAACACTCATATATCGATGTATCTTAATCGGTATTTTTTATTGTGCACTTTATCGAGTGTTCTCGATTTCAATCTTATTAGTTAGGTTCGATCAGGCTTGTGTCTTGATTCTCTGTATCTCTCTGGTTCGATAATTACTTTTTGTGCTTACCATCGAGTTTCTCTCGATTTTATTTTATTTCTAATCTATCATTATCAATCTTTTCCCTTGAATATCGATCTCTGTTTCTCTGATTCGATATTGTCTTTTGTGATCATTATCTAGTGGTCTCGAATTGAGTTTTATTTACACTTGATCATTGATCACTTTAGCACTCTTATATCGATATCTCCCCATTTGAATTCGGTATTTTCTATAGTGTCCTTTATCGAGTTTTCTCGATTCCAATCTTATTAGTTAGGTTCGATCAATATACTCATTTACCAACCATTTCTTTACCTCAATCAAATAGAACATTGTTAGAACTGTTCCAGAACATTCTTCTCCTCCCTCCTCTCAGCATAGCCACAAAACCGTTGGATTAACTCACACACACATACCATGATGTGCAAACCCACTTTTCGTGCGTAAATTGGTTTCTGCGCATCTCTCTCTCTCTCTCTCTCTCTCACACTTCGTACGACGTACGGCAAATAGAACATCCTCACACAACCACCGCTAGCAACTCACCCCTCCGCCATTCACACACAAGCACATTGTACGCTAGCTCATTCATTCTTTCTAAATAGTTTGTTCTACTTTAGTTGGTTTTGCTTCATTTATTCTAATTTAATTTGTTGATTGTAAAATTTTGAAAGTTCTTTTTCATTTATAGTTATAACTTTATCACCTTTTGACATATCGAAATCTTTTTCTATGGTTCGATATTTTCTCTCGTGTCCACTATCAAGTGCTATCATTATTAGTTTAAATTCAATTCGATCATTAACGACTTTACTGTAATATTGTATCTTAGCATTATTGTACATCACCTGTTGCTATTCCCACTTAGCCAAGTCCTGGTTTGACTATCGGGTGGTGAGAGATGAACCATACCTCATCGTGCACGCTCACCTGACACGCACTACTGACTCATTTTTTGTATTCTTTTATTTTATGAACTACAAATTAATTTTTCTTTTCATTTTAGATCAAATTCAATCTTTCTTTGGTGTTTGAATTGAATTGTTGAGCTGTGTTGAATGGATGGATGGAAGCCATGCAAGAGAAAGTGGGAAAGAAGTGATCAAGCGAATGATCAATGGTTTCGTCGGCAAATTTGGTAAGTAGTTTTTCGTTTTGATTTTGAGCGAATGAATTTAATTGATTTTATTGTATTATTTTAGGAAATTTAATTGGCATTTACCATCTGATATTGGAGCAGATAATGATGATGGTATTTACGATTCGGAAGATTTTCGATTGGTATTTGATTCGATCGCAGCAACATGCAAAGCGACAGAAAATGTAAGTTTGTATCAAACAAGCGTGTGCGAATCATCAGTCATTCAATCAATCGACGTTGTAGTAGATCATCATTAATTTGTTAGTTGATTAATTATGGTAGTTTTTGGGCTTGGTAGTCATTAATCTATTTTAGATCGATTGATTTGCCAGTAAGTCCCGCTTCAATGTTGGACAATTGGCAACAGTTGTCATTTGTCTTGAAGTATGATCATCATCGATAGATATTTATAGCTGTGCAAATTATGGTACGCCTTGACTTGGCTTGGCTTAGTATTTGCGAGATGTTGATCCATTAGGGATCGATTGATTACCATTGATTTATTAGCAGCACCGCGCCAGTAAGACCAGTAGCTACCATTGATTGAACCATCCATTAGGTTTGTTTATTTATTAGTGTGTGTGTGTGTGAAAGGATTACTGAATGACGATGATGGTTCAATCTTGTTGTTGAATGATAGGATGATGATGATCATTAATGTTCCGGCCGTTGACTATTGATGATGATGGTGATACATCAGGTATCACTGTCTTTGCCACATAATGGTGGCTTTTGCAGCAATCGTTCGCGGAAGCTTCTTCACTGCATCGGCATGCGACAATTCATACCCACGCCAATCGGTCTTGTACCATCCCCTCGGGTCCCTGCAATTTCCTTGTCGGTGAGTAGCTGTTGAGGTGGAAGTAATGATTGTTGTATTGTGTATGAAAGGGATGTGAATTTGAAGAGACATTAAGTCTTGATTATTGTTCCGGCCGATGATTAATGATGATGATGATTATGATACGTTAGGTGTAATTGTAGTTGTTTGATTGATTGATGATGATGCATTCTTTGTTGTTGCTGAGCTGAGCTAAGCTTGGATGGATTGAAACATTGAACCACCACCGTGACCTTATAGTTTGATGGATCAATCGTTTTATTTGGAATTCGCAAGCAATTATTTTGATTCATCAATTTGAAAAGGGGTTCCTTCGTTTTGAGTTGGAATTCAATTGCCAAGTCGTCGTTTTATTGTTGAAGATATGTTGACTATTGATTTATTGATTCCGGAAAATTTTAAACATCAATTTGCAGAAACCTCTTTTCGAAGATTTGAATTGAATTATTGATATCTGAAAATAATTGGTGATTTGCAAACGGTTATTTTCGAAAATTTGGAATTTTATTGCATTCAAGTAATATTTAGACAATTTGAAATGGCAATTACTCCAGGTAAGTTATTTCACTTTTTATTAAATCGCATACTGATTCCATCTTTTTATTCTAGATTATCATTACGTTTAATGCAAATCATTCATCACTTATGAATCTTCATCTCTCAATCATCCATATTATACTGTGCTATATTATTTTTGCCAATTTCCGTGTGCCAGTTTCAAATCTTCAAATCATTTGCATCTTTCTTCTATTTTTACTTTGTGTTTAGTGATTGGATTACGATTCAATATTTATTTGAAACTTGTTTTGTTTTATATTTAGTGTCATTTTTGTGCTACCATTCAATTGATCGACAAACAATATTTACCATTTCGTACAACTTTGCCACGTATATCAAGTATCAAGTTCAATTATTTTTCTTGTGTTCACCATTGAATATTATCCAATCCAGTGTTTATTAAAATTAATTTCATATGCATCTACTCTTCACATCTGCATTCTGCATTCTACATTCTGCAATTTGAAATGGCAATTACTCTAGGTAAGGTATTTCACTTTTTATTAGATCGCATATTAATTCCATCTTTTTTTTATTATCATATTGCCCAATTCTCGCCAAGGAGATGCTAATTATCGCAATTGAAAATTTATTTGCGATACTTGAATCGTGAACTGTTCATTTATTCTTGTGCTAAACAATATCATTCATTCATCAATATCAATTCTTGCCAAGAAGAGGCTAATCGAAACCTTGCAACATCGAAATATGGCAGCATCGTCAAATATTCATCAAATTATCATATATTATTTATTTCAACAATGAAAAACTGTTGTTTCAAAATCGGCATTCTACTTCTGATTACCACTTTATGTTTTCAAAGATCGATTATGATCGTAATCAGTCAACAACTCAATAATCAAAGTTATATTGGTTCGTTTTTATTATTATTTATATACTGTTTATATTTTGGTAATAATCTATTTTTCATTTACTGTAGATGAGGCTTATTTCCCCAACATACTTAATCCAATCATTACCAGGTAAATGTGATTTCGATTTTGAATCATCGATTGGTTCATCATACTAACGTTTACTTTATTCATTTCATTCTAACAGATCGTTTAATGTGTGGTCAATTCAAATTCTGCAAGTTCAATTTTCATTTACACAAATGTTGTCTCTCTCTCTCTCTCTCTCTCTCCCTCCTTATCTACCTGGTTCGATTATTACTTTTTGTGCCTACCATCGAGTGCTCTCGATTTCATTTTATTTCTAATCTATCATTATTCATCTTTTCCCTTGAATATCGATCTCTGTTTCTCTGATTCGATATTGTCTTTTGTTACCATTATCTAGTGGTCTCGAATTGAGTTTTATTTTCACTTGATCATTGATCTCCCCATTTTAATTCGGCATTTTCTATTGTGCCCTTTATCGAGTGTTCTCGATTTCAATCTTATTATTTAGGTACTATCAGTATACTCATTTACCATTTTTTTACCACAATCAGAAAGAACATTGTTAGAACTGTTCCACAACATTCTCCTCCGCACTTCTCTCAGGCTTCAAGCATAGCCACATAAACCGGCGTCCCTCACACACACACACACACACACACAACCCATGATGCGCCAAACCCATTGTTCGTTGGTTTGGTTTGGTTGGTTTTTACGCATCTCATTCTCACACACACACACACCATGATGCGCCAAACCCATTGTTCGTTGGTTTGGTTTGGTTGGTTTTTACGCATCTCCTTCTCACACACACACACCATGGTGCCCAAACTGGTTGTTAGTTTCTAAACTGGTTTTTTCGTACAACGCACAGCGAATAGAACATCTTCACACATCCACCACTAGCAACTTATCCCTCCACCATTCACACACAAGCACGTTGTACGCCAGCTCATTCATTGTCCGACTTTATTTCTGCATAGTTTGTTCTCCTTTAGTTCGGTTTGCTTCATTTATCCTAATTTGATTTGTTGAAAGGTCAGTTTTGTAAGTTCTTTTTCATTTATAATTATACATTATCCCATTAATGCCCCGTATTATTTCAATATCTTAGCATTATTGTACATCACTTATTGCTATTCCCACTTAGCCAAGTCCTGGTTTGGCTATCGGGTGAACCATACCTAATCGTGCACGCTCACATGGCACGCACTGCTGACTCACTTTTGTATTCTTTTGTTATATGAACAACAAATTAATTTTTCTTTTCATTTTAGATCAAATTCAATCTTTCTTTGGTGTTTTATTATGGAATCCTCAAGTTGGGTTTGCTTGATGCTTGGTGTCAATAAATTCAGGAAAGTTAAAGTTAAATTTCTTGTCTGTTCACATATTAATTCCATTTTTTCTTCTAGGCTACAGTGAAATACAGTTCCAATCTAGCCTTTCTTTGCATCATCCAAATAATTGTTGTGATCAATTTCCGTGTCCCAGTTTCAATTTTTCAAATCATGCCTATTTTTACTTGGTGGTTAGTGATTGGATTACTCATTATCATTTATTTGATACTTGTTTTGTTTTATATTTAGTGTCATTTTTGTGCTACCATTCAATTGATCGACAAACAACATTTGGTATATTGATTTCCATTTCGTACTTCGAATTCAGCACATATCAAATTCAATAATTGTTTCTTGTGTTTACCATTGAATATTATCGATTCCAGTGTTTATTAGAATCAATTTCATACGCGTCTACTCATCACATCTCATTCAGTTAGAAAATTTTATTGCATTCAAGGAATATTTAGACAATTTGAAATGGCAATTACTCCAGGTTAGTTATTTCACTTTTTATTAGATCACATATTAATTCCATCTTTTTATTCTAGGTTATTGTGATGTTTAATGCAATTCCTTCATCACTTATGTATCATCTCTCAATCATGCATACCCCTATATAATATTTATATTGTACTATATTAGTGTTGTCATCAATTTCCATATATAAATTGTTCATATTCTCGCTCGTTTACCACATAACTCAGCTATCTTGGAGATGATGACTTGCATCTGCAAGTAGGATCCAAGATAATTGTCCCAAGCCAATGGGGCCCTGTTCTCGGGTCCGTAATGAGGAGGGTGTGGTACGATGGAATAACCATCAAAGCCCGTAAAACTTTGCTGTTATTAGCGTAATTTTACCTTTTCATTGATCGTTAATCAATTTTCATTCCATTTCCTTACTATTTAGTTAGTTTTATATCTCTATCGTTTTTATTATTTCCATTTCCACGTATTTATTGAATGTGAGTTTTATGATAGTCATTTATGGTAGAGATTTATTTCAATTTTTTTATGATCAATGAATTATTTTATTTAGTTTTGTATCTAGTAATACTTTTTCATCTATCTCTATCGATTGAAAGTTTAAATAGTTCCTTCTTGATAGAGAATTTCAGTTATTTATTTTATTTAGTTCAATCTGCAATCTTTTTCTAAGAATGATTATTTTTAGACATAGTATCAATGTGTCTTTGACCTTAAACGGCCCACATGCATATCATTTTGCATGCATTTTGTTTGATGATCTTTTCAATATATCTTTATCATTTTAGATTTACAATGTCAGCTATTGAATGAGAGTTATAATATTTCTTCTTGATAAAGAATTTTTTTTATTTATTTACTTTAAATCAATTTATTCATTTTGTATGATTGATTATTTATCCTTAGACATAGTTTCAATGCATAAGTGGTTGATCTAATTAGATTCATTTGCAATTTCTTTCTACATTGCATCTTGTATGTGAGTCGTTGATCTAATTAGATTCATTTGCGATGTCTTTCTTCATTGCTTCTTGTATGTGTGTCGTTGATCTAATTAGATTCATTTGCAATGTCTACACATCGTCTTCCGTATGATATCGTTGTATCATATCGTCGACCTCTTTGCATGTCTCTATGCATTGTATGTGAGTGTTTCTGCCGGTTCCCCCATTAGTTGGACATAACGAAGCAATTGAACCAACTTGGTGGTCAAGCTAATTGACTCGATTACCTGTCATCTACATCTCTATCATATTAGATTACTATTGAATGAAAATTGTATTAGTTGTTTTTGATAGAGAATTTTATTTTGTTTAATTCTTCTTGTATGATTGATTATTTATCCTTAGACATAGCTCCAATGTTTGAATGTGTTTCACTTGAGATGATCTATCTTTTCAATTATCTCTATCATTTTAGTTTTACATTGTCAACTATTGAATGAGAGTTGTAATAGTTATTTTTTTATATTCAATCTGCATTCCTCTTGTATGGTTGATTGTTTAACTTTACCCAAAATGATCTATTTGCAATGTACTTATACATTGCATCTTGTGTGTGAGCCGTCACTATGTCTACACATTACCCTCCGTATGATATCGTTTGAACATATCGTCGGCCTCTTTGCATGTCTCTATGCATTGTATGTGAGTGTTTCTCTCGCCCGCTAATGGGTTTTGGCACACACCATGCCGGTTCCCCCATTAGTTGGACATAACCAAAACAATTGAACCAACTTGGTGGTCAAGCTAATTGACGCCCGATTACCTGACTGGCGCATGCGTTCTTGTGACGAAGACCAGTGACGAGAAACAATGGAGAACGAATGGCGAGGACCAATGGCGAGGACCAATGGAGAAACCAAATGGAGAAACCAAATGGAGAAAACAAATGGAGAAAACAAATGGAGAAAACAAATGGAGAAAACAAATGGAGAAAACAAATGGAGAAAACGAATGGAGAAAACGAAGAAGAAGAAGAAAAAAACAAGTGGTTTGGAAAATGAAAAGTTTATTGGAACAATAATAAATAAAATACAAAAAAATGAAAAGTTTATTGTAATAATAATAAATAAAATACAAAAAAAAATAAAAATTTTATTGATTAATAAAAAAAGGTGTTCTCTCTCTTCTCTCTCCTCTCCTCTCCCCCCTTCGATACACTTACCTTTCTTCTCCCCCCGCGATGTCTTCGCCAAGTTTCTGTTTATAAGGCTTAAAGTCTCACGTACAGGTACAGGCAGGCTAAAGAAACCTATTGTACGTCCAAGACTACCCATTCCCCCACTTGGGTTGCGTTGCCGGTAGGCAGGAGAGGCTGGGCGAACCTATTTCCCCCCGGCGAACCCATTATATCTCTGCTGTTTGGGCGTTTTAAGTCTTGCAACCAGGCACAGAGGGAATCAAAGTGTTAAGACACAAGCCCTTTTGTTGCTCCAGACTCATTATATCTCTGCTGTTTGTGGGCGTTTTAAGTCTTGCAACCAGGCACAGAGGGAATCAAAGTGTTAAGACACAAGCCCTTTTGTTGCTCCAGACTGCTATGCGTTGCCGGTTGCTTCTTTTAGTTGCTTGAAGGTCGGCTGGTCAAGCGTACCAAAACCCTTCAAGCGAACTTCTTCTGCGGGCCGGTGCTTCACCGGTGCATCCAAGGTGCAATCGGGCTGTTAAAACAAATAAAGAAAAGGTTAATAAATTACAACACACACACAACGATTCTAGGAGAGAACTAGAGAGAATCGAGAGAACACCGTGTGTGTGTGTGTGTTACAATAATAAAATAAAACAATAATAAAATAATAAATAATCAAATTGGAGCCATCCATCCGGTGATGATCGCCATCCATCAGGTACCGATAGCCATCCAAACTTAATGTTCATGGTCAAGAGTCGGCCGAGTCCGTCATCCCAAAAACATTAAGTATTTATTTAAAATAAAAGGTGGGCCGTAATCCATCCGGTAATGATCGCCATCCAAATTAATGTTCATGGTCAAGAGTCTATCGAGTCCGTCATCCCAAAAACATTAAGTATTTATTGAATAAATAAACACGTTTATTGAGTCGCAATCAAATCTTCAATGCGATATTCGTCAGCAATGCAAGTCAGCAGTTTTACGGAATCACTGGTCACAGATCGAATGATTCCAACCATCATCACTTTACACAGGCTTTGGACTGTCAAGTTTGAGGTCAAGAATATAAAGAATTTGTATTCAATCATTCCAAAAACCAGGCGGATTTAAAACCGATGCTCCCTTGATGATGTCTCAAAGTGAAATGAGTATAAACATAAAACAAAGCACACCGCTGCGGCTATGTTGACATAAGTTGTTGGTGTAATGGAAATGGTGTAAATGTACAATCGATTTCACTTTAACTTCAATCATTCCAAAAACCAGGCGGATTTAAAACCGATGTTCACTTGATGATGTCTCAAAGTGAAATGAGTATAGACATAAACAAAGCACACCGCTGCGGCTATGTTGACATCAGACGTTAGTGAAATGGAAATGGTGAATCCTTGTTTTTGGTAGAATCCTTTGGATTTGCGAACTGAAATTTTCAGGAATGATTTAAAATTTATCAATTAATCATCCCTGAAAATTTCATTCCGATCCAAGCAACTTCAATTTTTTCTTCGTTTTTGAAAAAACGCAAAGGCTAAAGCCTTCATTTTTGATGAAAATCGAGCAAAAATTAAAGTTGCTTGGATTCCAATGAAATTTTCAGGAATGGTTTATTGATTAATTTTAAATCATTCCTGAAAATTTCAGTTCGAAAATCTAAAGGATTCTACCCAAAACAGGATTCAAATTGATTGATCAAAACTTAACACAAGCTTTGGACTGTCAAGTTTGAGGTCAAGAATATAAAGAATTTGTATTGAATCATTCCAAAAACCAGGCGGATTTAAAACGATGTTCACTTGATGATGTCGCAAAGTGAAATGAGTATAAACCAAAACAAAGCACACCGCTGCGGCTATGTTGACATCAGGCGTTGGTGTAATGAAAATGGTGTAAATGTACAAACGATTTCACTTTAACTTCAATTATCTCGAAAACTGTACAAACTCGTGAACGGTTTTATTGAACTCGGAACAGGAACAGCGTATATCTCAAAAAAGATAATATCTACAAAAATGATCATTGACTTATTCGATCAAGAATACTAAAATCTATAAAATTTCAGTTAAACTTTCAGTCATTTCAGTTTAAACTGCGATTTAACAGTAGTACACGAAATGTTAGGCATATTAGTTTGAACTTTGATACTTTCAGGTTGCAAATACACCATAAGATAGACCATAAATTAAAAATTAACGAGCGAAATGCGAACGAGTTAAAAAAGGTATAGATGATGGTAGAGTTGAGGTTCATAATATAACGATACTTTTAGTTGATGATAATCCATAATTAAAAAAGTTGATGTTGGTGGTAAAGTTGAGGATGGTTGATGGAGTTTGAGGGAAATAAGTTAAGAATAAACAACACGGGAATAAACATATTTATTAGTTAATAAATTAATTCAATTTAAAATAATGTAATGTTAAGTGATCGGCGACTAAGTTGATGTTCCAGAGTGTCGTCCCAATGATCGGCGGCCAAGTTTATGTTCCCGAGTATCGTACCAATGATTGGCTGCCAAGTTGATGTTCCCGAGTGTCGTCCCAATCATCGGCTGCCAAGTTAATGTTCCCGCGTGTCGTCCCAATGATCGTCTGCCAAGTTGATGTTCCAGTGTGTTGTCTCAATGATCGGCTGCCAAGTTGATGTTCCCGAGTGTCGTACCAATGATCGGCGGCCAATTTGTTGTTCCAGAGTGTCGTCCCAATGATCGGCAGCCAATTTGTTGTTCCAGAGTGTCGTCCCAATGATCGGCAGCCAATTTGTTGTTCCAGAGTGTCGTCCCAATGATCGGCGGCCAAGTCCATGTTCCAGAGTGTCGTACCAATGATCGATGGGTAGTCGAAATATACCCTCGTCTGCAGAGAGAGGCTCATTGAAGGACGATAAGGTTGTGATCCGAGAGTGATTCGAGGTCGCAAACGTGCCAGTTGTTGAGGAAAGGAATTGATTGCGAGTTGGCGAAAGTGATGTCGATAACACTATGTCTCGTGATTGCCACAAGCACGCCAACACCATTGCCATCCAAAGATATTGAAATTGGAAAATAAAAAAAATGTCAGTGAATGATCAAAGCTATTTATTTCAATGAATACTTAACTTAAATGAAAATGGTCCATCGTTTGGTGAGGTTTGGTTCATCGTTTGGTACTAGATCGTTTATCATTTGGTGCAGTTTGGTCCATCATTTGGTTCATGATTTTCCATCGTTTTGGCACCTTTAATCTTCAATCGTTTGGTTCTTGATCAATCGGCTGCCAAGTTGTTGTTCCAGATTGTGCCGTTTCAATGATCGTTTCCCAATAACCGACGGTGACGTTACCGATGCAGACCACGACGACGATTGACCCGTCGATGAGCCATCATCAATTTCTTTTCCATCCTTTGATTCAATTTGATTACCATTTGAGGATATAAGTTGTTGTTGTTGCTGCTTTTTTGTTGCTGTTGTGATAATTGATGTTGCTCAAAGACATTTCTTGCCATCCAAGAGACATTGAGGTAGCACCAGTAGATGAAGCAGCACCAGTTGTCGATGATGATGTTCATCCAGTTATTGCTGCTGATGCTACTGCGGTGATCGTATTTTTTGTCATCACATTCATTGCACAGGTTAATGCACGTCGTTCAGTGAAATAGTTACCAACAATAACCGGGAACGAAAATGATTTCAATTTGAAGCCAAGAAAACAATTGGTTATTGAGGAAACAATTGGATGCAAATGGTTTTAAAGGAGTCCAATGTAACAGCGATGTTTGTTTTTTAGTAAAATTTTCACCTTCGGCAATACGCGTCAACATAATCCAAACCAATCGGCAACAGGAAAGTTTGGTGAAACCAAGATCAGCAAGCAAATGATCAGCAACAGAGAAATTGAAATTGATCCCTTTCTAAGACAGTAATGGTGAAATCCAAATCAGCAAACGATTGATCTGCAAAGGAATATTCTAAGTTGATCTTCGTTTAAGGTAAAATTTAATAGATACCAAACCAACAAACGATTGAACGAACAGGATAATCCTAAGACATTTTGACATATCAGCCATAACGAACATCAGCATCGGGAATGGTATTCTGACAAAAAGACATAGCCAAAGAACGCCATTGCCACAATCATTGCCATCCAACGATTTTGACATGAAAAATTACAAAAAAAATGTCAGTGAATTATCAAAGTAATTAGTTTCAAAATATACTTAACTTTGATAACATTCAACAACGGCATAATCATGAAATTGAAACATCGGCCTTGTTTTGCAGCATAGTGAGACCACAAAATAGACCAACGGCTACGAGAAATCAAACTTGATCGTCGTCCTAAAGAGAGGTCGGTGAAATTCAGCTCAGCAAACGATGTTCGAGAGTGTGATCCTAATGATCAGCGGCCAAGTTGATGTTCCACCTTGATCATCACCAATGAAAGCCAAGAAACGATTGATGAACTGTTTGGTTTATGCTTGAGCTTATATACAAATTTTATGGTACTTCAGCAACACATTTGTTAGTGTTCAATGTGGTGTGTTCAAGTCATCCCAGTTTAAACTGTGTTTTCAGCCACACATTTGCTAGTGTTCAATGCGGTATGTAGGGTTAAAGTTATCATCTCAGTTTAAACTTTGATAATTTCATGTTGCCAATACATGATAGGTTAAACATGAACTTCATGTCAAAGCATGTAAAACGATAGATGAGTTGGGGCCAACCGATTAATTGTACAGTGAAAGAAAGCCAACAATATGAATCATTTGTATCATGATTAGAACGATTCGAATCGAGTCAAATGTATCATCATGAGTCGAGATGCTTAATCGATGCAGTGCTATATCGGCAAACTTTGGTACTAAAACAATAAACATAAACATATGGTCGAATAAAATTTGTATTAGATTTTTTATAATGATAAATATGGATAATTTACCAAGGTATCATTTGGTTACCGAGGAAACAATTTGATGCCAACAAGCGAACAACGATTGTGGGTACAAATTAACATCCAATGAGGTTTCCAATGAAATAAAAGTAGAAGTATTCCACATGAATGAATAGTATATCATAGTGATCATAATAAACCAATTACAAATGTAGACCTATGTAAAATATGTAAGAAAGAATTTTTTTTAATAAAGTTAAAAACTTACAATAAAAATTGTTGGAATAACACTTTGTTTTCAAAACAAATTAAACGGAGGATACTTTGGTGCACTATATTTGTTCAACATCATTGTGGCCAACAATACACATGAATGTAAAACAGCTAGTTGTGTACACACGTGCATATTGGCTTCATACAATAACATTGTTTTACAACAAAACGGTGAATATTTTTAATAAAGTTTTATTTTGAAACTAACAGAAAATTTAATTTCCAATCGATTGAGACCACGATCAAGTTTGTACGATTTACCGTTTTTGAGATAATTGAGTTTTTAAACATAAAATTCAATAGATGGCGACACTAGTACTGTACCAAATAATTTTAAAATTTTTTCAGTTTTGCAAATTTTTCAAAATGTTCGCCGGTGGCGACACCTGGTGGATTTTTAAATATTAAAAATATTTTCAAACGCGTTTTATGTAAAAACTACAGCGATTTCAACTATGAAATTGAGCAGAATTATGGATTTTAAGATTCTGAATCGATTGACACCATGATCAAGTTTGTACGTTTTATCATTTTAAAGTTATCAGCGTTTGAACACGCCCAGCTATTTTCTATGGGAAAATGCCCCATAGGAAATACATTGGATTGTTTACACGCCGATAACTCAAAAACGATAAATTGTACAAATTTGATCATAATGTCAATCGATTTAGAATCTTGAAATCTATTGGTTAAAATAATTTTATGATTGAATTCGGTGTAGTTTTCATGTTTCACGCGTTTAAACATTTCAATGTATTTCCTATGGGACATATTTTCAAAACGCCAAAAATGAATTTTTTCGATAGTATCGATAGTATTTCGTTCATCACTTTCGATTAAATTTAAATTTTTTAAATTATTGATTAAATTATTATCTATGTTTAAACAAATATAACTCAAGAATTACAAATTTTATAATATTTATCATAATCTTATTTGATGAAACGTTTTCTTATCTATATTTGTGCCAAGATTGAGAATTTATTACTGTGCGGTTTTTGAGATATTGAATTTACAACAGACCATGTAAAAAATGCTTTAAACGTGTATAATTCAAAAACGATAAGATCTACAAAATTGATCGTAAACTCATTCGATCTAGAATATAAAAATCTATAAACATGAAAAGTTTCGACGTTTAATTCGTTGTAGTTACTGAGATATCAAGATTAAAACAAAATATAAACAACATACATCATAAACGTGTATATCTCAATAACGATAAGATCTATTAAGTTGATTATAATTTAATTTGATAAAACGTTTTCTTATTTAAAATTGTGCCAAGTTTGAAACTTTATTTCTGTGCGGTTTTTGAGATATTGTATTTACAATAAACTATGTAAAAAAAGCTTAAAACGCGTATATCTCAAAAACGATAAGATCTACAAAATTGATCATTAACTCATTCGATTAAGAATACCAAAATCTATAAAATTGGAAAGTTTCAATTTTAAATTATTTGTGGGTATTGAGATATTTAGAATAAAACAAAAAATAAACAATAACTTAAAAAACGCGTATAACTCAAAAACGATAAGATCTACCAAATAGATCATGTGTTCATTCTATCAGAAATTTTATAATCTATAAGTATGAAAAGATTCGAATTTTAGTTTTTTGTGGTTCTTGAGATATTGAATTTATAACAAACCATGTAAAAAAAGCGTAAAACGCGTATAACTCAAAAACGATAAAATTTATCAAATTGATCATAAACTTATTCAATTAGGAATATCAAAATCAATGAACATGGAAAGTTTCAACATTCATTCATATGTGGTTACTGAGATAATGAGATTAAAACAAAATATAAACAAAGTAATTCAAAACACGCATAACTCATTAACTATAAAGTTTAAAATGTTGATCATAGACTCATTCTATTAATAATTTTATAATCTACAAGTTTAGAAAGTTTCATATTTTCACATTGTATAGTTGATGAGATATCGAACTTTGAACTAAATCCATCGATAATGTGTCGCGAATCTACCAATACATTGGATTGCCTATTCCAGAGTGAGATGCGACGTAACTAAGTAGGTTATTTAACTATGACCATAAATAGCACGAAAACTGTGCATCGTACAAACTCGAAAATGTTTTCAATCAATTCAGAATCTAAAAATCTACCGGAATCAATGTGAAAATCATCAAAATCGGTCAATAGATACAAGTCAATAGACAGATCGATTCGGCAAAAGAACCGTTTGACATCGTTCACATTGACACGGTAAGAAGATTGAATAAATACAGATCAACCAAAATAATATCGGCAACAAACAATCGACGCATTCAGTCGATTTGTGTGGGCAACGACATCGAAGACAACAACTGGATTTAACTTTGTTAACAATTGGCATTGATAATGACAAGAAAAAATAGAACTATCTGTCCAAGCACATATTGGAACCTCAATTATGATTTTAAACTTAACCCCATTAACGTCGATTACGTCCAGAATTCATGAATTGGCGAAAAGAGTAACGTTACAAGGTGAGACATGACAAACATAAAGTTCAAGATGGAATAACAAATATTTTTGTAACAGATTTGATCGGTGGACGAACCGTTTGACATTGACACAGTAAGAGGATTGAATAAATACGGATCATCAAAAGAAATATTGGTATCTGGTCATCGACACATTCACTCGTTTTGTGTTAGCAACCACATCAAAGACACAAACAGGATTCAACTTGGTCAACTTGATACTACAACTAAAGCAAATCGACAAACAGAAAATCATCGTTGAATTGGAATACATTGGAAGTACATTGGAATAGATTCCAGTGTTTCAAGAAAATGTGAACAATGCGAATATAAAACCGATATCCACACCAACATCAAAGCATTGTTTTAGTGAAAAAAGTAAATCAGGAACTGATGAAACGAATAACTGGACAGATGAACGAAGCAAATCAAAACAAACACATGATCGGACCATTCATGCAAAACTGTGCGAACGAATATAGTTCAACAATCGACTTGTTCAACATTGAAACAAAGACAGTCGGGACTTTGTTTGCACAAAAACAACATGAGTGTTTTTATGTAAGAACGGACAAGAAAACAGTGGCCGACACCCGAGTTGAAGGAGTATAAGATCAACGTTCAGCGGAGTGCAATCATCTTCGATAGAATGGATGAATAGAATTAGCACTGTCCAGAATGAAAAACCAAAGAGTGGAAGACAGAGGTTGAATATGATGATGGTGAAGATCACGACGCTAATCATGAATGTAAAACACAAGAAAAATTTCACACGAACTGGCACAAGTGGATCATGGCAAATAGACAATAATACAATACCAAAATTAAATTTCATGATGGTAGTGTTAAAGATGAGGAAACTTACATGTTGATGAACGTCGATGATGAGCTTAAGGGATAAAAGTTAGTGAATAAAGGTACACAAAGCAAGAAATATCTTTTTTTCATAAAATACAATAGTAAAATTTAAAAAAAGAAGTGGTTTTGTGATGCCGACAATTGTTATTGTCTTCCATAAAAAGGTCTGCTTTTTAAACGATCGGCCTCCATCAGCATCACGACAAATTTCTGGAAACAGGAACGCCACCGCCATAACTATTGAAAGTTAAAAAAACTTGATTAGTCATTTAATCTTTAGTTTGTTAAAAACGCCATTAGTCAAAGTGACGAATGAGAAGGAAAAGTAGATAGAACCAAAACTAATGACTAACAACTCTGACCCTTATGGGTGAAGGGCATCTCACGGACTCGATCACACATATGACTTATTAGGACACGGTGAGATCCATGGAGTAAGCATTACGTTTTGGATGAAAAAAGAGAGAATGAGATAGATCCTCAACGAATGACTGATAACTCTGGTCCTTATGGGTGAAGGACTCTCACTACACAGCCCACACATACGGCTTATTGGGCCGCGGCGAACTTCGGTGGAGTACGCATTGCGTTTTGGAAGAAAAAGGGGGAGAGGAAATAGAATCCTCAACGAATGACTAACAACTCTGGCTCTTATGGGTGAAGAGCTCTCACGACACAGCCCACACATACGGCTTATTGGGCCGCGGCGAACTTCGGTGGAGTACGCATTACGTTTTGGATGAAAAAAGAGAGAATGAGATAGATCCTCAACGAATGACTGATAACTCTGGTCCTTATGGGTGAAGGACTCTCACTACACAGCCCACACATACGGCTTATTGGGCCGCGGCGAACTTCGGTGGAGTACGCATTACGTTTTGGAAAGAAAAATGAAGAAAGAGGGTAAAGGATAGGAGGTAAAGGATATGGGTTTTATCAAAATAAAAATTAAATTTAACTTAGCTTTAGTATTTGTTGTTGTCTTCATTGATGACTGATAAAAAACCAAGATGAAATCCATAAAAAACCGAGATGAAATCAAGTTATTCATTTTAAAAATAAAGGAAAACCAATGTCATCACAATTCAATGACGCATCGGGAACAATGAGCTAACACGCGGACCGATAAGAATAGACAAAGGCTGAAAGACGTCCAACGTGATGAACCAAAGTCGTAGCATAAACGATTGAGCCGCTACCACAAAGTTCTGGTGGTTGGCGCTTACCGACTCCCTCCCCCTATGTTCAACTAGTAAAGTATGGCGCCTAATGAGACGAATCAATAATGATCGCCACCAGTGACGCTGGTTAACTTCTACAATAAAATGATGCAATTATGATGGCGCCTATCGGTTCCCTCCTCCATGTTCAACTATAGTAACAACGATCGAACCGCTACCACAAATTTCTGGTGGTTGGCGCCTATCAACTTCCTCCCCTATGTTCAACTAGTAAAGTATGGCGCCTAATGAGACGAATCAATAATGATCGCCACCAGTGACGCTGGCGATTCAATTTTGATGGCGCTTATCGATTCCCTCCCCATGTTCAACTAGTAAAGCAAGGCACCTAATGAGACGAATCAATAATGAGCACCACAAATGACTTTGGCTATCTTCTACATCAGAATGATGCAATTTTGATAACGCTTATCGCTCCTTCCTATCGGTTCAATTAGTAGAGCATAGCGTTCAACGAAATCAACCTAGTTGTCTAAAAAGTTCTATTGAGGTTAAAGAAATGGTAAATGAGTTTACCGAACGAATCTAACTAATAAGATTGAAATCGAAAACATTCGATAAAGTACATCAGAGTAAAATAGGGAAAAATCGATATAAGAGTACCAAAGGGATACAAATTGTATTTTACCAATATAATGGAGATCATTGAAACCACGTCAATGTATATGTCATTGGTAGAATGTTCAACAAATGACACAATTCGGACCCAAATTTGGATTTTACGCCATTCTCGTCCTTAAGAAAAGCGGAAGCCATTGGTATAATAACAATAACGTAAACGATGGATAATTTGGTGTGTGGTTGACAAATCTGTTCAGCAAACTTAGAATCTGGTTTAGCTAGCAAAAAGCGCGATCGTTTCCAATTGAAGAGTTACGATGATCAACCTACACGAGAAACGATGTCA